>MU827315.1:975844-1289730 GCA_029204205.1 Desmophyllum pertusum
CTGTTCGGCTTTCCCCAAACTTGTTTGATGCTTTGCATTCATAAACACCACTGTCACGAGGAAGGACATCTTGAATAGCAAGAATGCGGCCATCATTCTCAAATTGTGCACGTGGTATGCTAGTGTTTCCATCTTTACTCCATGTAACAGAAAGATTGGGATCTCCGATGACCTGGCATGTCAAAATTGCCAGTGCACCGACTGCAACAATGGTTCTTTCTGGAAGGTCTTTGATGACAGGCTTATCTGAAAGAGTTGGAGAGTATGGGTTTTAATTCTTGCACGGTCGGAACGAAAATCTTGGTCATATTAGAATTCACTGGATATTCTAAAGTCACTACATGCATAATGATGATAAACTCTTGCCTTCCTGAATGGAAATTTTGGCAACTTCGCTGGCATTTCCTCCTAAAATCACCTGTGAAACGAATAAAGATTCAGTAGCCTTTGCTTTTACTTTAATATAACAATAACATGACTTTAAAAAATGTCTTGTCTGGGTATGATAAGGCCTTGGTACATTTTATAATAATATTGTATAATTTTATCGTTTGTCAAACAATATTGTCACTTTGATGTGAATCACAACATTTCAACCACAATACTGCCGTTCTTCATCAAGCGACAGGGTCGACTGGTTGTGTATTACTATTTGTAGCACTGTACAATAAGTCCAGTTGCACAATTGTTCTGTGAATGCCACAGATAGTTACAGTAATACAATAAAGTACAGTCCTGTTTACTAATTTATTTTTACTCACGTCCTTCACATGGGTTACAGCTCGTTGGTAGATGATGTAGACTTCTCTTCCTTCAAGTCCTTTATTTATATAAGCTCCATATGTTTCCTCGTCACCAACAGTAAATTCCCAAGATTCCTCATGAACTGGAACATTTGTTATCTCAGCAGCAACGTAAAAGTTCAACTTGTCTTTGCTGGCGTTATTTGAATCAGTCAGTTTTGAATCATAACCATCTGGAAGCTCTTTAGCACCATCAGCAACTTTCAAAACTATAACTTGATAAGTGCTGAATTGTAGGCAAAAACAAGATGTTCTAACTTATGGCTAAGTATCCGTTCTGACTAGGCTATTTAAAGTAGTGTAGGCACCAAATTTGTACGAAATTAACTACTTCTACATTTATATTGAAATGTATTCATTCTCAGTGTACTGGCTTTTATATACAACATAAAGATTAAAATTAATTACAAACAGAGATGTAGCTCATCTTGCAGCTAGACAAACAACTTGTACTCAGAAAACCTTATACATTTGATTTATAGTCTATAATTTCCTTGTCAACTTGTTGTTGAATATGTCTTTGCAAAATAGCTTTTCTGAGTTAGAGGGTGGAAAAGGGGTCGTGTCTGGCATGGGATTTGGGCGAAAATAAGCATTATACGAAAAATGAAGTGGAAAGAATTATTATGATGTTTGAATGTGCAACAAATAAGTACATGTGTTAAACAGGATCATAAGCCCTCTCTCACCGTGCTCTTCTACATACAACTCTTTTTAAAAATGGCAGTGACAATTATGAAATTGATTGATTGATTGATTGATTGATTGATTGATTGATTGATTGATTGATTGATTGATTGATAGATAACTATATCATCCTTTTTATCTGATAGTAGGTAAAATACACAATTTTTGATTCTGATTTTACCATAAACATTTCAACAATCACCTTATTGGTCCATTTCTTTGTTCTACAGGCCACAGATGAATCCCAGTACTTGACTTGGTAATGTTCTTACTTGTAAAACTAAGTACAACTGGAGCTAATGGAGCTAACAGGAAAATATAAAGACAAATGGTCTCAAAATGACATGTATAAGCCATAATCATGTATATTGCTTTAAAGGAATCCTGCACTGTTGGAACAACAATGGAAAAATAATCTAAACCGAAAATAAGTTGAAAACCAAGTTAACTTATTTCAGTGTTAACGAAAAGGCTGGCTACAAATCTCTGCTATTTGGGGTTTCAAATTACCTGCACACTGCCATCTTGGATTTTACGACGTTTCATGATTGCCCCTTTTGTTTCACAACAAAAGAGCTACTGTTTTCTGATAACAGTGGCAACCACAATACATCATAATAATACAAAATGGCGGCGTGCGAGAAATTTAACCCCAAAATGGCTGATATTTGTATCAAATTTTTCCGTACACTAGAACGTTTTTCCAATTTATTTTAACACATTTTCTTTTTAAGGTGGCTAGTAACGGTTTACAGCCCTTGCGCTTTGATTGATCGATACTACCATCTTATATCAGTTGATGTTAAAATAAAGGTATCAAACGATTGCCTAATCATCGGTGAACAAGTTATGATAATATTTGTGACATAATAAGTTACCATAGCAACATTATTACCTGTCAAAAACACCCTTATTTTTAGCTTTAAGTGCTTATAACTAAAAAGCGAGCCCGGTGACCCCTATTTTTTATAATTGGATAATGATCAGCATGTTAAGATACAACTTTTTGCAAAGTTTAAAAAAATTCTGCGGAGGGAATTCAGAGCCACCTTAAATTTTCGAAAATTTAAGGTGGCTCTGAATTCCCTCCGCAGAATTTTTTTAAACTTTGCAAAAAGTTGTATCTTAACATGCTGATCATTATCCAATTATAAAAATGGGGTCACCGGACTCGCTTTTTAGTTATAAGCACTTAAAGCTAAAAATAAGGGTGTTTTTGACAGGTAATAATGTTGCTATGGTAACCTAATATACCAGGAAGATGATCATAATGTGTTCACCGATGATTGGGCAATCGTTTGATACCTTTATTTTAACATCAACTGATATAGGATGGTAGTATCGATCAATCAAAACATAGGGGCTGTAAACCGTTACCAGCCACCTTAAGCAATATTTCCAACGATTTAATGGCAACTTGTTCCAACAGTGGAGGTTTTCTTTAACATTTCAGTTTATGCACAGACTTCACAAAACAAGTTAGCAAGTTTTAAAAGTTGTGCGCGTAAAGTACACTGTAGGTGCAGGGTGGTCTGGATGGTGTTAACTGATTATTGACAGACACTGACAGTCAAAATTTTACATGTTACTGACAAAAAAAAATGACTGAAGACTTGAGAAAAATGTTTTGGTCGATCAACTGTCAGTGGACTCCCTTTACTCTGAAGATGACGTCTGCTCAGTTTGTTGAAACGTCAGTCACCAGCAACAGTCAGGACTTTTCAGGACTACCCACAGTGGACACTAGATGAACTGTCAGTTGACTGTTGGCCATTTCATTTATTTTCACCAATCCATTTACATCAAGGAGAGAGGAGAGAGTAGAAGGGAAAAGGGACATAATTTTACATCATAGCATCATCCTTTAAAATAATGTTCACCTGCCATCTCTGTATTCACATCCTTTTTCTAAACGTGCTGGTATTCCGTCCCCACAAACAGAACTTCTTCCATAAACCTCAAATCTGTACAATGAACCCGGTACCATATCCTTCACTGTATATGTTGTGGATTTATCTGCTAGTTTGACACCATCATCATGGAAACTCGTATTGTAAGACTTTGTTCCAAAATACTTCACCTTAAAGGAACAAATTAATACTGACACAATATTCCTATCACATTGTTTTGATAATTAAACCTGGAAAAAATAAATTTAAATTAAGTTCGTACAACAACAACTCTATTTCCATTTATTTTTTCAATAAAAGCGAGTTACAGAATTAATACAAAGGAACCGGAAATTGGTAAGTAAAAGATACTCACTTCAGAATAACCAAAAAACCTAATCTAGCTGAGTAACTAATTTTTATCTTGTTTAGAACATTTAGACTTCTGGGTTATTGGCAATAAAGAGTAAATAGGAAAGAAAGGGAAGGAAAAAATAATATTGTTACATTAATTTTGTAAGTACATAATGTACACATCCAGCCAAACACAACATCATCATTATCATCGACAACAACAACAGCAGCAGCAGGAGCAGCAAGTAACTGGAAATGTTTAAATAGGTAAAATAAATCATTCCATTATTGCACCGTGGAAACAAGCTAGCCCTTCTGATTCAACTTACTATGTAGCTGAGGCCTTCCTTTGTATTACGTTCTGGTTCTTTCCACTCCAGTGTAACTTGTGTTGCTCTAGGATTTGTTGCTTTTAAGCCCCAGGGTGTTCCTGGTTCTTTGATAAAAATGAAGTGAATAATTTAGGACAAGAAAACTTGTGCACAAGTTTAATACATGACTGTACACATAGCCTCACCTATCCATATAACTTAATGAATGTATATTTACATGTACCAAAACCACTTTTTACTTTGAATTATCAACTTTGTGTTTTGAATAGCCCTTTTCGCGGTTAACTTGCGATATTTGCATAACAATACACTTGAACATAGAAGCGAGGCAATTTCGGGCACAAGCTGCAAAACATCGTGTTTTTCTTGAGCTCCTTCAACTCTTTTAGTATAAAAACAGTTTTAAAATGTAGAAGAACTACAATTCTTTTAGTTTACGTTGTTTTAGAAAAAATTGTAAAACAACTTTTCTCTATTAATAAAGAGTAGACTCGCATAAGCAACAGGAAGATCGGATTACGATCTTTACGGCAAACTGTAACTAAAATAGTTGCATATTTAGTTCTTCTTTGTTTTAAAACTATTTTTATGCTAACATAGTTTAAGGAGCTCAAGAAAATCACGATGTTTTACAGCTTGTGCCCGAAATTGCCTCGCTTCTATGTTTAGCTGTATTGTTATGCAAATATTTCTGATTAACCGTGAAAAGGGCTATTGGCTGTAAAGTTTAATCAAATTCACTCTCTTACTGTACTGTAAGTTATGCCATTAAGTTGATTTTCAGTAGTAAGGTTTACATTTATCGAGTAAAATGGAATGGCAGATGCTACACATGTATTTAGCCTGCGTTGCAGACACGGTTGAGTTTGTCTGCGATGCAGGCTAATGCCACTGGGATGTAAAAAATAAACTAGTTTGTTGTACTCACTTGATGTTTTAAATTCCGAAGGTTGACTGGGAGGTCCAGGGCCTACTGCAGTATAAGCTTGAACAGACACTTGGTAATATGAACAAAGCAGCAATTCATACAGGACAACAAATGTTGCTGTTGTATTAACAGTTCTGCTCTGGGGAGAAGATCTTTTCTGACGTTTTCCTCCAGACAACACTTTCAAGTTGACGTTATACAATGATACCTTGCCGTAACTCTCCTCTCTTCTTAGAGGTGCCCATGAAATGTTAACAGCAGTCTCATTCAGGTTAAAAGATGAAACATTCTTTGGACCAATGCTGGGTTCTAACAAAGAAAATAGAAGCAGTCTGTTAACCATCGTCAATATCTCGGTTGAGATCAAACGTCCGAGATGGCGTTGGACAGGCCATGTAAATCGGATGGGATCATCGTCAATACCAAAAATTGCAATGAGATGAACTCCAGTTGGTAAAACAAACCGGGGACATCCAAAAGAAACTGAGATCCCCAGCAGTTGAAAGAGAGATGAAAGAGCAGGGCTGTTGCAGGGGCCAAGCACAACATTGGTCTAAGAAACAGGCAACATTGGCGTACCTTAGTTATAGTTAAGACCTCATGTACTACGTAGCGTGAAGAGGATTAAGTACATAATATAAGTACAGTGTAAGTAATCATCATCAAAGTAAAAACACATCAATGTCTATTAGTTTCACATAGGTTTTGAGATAAATCAAGGAAGCAAGGGAAAGAGAAATATATTTTATATAAAGTCCACTATAACTCTCAAAACAGTACTGTCATTTTCATAATTATAACAGGCTTTAAAAACATTAACCCTTTAAGCCCCGGTAGAAATACCATATTTTCAAAAATGGTAACTACACGCCCAAATACCACAAGTAATGGCCACAACAGACATACAGGAAGTCACATATTGGATTGAAGAGTAAGTACTCCAAAATGAAAAACGTTCAAAAATACCTTATTCCTTGTATATATTGGGTATACCCCTAAACAATAGCTTAATTTGCAGCTCTTGGTGTGTTGGTTGTTATTAGTTATTCACTTAAAAGTGTAACAGGTAAAAGTTGCAAAAGTTGAAGGGGTGGTTAATCATGTCTGATATAGGAGGGGGTATGATTTTATGCTTCACATGTACAGATCTTGCCAAGTTCGCTTTGGTGTCCAAATTTCATACAAATTGACCTAATATTGAGCTTGTAATAGCATTTTTGGCACTATCGGGGCTTAAAGGGTTTAAGTAACCAGGGCCGGGTTGTTCAAAGGACGATTAAGCTAATCCAGGATTAGCTTGAATATGGATTTCTGTTTTGTAACTTTTCAGTGAAGTTTTCTGTTCATATTGTTTGTCCTTTAGTTTTTGACTTTGAGTAATCTCAAACTCTACTTAACAATTAGATTATGAGCTCGAGATTTCTATGATGTGATAGTTGATGAGGCCATAGGCCGAATCAACTATCACATCATAGAAATTGAGAGCGGATAATCTAATTGTTTTAGTAAAAATCATAACAATTGTCTAGTATTACATGTAACTCTAAATCTTCTTCCAAAACTTCGGAGAGACGAGAAGAAACCGCAATTTTGTAGACGACCTCCAGCCACTGCACACTAATGGCTGATAGTGTGCGAGTAGCTCAGCCAATCAGATTGTCTCATTTGCATTAGTATACTAGTAGATTTTTACTAAAAAACATTAGAAGTGAAAACACTTTTATACAAGAGAAATTACAACCTCGATTTACTTTTAATCCTGGATTAGCGTTAATCGGTTTTCGAACAACCGGGCCCAGATGGAGATAGCTTGGTTTATTTTACCGAGTAGCTTGTAACACTGACTGATTAAGACGGATTCCGCTCAACGTTCGAGCAGTAAGTGCAAAAATTAATTACTAAAAAAACTACTCATAGCAAGGTAACATTTTGAATACTAGTTGAAACATATCACTTTAATTCACTTCTCCAAGTGACCCCGCAATTAAATTCTCAAGCCTTCTCGAGAAAATTAATGTCAAACCTCGTAAAAAAATAGGCCCGCGAGGCGTGCTCATGGCTACTGCATTTTTTACTCAGAGAATGCGCATACATATAGCCCATGAGCCGATTAAACGAAATGGGTTAGGGACTCTCACGATTTCAATCAGTAAGTTATATTTTTCTCTACCCAGCAGTCATGAATCCACATCATCCCTTTATAACATGTATACTAGACATACTAGATATAAACATTTCCACGCCAATGGCTTTCGTTAACTCTCACCAGACCTCTCAATTGATAATATAGGTCAAGACTTCGTTCTCCGAGTTGTCGCCGTTGAGGATAGTGCAGCAACTTTGTTGGTTTTGTTATTTTTTTCTTTGGTGTATTGCATTTGATAACCCTAGCCCTAAGGCAACATCTCTTGCTTTGGCTAACCACACTAAAATAATCAGGCCCGTAAGGCGAGGGATGCGACAGGTGCGTCCGTGGACCGATGGCTGTCAATAAAGTGAATGAAAAGCTCTAATTCGCTAACTGGTGTAGTCTGGAAATGAAGCCTGAATCAACGAAGATAACATCGAAGGTCCGCCATTTGTAGATTTGCTGGGTGACATATTAAATTTTGGACCAGATCTTGAGATTCTATAAGCTGAATTTAACGTTAACGATAAATTCGACCTAAAACCCTCATACGGAATTTTAATCCCCAGGATCTCAAAATGAGAGAAGACTGGGTACCCCAATAATGAACTGCAAAAGGGCTCAGCATGTGTGTCAATATTGGATAAAATGGACCGAACAGAGCCAGAGGTCACAGAAGAGCGAAATAGAAAGGCCGCAGCAAAATCCTGTCAATCGATAGATACATTTGTCCGTAAATTGTAAATTACATGTCACATAAAGTTTCTTGCAATTGTTTGTCATTAATCCATTTTGAATTTAAAGAAGCTTTACAACTGCTGCTTACTAGTTTAGCCTTTTGGGTTAGAAAAAAATCGTTAAAAATCGTCTGGAACAGGGTATCTTTTTTAACATTTAGTCTGGAACAGGGTCGCAAAATTAGCGTTTTGTAGTCGGTACAGGTTAAGGGGTTTTATAGTCCAGCGGCACACCCCTACCCAAATTTTTTTTGGGAGTACCGCCCCACCCCCCCCCCCCCCCCCCCCCCCCCCGGGCTTCGCTCCTCGCGCGTGACGTGACTCTGCTCATATCCTAGCTAACTGAACTGGGTAATTACAGTACACTGCACGATTCACGTTTAACGTAACAAATTTATTAGGTCACTTTTAGCAACACTTTGCTCTCGTAAACTAGCTCGCCGACTTCTCAGTTGCGGACAACAAACTCTGTTCAGTTTATTTACCTTCATGTCATTTTGATCAGTACAAGACTTGAAACCCAAGCTAATTTGAATACAATCACCCACTGTTTTCTTAAAACAACGGAAACTGTGCTCAAATGAGATGATCTTATCTTTCGTCTACAAACCAAGCAGATAAGTTCGTCTTTAATTTTAGAAGATATTTTCATATTAAAATCATTCCTCGTTTCGAAAAAAATTTAACACACTTAACAATAGTAGATCTAAAATCCATTTTCTAATATCATTTTGTCACGATGTCCAACGTCAGACTCCCGAAAGCGCGGTGAATTAATTTTCTGCAATCCAGCACGCGGCTTTGATCTTTGTCACAACAGCATTCGCAGCATTCATGCTGACATAACAAAATTCTCAAATCACTCATCACTCATACTCTTCTGATTGTCGTCATACTGTAATATCTTTCTTTACACAGCAGCATTCGAGTTGTAAATTCACGCTAGCATAACAAAATTATTTGGTCCCTCAGCAATACTTTCTTCTCTGACTTCACCCCTCGCGCGCGCGTGTGACTAAATGAGTAGATAATAAATAAATAAAATAAATAAATAATTTATTAAAATATGTGACCCTCCATAGGAAAAGGGGGCTTAAGGTGATTTTTTACAAACGCATTTAAACGCAGCGTTTGAAATGCTTTTCAAACGCATTTCAAATTATTTCAAATGCATTTCAAATGTGTTTCAAACGGTTTCAAACTGAAGGCGTTTCAAACAGAAGAAACGCGTTTCATTGCGTTTGAAACACAAAAATAATTAATTAAGATGTGCATAATTATTGCCATTACAGAGGTTAACGGCCATACGCCGGCCAAATTTATAACAGAGCTGGACAACTAGGGTCTTTTTTGTAGGGAAGCTCGCGCACGAACTATTAGACGAATGAATAGAAAACGTTTTGCAGAACCGGTTCAAGCGTGATGGAAACAAGTCCTATTAATAAATGCTAAAAGCTGGAACTTTATAGCTTTAGCTCAAAAATAGTATCCGATATACGGATAGCTTCGAAGGGTGACGTGTAAAGTTTCTAAAATTATAAAGTTCACTCGTAAATCTTGTATGCATCATCGACGGTCGTAGCCTAATTTACATTCCGTAGATTATTATCTGTTCTCTGGATCATGCTGGATACATGACGCACGCAATAAAAAACTGCTAACAGCTAGTAGAATTAACACAAAAAAAATCCATAGAGTGCATTAACTGAAAAATTGAAACAGAACTACAAACGTATGTAAAAATCGACCGCCATTTCCTTCATTCAAGATACAAAAGAATGTCGCGCTTTTGTGAACAGATGATCGGCGGACTGATTAAACTAAAGATAACACTGACGTCTTCGACCCGCAAGAGTTACAAGTATCGATGTTACAGAGGAGTTAATACATTGAGGTAAATTGTTGTAACATTACAGGAAAGAAAACGAGGAGTTATCGTACTGTGTTGGTTTCACTTGGAATCGAGGCATAGAACTGATGGGCCTCCGTGACAAACGTCAGTGTTGCGTGCGTTATGCTCGATCTGCGGTTAGAAGTCTTGTCTGCTGTCGATGTCATGTAAGTAAGTATGTCAAGCCTTGTCCGAGCGTTTCTGTTTTAGGTGCACGCTCAATACATTGCGAAGTGTTTGAAAAACGTTGCAAGATCGTCAATTTATACACATGTAATGATGTTTATACTGTGTACGTGCTCGCTTACACGTTTTTAGAACAAGAAATACACCTGAACATTCCTGTTATCTTTCTTGATATCTTTCGCGTATTTATACACGTAAACATGCTTTTAGAACGAGGTTATTCCCCAGGATTATTCCAGCGTCTTTAGAACACTTTTACGCGCTGTTCTCTTATTAAACAAATTAATTACTAGGTACATGATGTAGGCGAGTTGACTTCAGTGTGGGCGAGTTAACTTGTTGGCGAAGCGACCGGCTTCGCATACGGAACTTGATTGACTTTGTCCAAATATTGTACGAAAACCGAGTGGAAGGTTTTCGATGGTTGCGACTCAGATGAAGCTTAAATCAACGGAGACGACGCTCCAAGAATACTAATTCATGCATTGGAATGTCGTACGATCTTGAATTCATACTCGAAAGGAAAGGTAATTACAGAATTACAGGAGTTGACAAATAATGTCATAGCCTGTTCACGCATCATATTTGTTGACATTTCCGTTAATTTTGAGAATACTGCTATGCACTCTATAAAAACTTTCTTGTTGTTTATGGTATTGATCGACCTAACGATGGAATATTACTGAACTTTTAATCAAAAGTAAAAAGTGTAACTGCACCACCGTGATTTATCTAGCTTTTTTAAATTTCATTAACGACGCCTGAAGTTACCGTTTACCATCTTCAGTCCAGCATTTGTCGTGTTGTCGAATAATTATGCTTATTATGGCCTTCAATGCCAAGACTAGACCACTTGCTTTTCCCCGTAGTTTACAAATTCGCCGCATGCTGTGATATCCAACACATATATCTCGATCATAACTGACTTGCGGTAATCGATTAATGAATGAGGTAGTAATACTTCGGAAGTGTTTGTTTACCCTACTCAAAACGTTAAAGTTGTCCACGATGTTTCTGGGGTTCCCTGTTAATGAAAAATCAACAATCATTTCAAGAATTTCATTTGGAAAGACCTCCATGGAAGGAGCCTCGTAATTGCTACCAGTATCATCCATCTCATGTCCAACTGAATTCGTATCTTCAATTATATGTGACTCCTCCATCTCATTATGTGCAGCTGAATTCACACTAAAAACAACAATCGACAAGTAACAATATTTTCTTTACAAAAAATAGGTTTTTTCGAATGGAGCGGAGATTAGTTCATCTTCTGACATCTGTTCGTTATTGATAAGATAGCTACGAGATTGTTAATTGATGTCGTTGGTGATAAAATGGTTTCAATTTTTACGTAAACAAATCTCTTTGTCCTTGGTGGAAAGATAAACTGCACATGTCAAAGATTGCAAAAGTTATCTTTCCATCAACAATAAAGAGATGACACAGCCTTTTAGTTGCAGTAAAAATTGAAACCACTAATACTTGAGATACCGTTTCAATCACGTCACCTCTCTTCGTCAATAAAAAACAGATGAAAGAAACGTAAAATTGAACCCTGCCATTTGAATAATACTGGGGAGAAGTCACACAATACAACACTCACATTCATAACAACTACTCATTCTAGAAACACAATTTCAATCACAGGGACGAACACCTTTTTACGTGTAAAATTTATCTTTCCATAAAAAAAAAGGAGATGACACAGACTTTTACTAAAATAACACTTGAAACAACTAATTGTCACAATACCATTTACATTACGTCAATTTTAAAACCTGCCTTTATATGATGACAAAACCCTTGACGGCCTTTTACTTGAAAGAACAATTTAAATTAATTATTTCAATCACGTAAGCGTACAACTTTTACATGTACAATTTATATTGCCATCAACAACAAAGAGATTATATCGTCTTTTATTTGGCGTAATTTGCAAAGTGTTTGATGACACAGCACCATTCGCGCTGACATAACAAAATTATATCATTACTCACTCTATACAAATTGTTATTTGAAAACTTGGATGATAAAACTTTCAACACCACGCTCTGCAAGTTTTCCAACGGTTTGAAAAGGTACTACATCAAAAAATCACAACTATTTCGTAAAACATCAATACTCTACTCTTGTACATGTAAACAACTTCTCGTGTAAAGCTTCACCTATACCTAATAACACTTACAAAGAAGTCACACTAACTACGTTGATGACTAGAAGATAAATAAACATCAGATCATACGACGAACATTCGCAGGATTATAGTAAGCTTTCAGTGCATGACAAAATTGAACCATCTAAATGGACAGTAACCTAGAAAAGCTAACTACGTTGATCAGTGACAGATTAACGACCATCATACACAACCTTTTAGCTTATGAACTAAGAAATACTCAGAATTGATAAATAAGCTTGTCAACTTATTCTCGTCGGTTAATTACTAATATGCAAAGTTTAACTGATAAAATATGCTCGTACCCTAGACGAAAAACACACTGACGGGTGAAATTTGGTTCACAAGTTTAGATTTAAGAGTCAACGTGATCTGTATTATTCAATAGAGTTTAAAATATATGTCAATTGAGTCATGTGTGCTGTTATTTTGTCATTCCGGGCTGTTTAAGACTTTTTTGGGCGAGATGAAAAATTCGGCCTCCTCCCGGCGGGACCACCCTACAAACCCTACAAACTCGGGAGGAACTCGAAAGTTAGTACACGCAATACCCTCAATACGAACAACCGCTTATTACGGACAGTTTTGTTTGTGCCGACGAAAAGCTCATATATTTGATCTTATACATTAGCCCTAAATACGGACAACGGACACTTTTCCGCTCTCAGTGATACAAAGTTAACCTCGCTTATCTGTGCACTGTATATTTTCATTTGTCATGACATGTTTGACAACTGTCTTCCGGTGTTTGACCCTTGTACTGACCTAAACGTTCTCTGCTCACTGTGCTAAAACAAAAGTAGACTAAGTGACAGGCGTAGAACAAAAGTTTCACTTCCTCGGCCTTTTATTGCGGTCATTAGACGTTGCTTAATACGGAGGAGTTTCAATCACAGTCAAAACAAAGGGATTTGACTTCAAGAAAGTAAGAGACTTGAGAAACAGAAAAAAAAACACTGCAAAACTGTCAAAGTTATTTGCCTTTATCTCTGTAATTGTGTAATAACCCAACCAATTACACGACGCAAAATTATTGACATAGACAACGAATTATTACACAAGAATCAATCAAAGAACAGTTCTCATCTTGCTTCCTACTATAATGTGACGAAAAAAGATGCATTGTGGTAAAAGAAAATATAGATTTTTCCCCCACTATACACTTATACAGATTAGAACTTGCTCCGTCGTTTCACCCTCACATGGCAGAAAATAAGTCACAGAAGCTCACAGAACAGCCATTTGGACTGGTACAACTTATCAATAAAGACGCAACTTAATGACTTACATCCTTTACAAAGAAAACCGCAATTCTGTTATCTTATGTCAACACATAGTCTAACGTCACTGTTGTTTTCAACCAAAGATCAACATTCCGTTCTTATCTTTCCTCAACACATGCACAAATGCACACAGCAAAACGCTCGACACTACGTACAAGTGACTCCACCATGTAGTGATTCTGTTTGAATCACTCATAAGAACAGTTGCATCAACAGTCTTTCAACTGAACTGAAGCTATGAACAATCAACCTCAATTCAAAGCGGGCTGGAAAAGGTAATTACATTTCACAGAAATGCTAACTAAAACTACTACGTAGATCGAACTTTATGTGTAGACTTCGTACACCACTACAATAGGGTGTCTAAGGATATTTTTTCCTTGACGAAAATAAAGTACAGCAAACAAAAGCGATTTTGTTTTACTCCGGTTTTTGCGTCGTGACTCACCGCTCAGTTTGAACAGAGGGGGAAAAAAAGGAAACCAACTTCGTTACAAAAGTTCAATAATTTGCCTCAAACGTGACCATGCTCATATAATCATAAAAGATACAAGTAATCAACCTAAAAATAGAACAATACAATAGTTTGGACACAACAATCAATGAAGCGAAAATCCCTTTCTTTAACAATTGAGAAGTCATCAACCTAAAAATAGAACAATACAATACATTTCAGAAATTCAAAGAATTTTTACAAAAAAGTCTTACGAACAAAAAAGTCTTACGAAGGAATGTTACAAAGAATGCTTCGACGACGACAATAATGGCCACTTGCGCAAGCGCAGTAGCCATAAAAATGATAAAAACGCACGCCATTTTGTTTTGAACTGACATGAAGTGTCTTTATAATTAAAATATGCAATGACTTCTCTCGCGGGGTCAGCTTGGGAGCTAATTTATCGATAATTTCTTCTTAACTGTATTCAAAATGTTACCGTGCTTTGAGTATTTTTTTGGTAATTTAATTTTTTTGCACTTTTTGCTCGATCGTCCAGCGGAAATCGTCTTAACATCTTTCTCATATTTCTACAAAGCTTAAAATATACCATAATTTTTTTCCACATATTCTCACTCATCAACAAATTTGTCACATTTGAACCTAGTAATATGGCCTAAGCTCTTCTGTAGCTCAGTGGCAGAGCGTCCGACTGGTGTGCGGAAGGTCATACAATGTAGGTTCAACTCCTGTTGGGAGAACTTGGAAAGGTTTTCTGAGTAGCTTGTGACACTGGCTGATTAACATATTTCTCATTTCCAGCATATTCACGTAAGACAGCTTTGAAAGGAATCTGTACACATGTACTTACTATATTCTGGGATATCTTCAGTTAAGGAAGCACTTAGTCCAGGTTTGATAGTCACAGCTCTGACATGGAACTCATAAATGACTCCACCCAACACATCAACTGAGTAACTAAACACATCTGCTCCAAACGTTTTGGTGCGAATATCCTGTGGATCTTCAGTGTGACTATAAAACACTGTGTAATTCCTGATAATTCCATTTGCTTTTGTAGGAGCACTCCAGGTCAGGTTTATTCTTGGACCGTGTGACACACTTGGTGGTATATAAATATGACTGAGGGAAGCAGGAGCATCAGGTGCTGATGGCAGAACAATATAAACACATTACAGTGGAACCCCACCTTACGACCACCTCGTTAATAAAACCACTTTATTTTGTCCCGAACTGAAGTTCTCTCAGTCATTTTCTTATTTAAGAACCCCTTTTTAAAACACGACCACCCCAATAATGCGACCAGATTAAGCTGGCCCGTTGGTGGTCGGATTTAGATTAACAGGGTTACACTGTACTTGTAGCACTTTTATAGGAATAGAAATCAATGGTTATATACACTGTATTCCATTCACTTATTATGAAGGTTGCATTATTGGAAACGTGACGTTTTCAGTTTTTCAAGATGGTTTCATGAAGGACAAATAATTTTTAAAACATTGTTAGTAAAGTGCTAAAATTAAAAGTATAAATCGAGTTTAAGTACCATTCTGTGACTTTGAACTTTATAAAGTCATATTACCATAAGGTATTCTAGTGACTACTAAATTTTGAGCAATTTTTCTTTCCCAAGATTTAGCAAAAAGCTTTTAGCCAGAAGGGCATCCAGGTGTCCTGTGGGCGCCCAATCCTGGGAGAAAATGATGGAAAAATGCACCAAAGCTTTAACAAAGATATGGGGGACATGCCTTCAGAACGCCCACTTTTCAAATTCTGGCTAAAAGTCTGTTTAGCGACAATCTAATTTAGCAATTTCTTTTGATTTTGATGTTCTCCAACTGAAAACTTCTAAGCAATTTTTAAATTTAGCAATTACTTAATTCACTAAATTTAGTAGATGTTGAGGTACATCTTTGTCAAATTGTGGATTATATGTGCGTACATGTACATGTATCATTGAGCTATGGATTAGAACTCTAGGAAATGATAACCCAGTTTCTTACCATCTTCCTTTGTTCTCTGAGTTATTACAGTACTGGTCGGTCCATCACCAGCAGAAGTGAAAGCCAACACTTTCAATTCATATTCTGTGTACTTTTCTAGTCCAGTGACATCTTTTGTGAGAATTGCTCCATTATTAACAGGTAACTTAGTAATGAAACTGCAGAGTCTTTCCTTTTGTAGAACAGTTTAAATCCTGTGATTATTCCATGTCTGCCATTTATGGGTGGTAACTGCCAGGATGCTACAATACTGGTAGAACTGCTTGTTGTCACAGCGAAATTAATAGGAGCTTTTGAAGGAACTGAGAAATATAATTATTATAACAATTTATTCATCATTACATAATGTATTTGTGGATTTGTTTGAAACCTGTTTGTAAGAGTTTTCATTTGTTATATAAGTTTAAGTACCATTCTGTGACTTTTGAACTTTATAAAGTCATATTACCATAAGGTATTTTAGTGACTACTAAATTTTGAGCAATTTTTCTTTCCCAAGATTTAGCAAAAAGCTTTTAGCCAGAAGGGCATCCAGGTGTCCTGTGGGCGCCCAATCCTGGGGAGAAAATGATGGAAAAATGCACCAAAGCTTTAACAAAGATATGGGGGACATGCCTTCAGAACGCCCACTTTTCAAATTCTGGTTAAAAGTCTGTAATAATAGTGACAATATAATTTAGCAATTTCTTTTGATTTTGATGTTCTCAACTGAAACTTCTAAGCAATTTTTAAATTTAGCAATTACTTAATTCACTAAATTTAGTAGATGTTGAGGTACATCTTTGTCAAATTGTGGATTATATGTGCATACATGTACATGTATCATTGAGCTATGGATTAGAACTCTAGGAAATGATAACCCAGTTTCTTACCATCTTCCTTTGTTCTCTCTGAGTTATTACAGTACTGGTCGGTCCATCACCAGCAGAAGTGAAAGCCAACACTTTCAATTCATATTCTGTGTACTTTTCTAGTCCAGTGACATCTTTTTGTGAGAATTGCTCCATTATTAACAGGTAACTTAGTAAATGAAACTGCAGAGTCTTTCCTTTTGTAGAACAGTTTAAATCCTGTGATTATTCCATGTCTGCCATTTATGGGTGGTAACTGCCAGGATGCTACAATACTGGTAGAACTGCTTGTTGTCACAGCGAAGTTAATAGGAGCTTTTGAAGGAACTGAGAAATATAATTATATAACAATTTATTCATCATTACATAATGTATTTGTGGATTTGTTGAAACCTGTTTGTAAGAGTTTTCATTTGTTATATAAGTTTAAGTACCATTCTGTGACTTTGAACTTTATAAAGTCATATTACCATAAGGTATTTTAGTGACTACTAAATTTTGAGCAATTTTTCTTTCCCAAGATTTAGCAAAAAGCTTTTAGCCAGAAGGGCATCCAGGTGTCCTGTGGGCGCCCAATCCTGGGAGAAAATGATGGAAAAATGCACCAAAGCTTTAACAAAGATATGGGGGACATGCCTTCAGAACGCCCACTTTTCAAATTCTGGCTAAAAGTCTGTAATAATAGTGACAATATAATTTAGCAATTTCTTTTGATTTTGATGTTCTCAACTGAAACTTCTAAGCAATTTTTAAATTTAGCAATTACTTAATTCACTAAATTTAGTAGATGTTGAGGTACATCTTTGTCAAATTGTGGATTATATGTGCGTACATGTACATGAATCATTGAGCTATGGATTAGAACTAGGAAATGATAACCCAGTTTCTTACTATCTTCGTTGGTTCTCTCAACTTTTACATCACTGACCGGTCCATCACCAGCAGAAGTGAAAGCCAATACTTTCAATTCATATTCTGTGTACTTTTCTAGTCCAGTGACATCTTTTGTGAGAATTGCTCCGTCGTTAATAGGTAACATGGTAAATGAAACTGCAGAGTCTTTCCTTTTGTAGAACAGTTTAAATCCTGTGATTATTATTGCATGTCTGCCATTTATGGGTGGTAACTGCCAGGATGCTACAATACTGGTAGAACTGCTTGCTGTCACAGTGAAGGCACTAGGCGCTTGTGAAGGAACTGAAATTGAGAAATATATAATATTGTAATAATTTATTCATAATTGTAAATGTGGATTTGTGGATTTGTTGAAACCTGTTTGTAAGATTTTTCATTTGTTATATAAGCTCTAATCAAAATCTTACCATCTTGATTTGTCACCAATGTTTAGACTTACATGTACAGCAAGTAAACAGCTATACATTGCTGGGCATTTTTGAAAGACATGTACTTAGTTTACCTGCAGATACAAGTATTCCAAACACTTCAACTCTCAGAGCTTTGTGAGTCTCGTAATCTGTTGCATTTGGCAGGAAGCGGATAAACCTGGCACTTGCAAATTCCTTGAGACTGTGTTTTTACTATGTCATCTCTTCCAGAATTACCATTGAAGCCCTGCAAAATAAATATTAAATGGTTTGTAAATAATTATTGTCAGTGATGAACTTTCTACATCCACATAATTTTATTTTCAGAGTCACAATCAGATTCAGAATCAGAGTCGCAGTCAGTTGGCACAGTAATAGTAATAAATTAGCAGGTCACCACTGCCTGGTCATCATCGTGAGAGTAGTGGACTGCACTATAGACCTTATGCTACACTATACACAGCCACTACACTGCACTACAGCACTGCATTTAGGTTTTGCCCAGCAATTTTTTATCTGGCAGGGTTTTCAAGGATATTGATGCTATTATATAATACCAAGCACTGTAAAATATGTTATCCTGGGAAGTTTGAGCGGTTTTGGTTTAATGGCTACAAAGTTATGGTTGTTTCAAATTTAAGACATTTGTATGGGAAATTAAAACCTGGCCTCACAAGCCTCATTTTCATGTTCGTGCAAAAATTGAAATGCCTACAACTTCTCCCCAAAATAGGAATATGGCCTTAAAGTGCCCATAACCTTTTTATTTTATTTTCTCATCTGAATCTAAACATCACCCAAGGAAATTCTGCGAAAAGAATTTGCGATTTGCAGAAAACGCGAATTGTTTATGAATTTTATAAAACTTTCAAATTTGCCGCCATTTTGGATCACCATTTGCTTTAGTCTCCCCTGGGTCCTTCTCGGTTCACAAAGGATCTGTGACGTACATTAAGGAACACGTGACATCAGACAAAGGAACTGTGACGTAGATTAAGGAACACGTGGCTTCAAAACAAAGGAATTGTGACGTACATTCAGGAAAATGTGAGCCCGTCGGCCTTCTTACAGCGGGACGGGTATACCAAACAAAAATAGGATTTTGAAGATTTGAAACATTCATAAAAATTCGCATTTTCTGCAAATCGCAAAATTTTTTCGCAGAAATTCCTTGGGTAATGTTTAGATTCAGATGAGAAAATAAAATAAAAAAGGTTATGGGCACTTTAAACTAGACATTCATGAGCCGTACCATAACGGTATTCACCAAATAATATAACTCCACAATCCTTAAATTGCTTTCCGCCTTTTGTTTCCTCCCGTGAATGGGTTGAGTCATGAGAGGTGGCAGCCATGTTTAACAAAAACATTTTAAATTTTCGAAAATTTAAGGTGGCTCTGAATTCCCTCCGCATAATTTTTTTAAATTTTGCAAAAAGTTGTATCTTAACATTGTAATCATTATTCAATTATAAAAAATGGGGGTCACCGGGCTCGTTTTTGAGTTATAAGCACTTAAAGCTAAAAATAAGGGTGTTTGGACAGGTAATACTGTTGCTATGGTAACTTATTATGTCACAAATATTATCATAACTTGTTCACCGATGATTGGGCAATCGTTTGATACCTTTATTTTAACATCAACTGATATAAGATGGTAGTATCGATCAATCAAAGTGCAAGGGCTGTAAACCGTTACCAGCCACCTTAAATAGGTAAAAGAAATCATTCCATAACCTTTTTTATTTTATTTTCTCATCTGAATCTAAACATCACCCAAGGAAATTCTGCGAAAAAAATTTGCGATTTGCAGAAAACGCGAATTGTTTATGAATTTTATAAAAACTTTCAAATTTGCCGCCATTTTGGATCACCATTTGCTTTAGTCTCCCCTGGGTCTTTCTCGGTTCACAAAGGATCTGTGACGTACATTAAGGAACACGTGACATCAGACAAAGGAACTGTGACGTAGATTAAGGAACACGTGGCTTCAAAACAAAGGAATTGTGACGTAGATTCAGGAAAATGTGAGCCCGTCGGCCTTCTTACAGCGGGACGGGTATACCAAACAAAAATAGGATTTTGAAGATTTGAAACACTCATAAAAAATTCGCGTTTACTGGAAATCACAAAATTTTTTCGCAGAAATTCCTTGGGTAATGTTTAGATTCAGATGAGAAAATTAAAAAAAAAGGTTATGGGCACTTTAAACGTACACATATTGACTCATTTTGATATGATCTTTCTTGTTATTGAATTCTTTCTTCAGTTATAGGCAGTTTGAGCGGTTTTGGTTTAATAGCTACAAAGTTATGGTTGTTTCAAATTTAAGACATTTGTATGGGAAATCAAAACCTGGCCTCACAAGCCTCATTTTCATGTTCGTGCAAAATCTAAATGCCTACAACTTCTCCCCAAAATAGGAATATGGCCTTAAACGTACACATATTGACTCATTTTGATATGATCTTTCTTGTTATTGAATTCTTTCTTCAGTTATAGGCATTTTAATTTTCAAAAAAATTGCTGGGCAGCCATTTATGAAAGAGGTGTATTGTGGTAATTACTTCCTACTGTATCTAATGTTTACACCTATTTCAATTAACGTTGTCGGATAGAAATGTTTTTAAAAGCCCGCAAAGCCCTCAAGACAAGACCGAAAGGTAGCATGGTTAAAATAGAAAACTGCTGCACGCACCTGACCGAATACTAATGAGAAGTAACATGAAAAACATTATTTCTGACGTTTCCTTTTTGTTTTAAACCTGTAGAAGTAAGCTACTTTTAGCCAAACTTAATTTTAGCAGAATCAGCTAGTGAAAAAGATGGAAAAACAAATTATCTAATTCGGGGCAAACCAAATACATCACATCCGAAAATAAAAACTTGTAGATTTCTTTTCCACCGATATGCAAATTCTAATGAATACCCAGACTACCAATCGGTCTTGTCTTGTAGGCTTTGTGCTTTCTATCTGACAACGTTAATATTGAAATAGGTATATTCAAACCAACCTTATCAACACTGTTTTCTTGATAAGTGACCCAGTCAATATTGTTAAGTGATAATTGCAGCTTATATTTTGTTGTCCACTCATCTGCAGTTGACTTTCCTTGAGTAGCCACAGCACAGATAACAAACTCATATTGCAGGTCAATTTGTAGATAGTCATCAGCATTGCTGTCAGTATTAGGTGACCATGCACCAACTGTGTTCAGTCGACCTTTAGAAGCTACATTAGTACTACTTGATGACGAAGCCGAGAAGGTATTGTCTGGAAATGCATCACTGCTGGCCACACCAAGCGCCTGGATTTGACATGCTGAAATGAAAATCAAGTGTTTGAAATGTTAAACCGAAATGCATTATAACACTTTATACATCTATACCTGCCAACTTTTCCTGAGTCAAATGCTTGAGATTTTTGTCTTTTATTTCCGAAGATGACCCGAAGTTCGTGGAGTTACCCTTTTATTGACTCGCAGATATTTTCCTTCCAAATAGTACTGCTAAAACTAGTCAAAGATAAAAGGGTCGAAATCGAAAATCCACGCCGTAGAACCGCACAAAATTTCATTCATCTGTATTCATCGCGAACGAACAAGTTGCAATTTCATTGTTCTGTACTCAACATCGGATTGGCTCAATTCAAAAATGTTGGAATGTATTGTTCCGTTCTGCCCTGTGATTGGTTAACTTTGTCTGGGTGGCCCGGTTACAGTAGTTTGACTGTAACTTTGGTGGGCGTGTTTTGCAGAGAATGGATACATTAATTTATTAGCAAAGTTTTAAAAGAGCCACGATTATAATAAAAACATTATTGAACTAGCTTGTTTGGTCCGTATTGGGGAATATTGGTCTACTTGTTCCTTTTTTGGCAAGTTTACAGACCTTGCCATTGCCGCTTGCTCCAAAAACGTGCAAAAATATTTCCCCAATACGGACCTCGCGCTAGTTCAATAATATCTATACATTATAGAGTAAACGATCTAACCCAAAACAAGCTACAAGTATGATCCTATGAGAGAAGAAGTAACATCTGCAATCATAATCACCCATTTTTGCCATTATTTACATGTATCAATAATCATACCTCTTCTTTCAGAATACACTTCAACTTCACAGAGCGTCAATACTTCATTGTTTAGTAAACTTCTGATTGTCACATATCTTCCATACAAAGTGGGACGACAGAAGAAGGATAAACCTTCCCCCCCAGGAACACTGTAAGTACCACCACACGTAGGATTAGTCACACCCCCACCACTGGTTATGATGCCTAGAATAAATG
This sequence comes from Desmophyllum pertusum, assembly GCA_029204205.1. Classification (NCBI taxonomy): domain Eukaryota; kingdom Metazoa; phylum Cnidaria; class Anthozoa; order Scleractinia; family Caryophylliidae; genus Desmophyllum; species Desmophyllum pertusum. Next base: position 998,163 of record MU827315.1, read on the forward strand.
TATCATTATAAAGACAGCAAATAAAGAATCACGACTTACATGTACAATAACATATTTGGTGTGTTGCCTTTTATTGAATAATAGGCCGCCACGGGTCAGAGAGCAAGTCTTGGTTTTCTAATCAACATGCATGTTGAAGTTAAATGTAAATTATTTAACTTAGTTAACTATGAGGAGCAAGTTTGGCATTGGCATTTGTTTGTATTTTGTTCCCAGTGAGTCCTTTTAGTGTTCCTGGCATGTCCTTTTTTAGTGTTCCCGGCATGTCCTGTTAGCATTCCCCTGGTGTTCGGTGAGCAGTCGGCTTGAAGAGATCTGGGGCTCATGCCAGAGTGGTGGTCAGTGGTTATCCCACGCACTCTACACATGCCCATCTCCATGTGCTCGGCTAGCGTGTCCCTCAAGCATAACTGCGGTTGAAATCGTACCAATTTTGTAGCATCCCTTCCATCCTCTCTCTCTCTCTCTCTCTCTCTATTGACATTTAATTGATTTTTCATTTCACTGAACCTCTTGGTCAGTGTGACAGATGCCTAGGGGGTAATGGTGTGAGTGGGAGGGGGGGGGGGGGGGGGGGGGGCTCATTGCTGGGTTTTGGGTAGGGAAGGCCACTGGCGTGGTCTACATGCACCCCTGCTGGGATTTGTGGCTTCAGCCTGGGCGGTTCTTGGGCACCCAATCTCCACTTGTGACGTACCCATGTACGTTGTTAATGTTTAAATTAATGTTTTCAGCTTAATCTTGAGACAAATGATGTGAAATCGATGGGATATCTCACACTCGCCCCAAAGCTGTCAGCAACTGAACTAGAAATATTTCATGAAGAGCAGCAACACATGTCAAAATCACCAAGTCCTTGTAAATAAATTTACGTTTCTTTTTTCTATTTTTACTTTTTTTTCTTCTTCTTTTTGTCAAGTTTAACAGTATTTGGAAGAGGCCATGCAAGTTTTCCTATGCTTTTTGTACATAATTATAAATTATTAGCATAGTTTTTTTTACTATTTCTTATGCAGGGGCCCTATAGATACCAGCCCTGATTGAGCTGAATAGATGGGCCTCGTACCCTGTTAAAATTCAGTTGTAATGCGTCAGTCAATTCCAGCAGTGCCCATTCCTCCCCTGGGCCATTTACACATGCTGCAATCCCGGGGGTGGGGCATTAGTGATTTTATCTTGGCCCGGGGGCGGGCATTAGCCCACTCCGGGGAATTTAACAGCCAAGTGGCTTCGGTTCTCGCAGTTTCGGACAACTCAAACATGGCATCGTTTGCTGACTTTATTGACAAGAACGAAAAGTTTGTTATGTTATGGCTTGTCCAGTAAGGGCTTGAAAAGCTTGCGAATATTTTCAAAGGTGTTTTTGCCCGTTTTATGTCTGTTCACTGGCTATAAAAGACAAATATTTATATTTATCTGTGTCTTGAATCTTTTGCATTGATTTTAAACTTGAGAACTGATGAGCCCGGGGTTGGGGCATTTGCCTTCTTTTTTGGCCTTACCGTGGGGAATTTGAACGGCTTGCTTGTTCCCACCGTTTGGAATTTGACCAAAAATTTTCAAAAATGTCAAATGCCCAGGGGTTTGCCCGGGGGGGGGGGGGGGGGGGATGGGCACTGCTGGAATTGACTGACGCATAAATCTTTCTACTGGGTCAAACCTCTTTGCAAACAGAGATGGTAATACGTGTTGAACAGTCTGTGGTGTATAAAGTATGAAGGTTATACTGTATAAGTATTGGAAAGTCTAACCTACCCACTCTGATCTCAAAAACTACTCAGTCTATGTGACGAACCATCTCCTCTGTTGACTATGTACACTTCAGACACTGGCTCAACTTGTCCCAGGTCCACTTTCCACCATGCTTTATTTTCTATTTGTGTATGCGTACAGGACCCCAAACCAAAGTCTGTTGCGCTGTTACCATCCACTGCTCTGCTACTACCACCTGCAGGCCACAGGCTACTCTGATCTGTTTGTTTGCCAAATGCCAGATTTTCTAGAATGAAACAATGATAATCATCATGACATTGGATTAAAACCACAAATTTTACAGTCAAACCTTAGGACTGTAAGCAGACATTCTTTGGACCAAAAAAGTGCCCACTTAGGAGAGGTGCTTATGAGAGGTTAAAAATATAGTCTTTGTATGTAGCTGGGACCATATCATTATTCATAACAAGTGTCCACTTATGGGAAGTGTCCGCCTTTGGGAGGTATCCTTTAGTGGAGTTTTAGGGAAAATGCATTGCGCGCATTCTGAAGCCAAATACAGGTAATTATAGCAGGCCATTTCCGAGTTCCTTTTACCTGTTTAAAAACCCAATCCTGGTGTAAAACCTATCCATAAAGTTTATAATGGTCAATCCACCTATGAGCCAGCTGCAAAGTACACATGTACATGTATGGCTCAATCATATTTTTAATACATTTCCATGGCAAAATTACAGTAGACAACTTACTATACATGTAACTTATACACTCACTTTCCCATTTTTGCAAAACTAATATTGATTAGTGCCAAGTATAACTTTCTCTTTAACAAGACAATAATTGGCCTTAAAACTACACAAAAATATTATGTAAGATTTATCACTATTCAATATTATTCTCTCAATAAAAATAATACAGGTGTTGGAAATTACTATATTTTACAAACAATGTATTGTAGAATTGGGATCTTTGCAGTGGACAAACGGACTTGTTTCTCCTTGGTTAAAAAATATGCATTTGCTTGTCTATGTGGATACTATGCGGGACATACTTGGAACAAATTTGGTATTTTATGACATATTTGATCAACTTGCAGGTTACAAGAAAAAAAAAATTTAAATTTAAATAATAATAATAATAAAATAAAATAAAAATTAATTTTTTTTTCTTTCTTGTGACCTGCAACCTGCAGTTTACACCCTCCATTTTCACTTATATATAGTATATTAATTAAATTGACCCTTTGATACATGAATCTATCAACCTGGTTAATAATTGTTACAAACACGCAAACACAGTTTACACATCAAGCAACAAAAACAATGAAAAACAATTAGAGAAAAACATACATGTAAATGTTACTTAATCTTGAATTACCTCGTGAATAAATTTCCACCTCACAAAGAGTGAGAAATTGTTTCTTTATGGTCATAATACCAACATATCTACCAGTCTTCAGTGGATTAGTGAAACATACAGCTGATGCTTTGAACTGAATAAAACTGTAGAGTCCTATACACTCAGGGTTGGTTGTCACAGTTGATGAGCTACCTGCCATTATGAAACATAAATAAATTATGTTACATTACATCCTACCAGCAACTTATTTCTGATCCAACACATACAAGTACATCATACAATTCCTTTTTCCAAAAGAATATCACTATACATTAATTGCAATAGCTGTTATTACAGTTGAGCTGCAGTCAAATATTATTTTGTTTTTAAAAAGTATGCAAACGAGTTAGGCTCGATTTCCGCCGCTCTCTCGAGTCTGGTCTTCATTCTGGCTCATTTTCCCAAACAGCGGCTGGTAATCGAGCCTACAAATGAGGTTAATGGGCCAATACAATGCCAGATTGACCCTTTCGTCTCATTTGCATGACAAACGTACGGCTAACAATACCAGATTGACCCTTTTGCCTCGTTTGCATGTCAAACCGCTGACATCTGTAATAACTGCTATTATGGGTTTAATTTACCATTTTAACGAAACATGGAACCCCAGTCAACTGACCCCTTACTGATCATGGCCTAACTGATACCGCCTCTGAAATTCACAAGTTCAACAGTTGAAAACTACATGATTGTGTATAATGAGACTGAATCAAATATATACTGTAATGGCTTCCAGATATCTTTAATCAGTTTACAGACTATAAATTAATGTTTTGGAAATTATTTTTTACAAAAATGATTTGACATCAGATTTCTATATACAAACACTGTATTTCATAGTAAATATACATGTACATTATTTTATACTTTGTAAGGAAAAAATGCACTATGGTCTAGATAATAATCTATCAAGAAAATACAATCATGTACAACTTATTAGTGGCATATTTCAGATGAAAATGAGTTATTTCAGATGAAAATAATTATTTTTTGAGATAAACCGATACAAACAGAAGTACAGTAAACTTTTGAGCATTCAGTTAGTGGGGAGCGGCACCTTTTTTTCTCACTCACTACTCTTCACGCTGAACCGAATGTCTGCAACAAGCAACAAAACATCTTGCTACCAAGATACACAAAAAACTATGATTATTATGGTTTTACTTTACACCAGTTTAGATGGTGAGATATTTCAAACTTGGTGAAAGTCTCTCAGTCTGTTACATTTGTACAGGGCTTGTGTTATCTGGCTTTTTACATTGTACTTCCTCAAATGTCGCACTTTAAGTACTCTCAAGCTATCGACCAGTCAGGGTTAGCCACACTGCTTGAGAGTTAAGCTTAGGAATGTAAATGTATGTGTATGAGGGGGGGGGGGGGGGGGGGGTACGAGCTTCCACACATCTGGGACCCTCTATTCTAATCCTGCATGTTGTATGTTGTTGCAGGAAGGAGTACCAACACGGCCAATTACATGTAATTTTAATTATTATTATTATTACATGTAAACAGCATGATGAAACTTGTTCAAGATAATTAGTTACTATGCATGTAATGTGTGGTTCCAGAAAATATCCATACCCCCCCCCCCCCCCCACGGAAGACAACTGGAAATTCTGAGGGGGTGGGGGGTTAAAGGCCCAGGAATTCCGAAGGAGAGGGGGGTTCACGCAGAGCTTGTTTTCCAGAGGGTTTCCCTTCTGAACAAACACAACAAATTACGTACTTTGTCTCTATTTTCGAGGAATGAAACCAAGCCAAATCAAACATTCTGGCCATTGAAATAAACCCAAACATCTTGTTCTTTCATGTATCTTTTATTTTCTGAGTTTACCGCCTCTCTAAATGAGAAAAAAATATGTCTCTTGAAGTTGCAAGCACGAACTGAACCGAACGGGATCAAAATGGCCGACCAAAACTCCTTCCCAGTCCCCTGGCCATTGTTTCTTGGAAAAGCCAGGTTGCTCAGCTTTGTTCGAACACGAACGATTTTCGAATTTTCCTTCGTCGTGCAAGCGCTAAGTACGGAAGCCGATAAGGGACAATCCAAATATATTTTCCAAATCCGTAAAATATTTTTCAAATCCCTAAAATTATTTTAAATCGCAATGTTTTTCGCAAATCACTGTTGAAGAGTTTGCCAAATCTAAAAAATTATTACAAATCCTAATAAGATTGTTAAATCCAAAAATAACTTTTTTGCAAATCCGAAATTAGTTTGCAATCCAAGAATCGTCGTCAAATCCAGAAAAATATTTTGGAAATCGGAAAAAATAAACTTTAAAACAAGGAACGGGGAATGGAAGAACGGGGAATGGGAACGGGGATTTTTTTAGAGCAAGATGTACTCGTGAGAGTAAAACCATATACAGTAGAATCCCGATCTCTAGAAAAAAATCGGGGGAGTTTGAAATATGGGAGGTAAAATTACAGTGAAAACGACTATTGGTTCGAGTTAGCGAGGTTTGGAAATCGAGGGTTCGAGAAATCGGGATTCCACTGTTGTGGCAAGACTGGCGTCAGAACAAAGTGGTCAGTACTACGAATATCGAGACGAGATCAGATAAAAGACAGAACACTCAATTGAATTGATGCAAGAAACAGGAAGAAATTAGCCTTAGCGTCAGACAAAGTATATATCTCTTCTCCAAATGCAATAGCCTCTTGGAAGCTACAGTACTCTCTGACGAAATTGGACCAAGAAAAATATTATATCCGTGATCAAAACAAAGCAAAGCATTGGAATTACGGAGGAGGGCGAAAGCCTGACGTACAGACCGGAAACCAACATGACCTCGCTAGAGGGAAGAGCCTGAACACAGTCGAAGGCTTGAAAGTCGTCCTCATAATACAACATATACTTCAAATATTGCCCGTTAGTAGTATATATAAGGGGGGGTACTGGCTCACTTCCCCACCCCCGGTGGGCCCCCCAGCCATTGCTCAGCCACATTGCTGTACGCCCCGGCGTACGCGAACTTGGCCCAGTAAGCTAAGCGGCCCCGGCGTACATGGCCTCCTGCTACCCGGGCCCCAGCCCTCCCCGGCCCGGCGTACATGGCCCCGCTGCCCTTCCCCCAGGGCTGGCCCACCCCCTCGCCGGCCCACACCCCAGGCCCCAGCCCCTGCCCTGCTGCCCGAACACCCATTTAGAGAAACGTGGGCCATGGGGTATATCCGCCCGGCAACAAGGCGACTATGGATGACCTCATAGAAGAGATGCCTGTAGAGTATTAAGAGCTCGAGTCCCCAGCGCTACCCACCCGTGGCCCCAGCAGTGAGCCCCTATCCACTCCAGGGGGACAATCCGCGTGTGATATTACCGAAGCAATCAAAGCTAAAATCCGTGAGCGCGTTGCCATGGGATGGAAAGCAATAAATGCACTTATAGTATACTCAACAAAATATGCAGCTTCTGATTGGTCAATGACGAGTGCATAAATAGGTTATAGAGTGCAATACGGAATTGTGATAAACGGTACCGGACAAGTAGAGACGTTTTTGCCGCTTAATGGCATTGAAATAAGCTTTCAAGTTAATGGTTAAATATTTTCTAAACTATAGTACTGTAATTCTTTCAAAAAGTTCACGCTTGGTTTGCCTGCGCGTTCAAATAAAACATGTGAACACTCTGGAAACTAGTGAAGCGTTTCGCGTGCAGAGTAGCGTGATGGCCGCAGCAAAATTTTGTTTAGAATATTATAAACACAAAATCGTATGAACTGCTCGTGCAATTAGTGTTTTATGGTCAACCGTGATGTTTTGAAAGTTCTCAAATTGCACTCGCCTAAAGGCTCGTGCAATTTTGAGAACTTTCAAAACATCACTCGTGCCCATAAATCACGAATTGCACTCGCGTTCATACGATTTCCTATACATATACGGGCCGCCCCTGTATATGCATGGCGGGAGCGAATCGTCCGTGCATATGCATGTACATTGTGCCCCATCGGCCTGGAGTGTGCCTGGGGCGGCAAATGTGTTGAGCGCTACTATAGGGTAGGCGCTTGGCACGACGTTGAAAACTTTGCCCTCTGTGACGAGGAGTACGTGGTCCCCGCGACTTGCACACTTGCTCTCCAGCGTAACTTTCGAATATAGCCTTCATGTCTTTCGAAGAGGGCGTGTAGAACAACACGATCGCAGCGACGTTTTCTCGAACCTACTGGACCGCGGAACCACGCAAACACAAAAAGTGGGACATAAGACAAACCTGCCATGCCGAGCTCCGGCGGGCGCTAACGCCAGTAGACCCCAATAGTCGTTTTCACTGTAATTTTACCTCCCATATTTCAAACTCCCCCGATTTTTTTCTAGAGATCGGGATTCTACTGTATATGGTTTTACTCTCACGAGTACATCTTGCTCTAAAAAAATCCCCGTTTCCATTCCCCGTTCCTTGTTTTAAAGTTTATTTTTTCCGATTTCCAAAATATTTTTCTGGATTTGACGACGATTCTTGGATTGCAAACTAAAAAAGTTATTTTTGGATTTAACAATCTTATTAGGATTTGTAATAATTTTTTAGATTTGGCAAACTCTTCAACAGTGATGTGCAAAAAATATTGCGATTTAAAATAATTTTAGGGATTTGAAAAATATTTTACGGATTTGGAAAATATATTTGGATTGTCCCTTATCGGCTTCCGTAGCTAAGCAATGGCAAAGTGTCTTGAAAACAAAAACATAATCAGACTTCAAGACAAGTAAGTTAAATTTTTGATTGGAAAGAAAGATATTCTTTCTTTCTTTGGATTAAATTTGTGATTCACGTTCATTGTTTATTCTTTCTGTAAACTCTGTTAGCCGTGTGCGTGTTGATGAAAGCGATCGGATTGTAACATATATTTTCCGTAACTGAGTCTTCATTTTTTTAGGTACAAAACCTTTTGGAATTTCCGAGGGGGGGAGGGGGTCCATGTTTAAAAATACTGGAAATTCCTGGGGGGAGGGGGGGTCATCAAAGACCCCCTTGGAACGGAAATTCCTGAGGGGTGGGGGGGGGGGGGTGAAAACCAAAATGTCTTCCGTGGGGGGGTATGGATATTTTCTGGAATCACACAATGAAATACATGTGTAAAGTGTAAATTATAACACATGTATGTCTGTCTTGATTCAACAAAACAAACCTGAGAGCTTGGCCAGACCCACCAAACAGTTTCGGTCCCCCTACCCTCCCCCGGCAGGGAAATGACAGACCCAGGCAGGTCTGCACATTGCTCATCATGGACCGATTTGCCATAAAATAAATTTACTTATTGAATGAGGAGTGGAAGGGCTAGACAGGAAAATATTTGGCTCAAGGTCAGTATGTGCAGACTGAGTGCAGTAAGGTCTGTCCATCCTAATAAGAGCCAATATATTCCTAAACAGTTTTTCCAGCCTTGTCACTTCAACACATATGGCCCTCATATGGGTACTTTATTAAAATTTTAATATGGTTTTAAAATAATCAGCTTACAGTAAAAGTACACACCCAGTGTTATCGTATAGTTTGCGCGCCTTCTTTTCCATACATCAGACAATGCTGAGAACCTGTTGACTATGAATATTTCAGAGACTGGCACAAGATTTGCACCCAGGTCCACTCGCCACCAGCTTGGGTTTGCTGCATTTGTATGTGAACAGTGTCCATTTCCAAACAGTTTAATATGGTTTTATAATAAACAGTTTACAGTTAAAGTACTCACCCAGTGTTATCTTATAGTCTTTGCCTCTTTGCTGCACACTAAGTAATCCAGAGAACCTGTTGACTATGTATATTTCAGAGACTGGCACTTTATCGGAACCCAGGTCCACTCGCCACCAGCTAATTGGGTTTGTTTCTCTTGTATGTGTACAGTGTCCATTAGTATCAAGATCACCATCCACTGCTTTATCTGATGTTCCTGTAGATGCAAATGTTGACGACTGAGCTGTGACCTTCCCAAGAGCAATGTTCTCTGTATATGTGAAATAAATAATGGCACATGTAAGGACTAAGTGGAGTCCAATTCGGGCTGTAATCGTACAAGTGATTAAAAAATTTGTATACAGTGGAACCCCGCCTTACGGCCACCCCGTTAATACAGCCACCCCGTTATTATGGCCACCTCATAATACGGCCAACAGCCAGATTTTGCGATCCCTGTGGGCCTATTTTCTTTGTAATTTTACGGCCACTAAATCTGTGATGAATTAAATTTAGAAAAATCATTGACACAATGAACGCATGAGTGAATTTACTCATTCATACTGTCACACAGATAGACTTTTTCAATGTCAATAAGTCTATTTAAGAGTTTGATTGTCTTTGGCATCCCTCTGAACTTGTACACACAAGGAACCTCCATGTCATATCCGACCAGATCATGATGATGCAAAAGAGTCCTAATTTGAGAGGTTTGTGGATATTATTTTTGTGATCTCTTTGTGTCCCTTTAAGGTGGCCCGCGGTTATTTATTGGAGCGGAGGTTCCCTTTTTAAGAGTGAATGTCCCTTATAATCGAAGAAAATTGAAAAATTCGCGGACACGGTCAAAAATCGATTTGGCTCATATTTTGTCTGTGGGAAGCTTTACATACTAGACAAAACGAAATGAGGTTAGATTTTTGAAATATCCATTTTAACGGGAATAAACCGTTGAAAACCGACTGAGGGTGAAAAGCTCAAGTTTCACCTTCTGCGAACTCGAAATTATGCAGTTTTCAGGCAGTTCTCATACGAACTAAAACGTAACAGCAGAACTTATCCAGCTATATATACATAGTGTGGGACTTCCTTTATCGAGATATAGTGGTATTTTTTGTCTCGTGTTATTTCTGAAGGAACCACATCCCGATTATGAGACGACATCTTCGGCCTTTCGTAAACAAGCCAAAGGCGGCTCAAATTAGCTTGGCAAAAAAGCATGTGGTAGTGTCTCAAAATTTCTAAAAATATTTCCAGCGACTCTAGAAGAATAGTTCTATACGATTCTGGTCTTATTTGTTTGGGATCTTCTGCTATTTTAATATAAAAACTGACCAAACTCGACCTAAATTACAAATGACGCCATGTTGAAACGATTGACATCAGAATTTATCGCTTTGTAATCAAGTAATTGTTTTGGCCAAATATATCCCCATTGATGCTTAGAATCAATAGAAACGTATAGATGATGTTTATAATTAGACTGACTCTAGATATACCGAGATATATAAAATAAATTTCGACTATACATACCTTGCAAATCGCGCCATAATTACGGTGAATTACTCTAGCTCGTAAATTCCCGATTGGTCTTTTGCCATACTACAGTCCGCTTCACATTCACTCGGCATAAATTATATTATTTGCATCCATATATAAGAAAAGCTCTATGTTGTCTTCATAATCAGTTTCGAATATACTGAGAAACAAACTGAGTGGAGGGCTCGATCGAGTCGAGTGACTGAAATCCGATATGCGTGATCTCAACGGCAGTAACAAACTTACTGTCACGCAACCCTTCAGTTCGGCTTTATCTCAGTTACAGTTCTTTTTCATAACGCTTGATCAACTGATAATTTCTTGCTGACTGGCAGTTAACGGGAAGAGCAGGCGCACTCTTGGACAAATTCTGTCAGTCGTGCAATAAATTCCTTTTTCCATTTTTGAGCTGAAATGTCCGTAATATCCAAACAACACTTAAAGATTTTAGTTTCTTTCTTTTTACAAGTTCACAGATATTACGATCGGACGATACAATAGGATGCTCATGGAGAGCCACATCCCTCATCACATTTGCACATTTGCATACAGAGCATAGAGGCGAGTCTCGGATTCAGCTGAAGTTTCGTTCTCGTCCGCGCTAACTTCATGGGAGTCTGTGCCTACTAATCGTTTCTTTGCTGAAAGACGGCAAAAGAAACCAGCTATCTGCTGTGATGTTAGTACTGTACAGCTCCGCAAATGATCCCGGGACCGCAAATGATCCCCGACCGCAAATGATCCTCAAATTGGACCGCAAATGATCCCAGGACCGCAAATGATCCCCAGAGTGGACCGCAAATGATCCCGCTAAAAATCAAGGAATGGCGTGGACGGTGGACCAGATTTTTTTTTCCCTTTTGAATATTTTTCCCAAGAACTCGTGCACGTTAGACATTTTTATCTAGTTACCTGGTTACTGATGACGGAAGTGATCAATTTTTTTTCATGCATGTATGCATATTTAAGTAAAAAATAAATTCAAAATCATAGAACTAACGGAGATATCAGTAAAAAATAGTTGTAATTCAATAAGGTCTTTTTTTCGCCATGTTGGTTTTCGTGGTAAAATTCATTTGCGTCTAGAATTATTGCAGACTACACCTCATGTTATATTGTTTTCAGGTCACCAAGATTCATTTATCTATAAATTTCGAGATTAAAGACGGAATTCTGCGCCATGAAACAAGCTAGACATGGAAATTGACACCCGTTACAGCAGACTACTTCACGAAATCGGCAAATAACATTTCCGGTGAATTCTATTTCATGCTGTTTTGGTGGCATGACTGCATGATGAAGTGTGAAAACTGTGAATTTTTTTTCAGGTTACTAAAAAAAACTAACATCATAGCAGATAGCTGGTTCTTTTGCCGTCTTTCAGCAAAGAAACGATTAGTAGGCACAGACTCACGTGAAGTTAGCGCGGACGAGAACGAAACTTCAGCTGAATCCGAGACTCGCCTCTATGCTCTGTATGCAAATGTGCAAATGTGATGAGGGATGTGGCTCTCCATGAGCATCCTATTGTATCGTCCGATCGTAATATCTGTGAGCTTGTAAAAAGAAAGAAAATAAAAACTTTAAAGGTCAAATGCAATGAAATTTTAATAAGATTAGTTTTTAAGTCGAAATCTTAGGGAATATTATGAACAATCATATTCTGAAGTTTGAAACGATTTAGACAAAACGTCGCTGAGATATTCGACTTTGAAAACCGCCTTTTTTTCGCTTCCACAAACGGAAGCGTTCGGGAAAACGTCGGAAAATTGTCGGAAATGGGAAGCTCACCACATATGACGTCACATACACGCGCGAGTCCGCAAGAAGAGCGGGAATTGAAATTCTGCAGTTTCAAAACATCAACAAGTGTGGTGTTTTGTGCTGCTTTTAACTGTAGCAACTGTTTAAAAACGTCACTTAAATAGTGAATTCACATTCCTATAAACTATTTCGCGATTATTCCAACACATCCAGGAGCTGAATTCGCAGGGACAGAGTTCAAGTGCAGATAGAGAAAGGAAATTCACCGTCGTGTGTTCACGTTCTCCATAATACCGTGAATTTGCAATTGGTCATTTGGCGTTGTTGTTTTGCAGAGGACGGCAAAGAAATGTACTAAAATGCAAAACGCACGTGCGGAGCAATTGGCTACTAATTAAATCTATTGTTTTGTGAAGTTCTCGTTTCCGTCGCCGTCGTGGTTGCTTAAGGTCCCTAATCAGGCGTAAGCTTTTTTACATTCCCTAACGACGAGAAGAGATGCAAGGAATGGATGAGATTAATTAATTTGTTGTATTTGAGCATTTTCAAAGGAGATGTCAAGGTCTTCATCCATTTTCGTCAATACCGGCTATGGAATAATCTCCGATCAAACCCAGAACACTTGACCCAAGCAAATTGCAAGCTTCAAACACGCGCGAAAACACGAGCGAAAACACGCGTGAAAATAAGGTCACCACATATGATGTCACAAAAACATACATTCGTTTCCATTCCAAGCGCGGTCATTTCTGGTTCGTTTTCGTTCAGCCGTCGGAAATTCTCGGAAATTGTCCAATTTTGTGCCATTTGACCTTTAAATGTTGCTATGCTAAGAAGAATTTGCATCTACCTCGAGGTGGATATTACTGAGGTCCCATTAGGGGGGGGGGGGGTCTGGGTATCCGTATCCTTTTAATTTTTTCTTTAAATATCCCATATCCCCTTAATTATGTGGTCTCTATCCCTATATAATGATGATACTGGTGACATATTTCCCGGTAACAAAAACGTTTGCAAAAAGTTTTCAATCTGCTAGGTAACCACCCAGTTCGACAACAGGTGTCACAGGTCACCACAACAGGACCCGGAAGTTGACGAAAATGACCGAAAATGTACAAACCAGCAGCATATCGGTCCATTGTGATCAGTATTAATTATTGTTAATTTGTTTTATTTTAATTTGTTTGAAAATAATATTGATTAATTGAAATGTTAAGAAATCTTGCGAAGAAAGTTCCAGTTGAATATCCCAATATATCTTTTTTCCAATATCCCTATAATTTTTTCCTTCAGTATCCCGTATCCCTATACATACATACATACTTTATTGACTTTCCCCAAGGGGCATTTCAAAGATAATTTTTTTCTCAAATATCCCGTATCCCTATAACCTCTAATGGGGCCTCATTAGGGACTGTGCAATAATTACCAGGAGGGGGGGGGGGGGGGGGGGGGGGTTGGAAAACCAGAGGGGGGGCATAGAGTAAATTCAAAGCAAGGAGAGGGGGGGGGCTCAAGGTAAAATAAGTCACTCAAGAGCGGGGGGGGGGGGGCTTAACATTTTATTTCAAGTACATATAACATTGGCGAATCCATACCTATTTATAAGGTGGGGACCGAAAATAACACATATGCTCCTTTCCTTCTGCTATGGCTCTGTTGTTCATTGCTCCGGATGTGATGTTTGTTCCAGACGCGGATGTCCAACAATTAAACATGTAGTAGGAGCTCTTCTTTCTGTTCTAAGATTTTAATTCACAGGTGCTGTCTGAAGGGTTGCGTGACAGTAAGTTTGTTACTGCCGTTGAGATCACGCATGTCGGATTTCAGTCACTCGATCGGATTTCAGTCACTCGACTCGATCGAGCCCTCCACTCAGTTTGTTTCTTAGTATATTCGAAACTGATTATGAAGACAACATAGAGTTTTTCTTATATATGGATGCAAATAATATAATTTATGCCGAGTGAATGTGAAGCGGACTGTAGTATGGCAAAAGACCAATCGGGAATTTACGAGCTAGAGTAATTCACCGTAATTATGGCGCGATTTGCAAGGTATGTATAGTCGAAATTTATTTTATATATCTCGGTATATCTAGAGTCAGTCTAATTATAAACATCATCTATACGTTTCTATTGATTCTAAGCATCAATGGGGATATATTTGGCCAAAACAATTACTTGATTACAAAGCGATAAATTCTGATGTCAATCGTTTCAACATGGCGTCATTTGTAATTTAGGTCGAGTTTGGTCAGTTTTTATATTAAAATAGCAGAAGATCCCAAACAAATAAGACCAGAATCGTATAGAACTATTCTTCTAGAGTCGCTGGAAATATTTTTAGAAATTTTGAGACACTACCACATGCTTTTTTGCCAAGCTAATTTGAGCCGCCTTTGGCTTGTTTACGAAAGGCCGAAGATGTCGTCTCATAATCGGGATGTGGTTCCTTCAGAAATAACACGAGACAAAAAATACCACTATATCTCGATAAAGGAAGTCCCACACTATGTATATATAGCTGGATAAGTTCTGCTGTTACGTTTTAGTTCGTATGAGAACTGCCTGAAAACTGCATAATTTCGAGTTCGCAGAAGGTGAAACTTGAGCTTTTCACCCTCAGTCGGTTTTCAACGGTTTATTCCCGTTAAAATGGATATTTCAAAAATCTAACCTCATTTCGTTTTGTCTAGTATGTAAAGCTTCCCACAGACAAAATATGAGCCAAATCGATTTTTGACCGTGTCCGCGAATTTTTCAATTTTCTTCGATTATAAGGGACATTCACTCTTAAAAACTACTTTTCAGCAGGAAAGCGTCAACCGATTTCTCTAATTTTTGGGATTCAAAATAAGGAATCCTTAAATTTTAGAAGGCTTTTAATTTTAGGGCAAACAAAATTTAAGATTTAGAGATACAAGCGCTATTAGAAAACCTTGTTTTTTACGAAATCGCGAATATTTTCGTAAAACGAAGATAGATTTTTTCTAATTAAGTTCAATAAGTTCCAAGACTTCAATGTTTACTATGAACAAGTTTCCACAAAAACGGCTGCATAGAAATTGCTGCACAGTTCACTGCTAAATTTTATCTTCAAAATAATATGCTCGTGTATTTCCTTCATCTGTTGCAAGAATGCTTCAATAATGCTCAGATCGCACCTATTGTTAGAAAGCTTGATACCACCTAAACCTTTGCTGAATAATCGGAAAAGATCGGAAATTCCCAGTAAAAGTTATAAGCAAATGAAGAACAAGATGTTTATAGTGCGTAATTTGTAAATTTCAAAATATTCACGTTTGTTCGACTTGTGAAAAAACTACCGAGGTCGTTTTTATATATGCTGGATTTTATCATACTTAACAATAAATATTACGGAAAACAAATCGGTAGTTTTTTCACAAGTCGAACAAACGTGAATATTTTGAAATTCACAAATTACGCACTATAAACATCTTGTTCTTCATTTGCTTATAACTTTTACTGGGAATTTCCGATCTTTTCCGATTATTCAGCAAAGGTTTAGGTGGTATCAAGCTTTCTAACAATAGGTGCGATCTTAGCATTATTGAAGCGTTCTTGCAACAGATGAAGCAAATACATATATTATTTTGAAGCTAAAATTCAGCAGTGAACTGTGCAGCAATTTCTATGCAGCCGATTTTGTGGAAACTCGCTCACAGTAAACATTGAAGTCTGGGAACTTATTGAACGTAATTAGAAAAAAATCTATCTTCGTTTTACGAAAATATTCGCGATTTTGTAAAAAACAAGGTTTTCTAATAGCGCTTGCATCTCTAAATCTTAAATTTCGTTTGCCCTAAAATTATAAGCCTTCTAAAATTTAAAGATTCCTTATTTTGAATACCAAAAATTACAGAAATCGGTTGACACTTTCCTGCCGAAAAGTAGTTTTAAAAAAGGGAACCTCCACTCCAATAAATAACCGCGGGCCACCTTAAATCTACCAGAAAGTGTACACCGACAATTAGCTTGATGCAGAGGAGTGGTAATTTAAAAATTGTATTTCTATTGAAGTTAATGAACTTGAAAACAAAAGCAACAATAGCAAACTCTACTACAGTGTCTTAACCTTTGATTATCATCACAAATTAAAAACTGACAAGTCTTGCAAGAAGATCAAGCAATAATTTTAGGTACTTACAGTTGCTAAGTTAAAATAAAGCTGCATGAACATTCACCTGGTTTTTGTTTCACTCCAAACACCTCTGTTCTCATACACACGCTGTCTTGGTGAGTTTTGGGCAGAAACCGCAGATACCTCGCTAAAACTCCTTCATAAAGAACGTGCTTAACCTCCGAGTTTCTGTCATTATTTCCTTTAAGGGACTGAGATTAAAACCAAAAATCAAGATAAGAAAGGTGCAAGTGTCGCGTACCATCATATCATTGCAAAAAAATTATGTCAAAGAAAGCATAACTATACATGTATTTATACAGTGAACTCACGTCTTGTGGACACCCTGTTAAATTTGGACACCCGTTTTATGGACAAAATCCAGCCCTTTGCACTGCACGTGGCTCCACCAACATTACAGGCACCTTCACATGCTCATCAATTGGCGATGAGTTTAAAAAAGTTTATTTACAGTGTAGGCAAGGGTTTACATATTAATAATTAATAAGTAAAAAGAAGAAAGTTTGGAAGAATTCAAAATTATTTTGAATTCTTACAAACTTTCTCAAGGCCGACAAAATGTAAATTATGATACCTGTATGTCATAAACATGTTACATAGCCTCATGCAAAATGACTACACTAACCAATCGGAGCATTTTAAACAAAAATATAGTAAATGGTAAATATGTTACCTTCACTTGTCCATCTTCTTTATAATCTTTCCAAGTTGACCCATCTGTGGATGATTGTAGTGTGTAGGTCTTCACCCACTGATCTGCTTGAGAATTCCCTTGAGTGGACACAGCACAGATGATATGAAGTGTCTGTACATGTAGATCAATCTGTAGATATGGGTTAGAATCACTTGTTAATGCACACCATGAGGATCCTGCTGTGTAGTTCAATCGACCATTCTTGGCTGGTGTGCTGGCACTTTTTACAGAAGAAGCAGTTATCTTGTTATCTGGAATTGATCCATTGTGCATTCCAAGATCCAAAGTAATACAGTCTCCTGCGATATAAAAGTATATTAAATAATATTAGGGCAATTCCACATGAGAGTTCAAAAAATCACTTTATTTAAAACTAAGAGTTTGGGAATCATGCAGTTATAATTTTATTGGATCTACAAACCTCAAAGTTTACAAATTTAGTAAAGTCAGCATTTTAGGCCACCAGAGGAGGTACCCAGGAGGTGTCAAATGAGTGATTATTTGTAGTGAGAAAATTTAATAATACATCACAAAGTTTGTCTTTGAAAATAAAAATGATTTAAAACCCTAGAATAAGGATCCTACACAAACATAAATAGCAAGGTTAGATTGAATGCTTTAAAATAATATTACAAAGATAATTTAATGATTGAATAGTCTACAAAAAAAATTTCTTGACCAAAAGTTTGTTGCGGACATTACACAGCCACAATGACAAACAAGGGTTTTCTTTACCTACTGATCTGAAACAAAATCATATTACCCTGCCACCACTGGTGTTGAGCCCCAAGGTCAAAAGAAGTAGAGTATTATATCTCTGGAACAGTTATGGCCAACCATTTTAAACACAACTCAGAGTAGAAAATACATTGCCACTGATTTTACAAAACTGTTTCACAAAATTTACATCATCTAACAGCTAGGGCAAAATAAACAATCTGGAGAATAATTTGTGCATATTTCTTACTCTGCAATCAAATCTGCCGCACCTGCCTCAGTTGTTAACATAGAATTACAACATGTAAAACCTTATTACATGTACACTTTAAAGCAGGAAAAGTTGATCAAAAGACTCCAGTGATGTAGTTTTACATAACATTTTGTATTGTGTAACATCCGCAACAGACCTTGTAACATCCGCAACGACACAGTTTGTCTTCTTGGAAAAACAGACAAAATAATAAAAAGACATTGTTACAAGAAAATTTAACCTTAAATAGTTACTGAGAAGTGTATTATCAAGTACATGTTCTAAGCTTTCTTATTTCATAGCAAAACATGCTCAAACATTGTTATCCCAAAAACATGGTAAATTCAATGTAACGTCCGCATGCAACAATGTATATTTCCTTGAACTCTGGAAAAGCTAAAAGTTTAAACTCTATGTTTTACAAAAGTTAGTTTTGTTGTACTTTGTACATGAGACATAGGCAAAAGAATAATCAAAATATTTTCTTCCATGCAAATTGTAACAAGAAATATAATTGTCATATTGTCTGAAATGTACATGTAACGTCCGCAACAAAGAATCAACCATTAATGTAACACACATCTTTGTGAAATATGTCATCTCACAGAGAGAAAAATGGTTTCAAAACTGAATACAGTGAAATCTCCATTTATTAGACACAAAACAGCAATAAAAATAAAATTAACACATTGACTACTAAACCGGCCATAAACAGCCAAGAGACCGCAGACTTCTACCACTTGTGACGTCATCAATTTTCACGCCAGAGGATGTCTTTGATAATCAACGGATAGAGTTGGAAAATGTCTAACAAAGCATGCCTAAACGAGCACGAAACGTTAAATTGGACCAGAGATACACACAAAACAACTTGGATTTTTTCCTCCAAAATCACCAAAAAAGGCGACCTTCACTACCATTGACACTCTTTGTCAAAAAAATTCCCTTTTCCCAACGTTTAGGTGAAAACTTTTTCAACGTGAACAAAGGCGACTGAAAGGCCAACAAAACCACAAAATAAAATGAGAGAAAAAAGAGAGCAAGAACGGCAAAAAAAATAAAAGGAAAAGGAGGTTAAAAATGTAATGTTTGTGTGTACATATAGCTGGGAACATGACCAAGTGTCCACTTATGAGAGGTGTCCGCCTATACGGGAGGTATCCGTTAGCGGAGGTTTTACTGTACAGTAGATTATATACAATCTTCAAAAACACAACTCTATCATACTGGAAGGGTGGGAGGTCAGGCAACAAAGAAACTGAATTTTACACCACATCGTGTGACCAAGACTCCCACACACTAGTACCCAGACTCCCAGCTGTGTGTGAAAAAACATTTTCCTCCTAATGTGTTCCTCAGCCGGCGGAAACAATAACACTCCTTGGGATGTGAAATATCAATAAGAAACAAACTCTAAAATATTTATGTTTGGTGCCAAAGTTGTTTACATTGCACAATTAAGTCCCCCCCTCCCCATGACACCCACCACCACCACCACCACAACCTCCTACACCCCAATTGGCCATTACCGAGTTCCCTTTACCTCTGTTTCAAAACGAGTCCTGCAGCAAAATGTTTCATATGAAAATGATTTTTACGCAAAAGTTCATTTCCATGCAAATCCAACTTATTTTCATTTGAATGGCACCTGGACTCGTTTTGAAACAAAGACAAAACACCACTACAAAGAAATATATTGGGTACCTTTGTTTTATCCATATCGTTGTTGTCTACCTAAGCAGAAGCTGGTAAGCTTCTGAAACACTGGAGTTTGAACCCGGGCTTTGAATAAGCGGTCACAGGTCATAGGTTGAAGAAGTTCAGTTGAATCTCGTACGACGACAATCTGACATTGCATGATTTCCAAACTTTCAATCGCCTCCAGAACCATTTCGTGAGAAGATATTTGACTCGAAAGTATTGTTAGATATTTATCTGGATTGCCAGTGTTTGAAACATCGCGAAGACGGAGTAATTTCTCTACAAGACGCAAGACATCCCCACAACAAATGGCTGCCATGTTCTTGCGTGGTATATGCTTAGTAACCATGCCTTGAAATACTTGGACACCGCGATTTTGGCGCGAAAACAGGCCGGGGGGGGGGAGGGTGAGGTGGGTTGCAGCCTACGTACTAAAGCAGGAGAGCTCCTGACTAAAGGTAACTCAAGATATCCGCCCACCGCATTAAGTTGATTTAAGATTTGAAATAAGCCTCCTCTCTAATACGCCCCTCTCAACTAAAGCCCCTTCCCCACGAGAAAAGCCTGAAACATACCGGTAAATAAGCATCATTACTCTAAGGCCTCTAACCAAAACTGGGGCCCTACTTTGGATGGTAGATTTGTGTGTCTCTGGGTTCCAGTCACCTGCAGGCATAACTATTTTAAAGAGAGGATTATCTAAGAGAAGCATTCCCCATACATGGGTCTCTTCCAATGATAATTTTTTGGTCCATAGCTGAGCTATTTAAATAGTGCTACCTGATTGGCCAGTTCGAGCAACGTGATGTCGAGCCTCGATCAGAAGGAAATGAAAATATCTTTCACAGCATGGCGCGTAACTATTTATCATGAAAAAATTATCATGGGGCACGAAGAATCCTGATTCATGATTTGTCTCTCGGCATGTTTTACTGTGATCTTCGTTTACAATGTGATTTTCTTTGTCTGATACTTAAGTTCTGTTTTATTTTTAATTAGTCGGTGGGCTAAGCCTTGTGACTTCTGTGTACCCCGTAGCGCATGTTCATAGCCAGTTCTCTGGGTGCAGCGAATAGACTATTTCGTCTATTTTAGTATTCTTGGATTGAACTGGACCTAGCTAGCTTGCAATGGAAGCCAATTTTATACAGGGGACAGGGGCGTAGCCAGGCATTTTTTCCCTTTAAGCCCAAAGTCATCATGATAGGAGGCTATATGAAGCGAGCGCAAGAGGCGCTACCCTCTACAGGGGTCTGGGGGCATGCCAGCATTCTCCACGAGATATTTCGTCAAAAAATCTATCTCGATCAAGTGTAGAATGACATGTATGTTTAGTGCTTACAGCAATATTTCCGAGGTTTTGTTAACGATACATATAAAACCGTTGATACATATATCCCGGCATTACATATATCCCGCCCTTAGTACATTAAACATCGTTAAAAAAAATCTGTAGCAAGAAATATCAGCGCAAGGACCAAATCTGGTAAGGATAGTGAGCAAAGAAACAGTAGAAGAAATTACGGCCTTTCGGCTACTGAAAAAGAAATCCATGGAAATTATATTTAAGCCAAGGCTCAATGGCTTAAAGACTAGCTACGCCCCTGGGGGATCTTTTCAAATGCAGATGACATGAAGCTGTATTTTAATGATATCCCCCAGCAATAGCCTCCATTGCAAGTTAGTTACAGTCCAATCCTGAGAATACGAAAATGGCATGTTCAAAAAACACTTTTTTTTTCTAGCAGATATAAAAGAAAAACACACACAACGAAAAGGATCTGTTATCACTCAGTCTCTTATGCTAGAAGGCAACTAAAAAGCAATACTGATTATCAGGTACATAAGTAACTTACAGACCTAATCATATCATTACTCCTGCATAACTACTTTAACCCTTTCACTCCCAAAGTCCAACCTTGAGTCAATAAATATTGTTGTACCTTTTGTATCCGTGGATGAAACCCAGTATGTGACCATTCAATTGAAAGCTATTGAGCAGTTCTTTCAAGAGGTACTGTTTATTTTTGACAATTTTTTAAACTGAACTTCAATATTTTTCCCTCCGTTTTGAACTAAGCGGTCTTGGGAGTGAAAGGGGTATTACAGCAGCTTTGAGGGAACCAGCAGATCATACTATTTATCCCGGTATTTATAAAACGCTAATAATTTCAAATAGCATTGTCCTGCAGCGTTTGTATTTGGTATGTCTGACCGCATAAAAACAATGAAAAGCAAAGTCACGACTACATTTATATTCACGGAAAGGAAAACTTAGTCAAGTGTTACAAACGGTGCTAAATTAGCATAGTGATACGAGCTTGGGAACGAAATAAACAAGAACCGAGCTGTTCAGGGAACCTGAGGAATAAACTGTTTTTGATAATTGTATGAAATGTTAGAGTAGGGAAACGGCAACACAGAAACCCCTTCCTGCGTGCAGGGAAACGTAGAAATATCATGATATTAAAGTACACTAAACTTGCAAACTGTTACAAGAACGCTATCTTTAGTATATTATGTCAAGTCGCGACGAATGCGTTCCATTAGATTAGTAGCTAACGGTTTAAAGTAGTTCTGTCTCACAACAATAAAGTTTCACATAACCCTGTTAACCAGTGTAGATGTGAAACCAAGTTGGAAGAATGAGTCGTTAGAGAAATCAAGAAAAACGTACGAAGAACATGAAACGGCTGTGAAACGAACACGCGAAAACAGGAAGTAAATTCAATTTACCAGCGCTACGTTCGCGAGAAACGAACAAAACTCACAAAAGTTCCAAGTTACTAAGCTATAACAAGTGTTCAAACTACTCTATATCAAGAAACTACAAATTGATGTGTCCTTCGATGTGAAATTCCATTTGATTTTGTAGCCTGATTTCTATTTCAACGCTAGCAATTCACTGCTTTTAGCTCGTTTAAGCTCCAGGCGTTTCATCCGAACAAACTCTTGTGGACATTTTGCTAATGGTACTATGCTCACCTGAAGTTAAAGGGAGAAGTAAAGCGAAGAAAGCCACCCGGAAATAAAGCTTGGAGGGGTCAAACTCCGCCATGTTGGCTGTTTCTGTTTCAGGCACTGAACATAATGATCAAGACTTGATGTTTCGCTTGGCTAGCCTTTTGCATTCAAAAGCTCATTATCTATAGAAACGCCTTTGTTAGAATTAAATTAAACTTATTATTAACTGTTTTCTTTTTAGCGATATCTGCCCTGTTATATCATCACAACGGTCACGCCTTTGGTAGCAAGAAATCTGTATAATTCGTATATATTTATTATACAAGTCCATGGATAATTTTATAATGAAATGCTTTTCTGAAACTGTAATTTTTATGTTTCTTGTTGTTATTTATAACCCATCAAATATTCAGTTTCTCTCCCGCGATTGGTCTAAACACGTCACGTGACGCAGCCAAATAACAACTAAACGGCAAGCTCGAGGTGTCTATCGCCTGATAGTTAGCGAGGGGCTAAGCCTTGTGCTTATACCACATACTCGGATCAGTTGTCAGTTTGGGACTGAATGAGAAAAGTACAAAAATGTGAAGTGTTCCAAAACATAATGTCCAATATTGTAGGATAAATTAAGACACGCGAAAAAAAAAAACATTCTTATAACTTCCTGAGACGATCACATTGCCAATATCCGATATCAAGGCGTGAAAGCAACTGATTCAGTAATATCGCATCATTTCACGAGCAAGCTACTTTGAAGCAACTTTTTAGTCGGGGGAACAAGTGCAGGTTTTGGCAAATCTTCGTGGAAGCACTCGAAGAGTTTCCGATTCTTATTATCCAATCATAAACTAGCGCGAGCACTCACGAGTGCAATCGCGCCAGCAAATACGTCATGTTGCTTAGCAACTTCGGGGATGAACACCGCTGGCACAGTTTCGTCTCGCAGGCGGCATTTCGCCATCTGATCAACTGGTACTTGTTCCCCGACTGTTTTAGGGAACCATGCACGTCGTGTGTACTTCAGTAATGTTGTAAATACTGGTAACAATGCTTGAAAATAATCAAGATTCTCTACAGTAGGAAGGTAACAGAAACTCTAATAAAGGGCAGTGTGCCTAAAGTTCGCATTTGGCATGTACATCTACATATGACTGCTCTTCTGATGAAAACAATAAAAATTTATATCACACTACATGTATACAAATAGAAAACATACATTTGACTATGATCTTCAAAAGTTTCAATCTACCTATTCATTCTTAGTTCCTACTCGTGTTGTTTCCATTTACGTGACACCCAGTCCCTTCTCTGACTATCTTAGCAGCTGTTTCCATGACATCGGGACATGTGTAAATCTTAAAGGTGCACTATTTATAGTCAAAAGGAAACTTAGTCAAGTGCTACAAAATTGCGCTAAATTTGCATAGCAATACGAGCTCCGAAAATAACAGAAGATCGTACAAAGTAAGCGTTCCTGCCGGAACATTGCAGGAAATATTACATAGACAAATAACACATAAATCTTTTCCCGTCTAAGGCAAATCTAAACTTGCAAAAAGTTACAAAGATTCTAGTTATGTGTCGCGGCAAATGTGTTTGTCCAGCGATAACGTTTCATGTAAGCCGCTCCTGTTGATCAGTTTTGTAGATGTGAAACCAAGTTGGGAAGATGTCATAAGAGAACTTAAGAAAAGCGACGAACGTAAAGCGGCTTGTACTGTTGAACAGCAAAAACAGGAAGTTGATTGATAGAATTTACAACTGAGGAATACGTTGATGAGAAAATCGCGCAATTGTCTCGAAAGACTGCAGTTACTAAGCTGTAACAAGTGTTAAACTACAGAAAACTAAGATGTAAAGAAACTACAAAGTTGATGCGTCTTTCGATACGAGATTCCATTTGATTTGGCAGCCAGTGATTTCGCATAATAAGTGTGTTAAGTTTCCCTTTCAACGCAAGAAAATCACTGCTGTTAGTTCATTTAAACAAACTCCAGGCGTTTCATCCGAACAAACTTTAACTTCTGGACATATTGCTAATGATACTATGCTCACCTGAAGTTAAAGGAAGAAGCAAGGCGAGGAAAGCCACCCGGAAATACAGCTCGTGTTCATGCTCCGACATGTTGGTTGTTTCTGTTTCATCTGACCAAAGAATGCAATATCAGCTGCGACGTTCGTGTTAGCATGAAATTAGACTTGTTCGTGATATTTGCCCTATAAGATAAGTAGCACAACGTTCAACAGTCACGTTATGCCATGTTAACATCTATATCTACCTTATTACAGTCGATATTTTCGCGATTTTTGGAAAGGATGCGGATATTTCGCGATGGTAAATCTTTGCGATTTTACAGGTATGTTTTTTCTAAACCAAGATAATTTATTTTAACAAATTGCAGACGAGTAAAGCAACTTAACTGGAAAAAGAAAACAAATTGTATATATTTTTTGTTTTTATTAAGATTACCCAAGAGAGGATGATCGATTACCGTAAAGGTTGTTCAGAGAAGTTGCCAATTCGAATCAATCAATTCTATCCACGAAGCACTAAGGTAATTTAAAATACTCGTTAAAAAGCATGCACTAGTGCAACTAGATTAAAATTAACATAGAAAAAATGCCTTACAACATTAGCCTAAACAACCATAAAACTATAAAAATTAACGATAAATAAATGATTTAAGTCCAAGTTTCAGTGAAATGTTTCTAAAAATATCTAAATTAGCAGCAATACGGACAATGAATGAATTAATCAATGAACCAACCAACCCACCCATCTATCAATCATCCATCCAATTTGTGTTTTTCTAGGTCGATAAGTAAGTAGGTAGGTAGCATGGACTAATCACACTGACCAATAATATCACAGATACTTACCAATAATATCAATAAGAACACAGATAATATCATATCAATCAAAGATCAAAATGGGTGGGGTGATCAAAATATACATCACGTGGTAAAGTTTGCTTTCAAATGCCAACATCCCCCCCCCCCCCCCCCGATAAAATGTCTTATAAGATATGCACACTGCTCAGAAAGGGAGACGTACCAGTCAAACTGACCATTTACTTTAAAAACATTTATTCCCTCTATAAAATGATAGACTATTAAAAATATATACGATGATGTAGCCAAAAAATGATAAACTTCTAAAATATCGATCGGTCTTTACTATTTAACAAATATTCTGTTATACAAATATTCTATTGTCTACAAATATTCTATTAGCTACAAATATTCTATTATCTACAAATATTCTATTAGCTACAAATATTCTATTATCTACAAATATTCTATTAGCTACAAATATTCTATTAGCTATGAATATTCTATTAGCTACAAATATTCTATTAGCTATGAATATTCTATTATCTACAAATATTCTATTAACTACAAATATTCTATTACCTACAAATATTCTATTAGCTACAAATTTCTATTATCTACAAATTTCTATTATCTACAAATATTCTATTATCTACAAATTTCTATTATCTACAAATATTCTATTAGCTACAAATATTCTATTATGTACAAATATTCTATTTTATTATTCAACAAATTGTCACAATGTCAATATATGGTCAAGATGCTCGTGTTATCTGTCATCCACACATGACAGATATCCTGCGGTATATGTATTTTGCCATATTTGGAAGTTCTAAAAAAGAGTTGTCGGACATCTTAGATAGAAAATGAATATATGTATAAATGAATATAATATATATATATATATACAGAAGCTTATCACCTAGAAGCGTGTAACTTCTCTTTATATGTTTGGGACAATGCGTGGGTTTTTTCCCGACCAATCAGAATCGCTGAATCAATTTTGCCCTTATATGGAAACTAGGATTTTCGCGCTCCTCGCGGCTCCTCGCGAGAACTACATCTGTAATGGCGGCTTCGCGAGGAAAATTTTCGCCCAAAGAAAATATTATGACATTTGTAATGCTGGGAAAGCGCTAAGTGTCGAAGTATTATTTGGAAGAGTTCCCGATGAGTTGACAGAAACCTTGAAGGTCTATTTCGACTTGTCCCAATGAGTTTGAATCGGTGAAATGCATGTAAGCTTAAGCTTGTTGTGAATAGGGAAAGTGACAATTTTTTCGATTTATTTAAAAGTTCTATCGGGATACTCTAAATACGCTGTGCTTCAGGATGTCTTTGATTTTATATTTTCGGAAAGAAAAAGACCCGCATGTGGTACGAGTTGAGGAGCTAGCCAGCTAGCCGGGATATGTGAGATACATACGGGTAAGGATCTTGTGTTATGTTTTTGATCGCTGTCAACAGTTGTTGATTTCAAAGAACCGCAAGTAAATCTTTATGCAGATTTTTTGAGCAAGAGGACATTATTACAGTCAAAATAACGGCAGTATCAAACGAGGAAACAAGAAAACTACTCCTTTATCCGAAAATTATGAGTATTTTTGTAAATATGTTTTGGTGTTTACTTAGCGTGTTTGTCGACAGAAATAGCGTGCGGTAATAATGTGGTTGTTTTCAAGTTCTCTTGTAGATTTTTTCTGAGAAAGATAATTTTAAAACTTACAGTCAAAGTAGCGACAGTATCGCTTTAACAAAATAGAAAGCTATTCAGTTACCTAAAAATGTGGAGTATTGGGCTATTGCATTAAATATGCGCACCCCCCCTGTTGAGGAACAGCGGAATTCTTCAGGGTTAGGCTGGCAGAAGGAAGGAATTCTTCAGGGGTTCGCTGGCAGAACAAAGGAATTCTTCAGGGGTTAGGCTGGGGGAAGGAAGGAATTTTTCTAGGAATTCTTGAGGTGAACTGATTTTTCAAGGAATTCTTGAGGGGGTGAACTGATTTTTCAAGGAATTCTTGAGGGGTGAACTGCTTTTTAAAGGAATTCTTGAGGGGGTGAACTGCTTTTTCTAGGAATTCTTGAGGGGTGAACTGCTTTTTAAAGGAATTCTTGAGGGGGTGAACTGCTTTTTCTAGGAATTCTTGAGGGGTGAACTGATTTTTCAAGGAATTCTTGAGGGTGTGAACTGCTTTTACTAGGAATTCTTTAGGGGTGAACTGATTCTAGGAATTCTTGAGGGGTCTACCTAATAAAAGACAAGTCCTCAACAGGGGGGGTACGGATATTTAATGCAATAGCCCATTTCACTGCAAACGAATTTGTAAAAAGGTGTCGTTGTGTTTTTAACGAGTTCTAGATCGATCTAACGCGCGGATGATAATTATTATTGTTGTTTACAAGTTTGGTTTATATATAAAGAGCAAGGTTTGAGAGCCGACAACCTCTTAAGCTTGAAATGGGTTGTTTAACCTGTCTAGTTAGTGTACAACTGAATTATATAAGTCGATGATTCATTTATTTCACGAGCTTGTAGCTGAGGATTTGTGTTCGCATAGCTTTCTTTCGCTGTCAAACTGAGTTATTAATTTCAAAACAACCGCTTCCAGTAGCTATAATCCTATAAGACTTTTCCCAACAAGAAAACAACCGTTATTTCGATCAAACTATCGACAGTATCGCTTCAGAAAAACCAGATAGCTTTCCTTATCCAAAAATGTGGGTTTTTTTTCTCGTGGGTAACGATTGTACAATGTTTTTGTGCTAAGTTTTTGAGATTGTTGTCGATCACGCGGGGAAGAAATTGCATTTTTCATGCATTTGCTTGCGCTTTGAGAGCAGTTCTTCCGACCCAAAAACCACCTTTAACACTTTAAAAGGTTGATTAACATATACTAATATTAACGTTTTACCGATTTGTCTTTTATTTAGCCGTATTTAGTGAGCTTGTCGCTTTAAATTTGTCTAAATTTTCCACTCGTAATTTTTCGAAATGTTGTGGCTAGAAAATATCGTATCACGAAGTTGTAGTACACAATAAAACACTTGCTTTTTAAACTGTGGTGTTGATGTTTGATATTTTTTGCTAGAATGATATGTAATGAGTGTGTATACTTTATTAAAGCTGGTTGATTCTCAGAATTGCAGACAAGATTCCCAGAAAATCGACAACGCAGTACGCACTTTTACGCGCCTCGACGAATAAAAATATTCCCGGAAAAAATCCCGCGCGCGAACACGCGCGTTAAACCGCATCTGCCATTCCATATAAGGAAGTTAATTTTGATTGGTCGGGAAAAAACCCACGCATTGAATCGAACCTATACGCTTCTAGGTGATAAGCTTCTGATATATATATATCAATATATATTTTACTGTGCCTTTCAATAACACGCGCACTCTGCAGTTCAAGACCCAACTAAAGATTGCGTTTTTTACTGAAGTCAATCATTATTATGATGACCCTTGAAAAGAAATGGATCGAAATCTACCAATCACAACCCCAGGGTTAGGTGACCTTTGAACCCGTTGAAGTGAACTTCTGTTTCCTGAGATGTCCGCCAAGATGATTGGCAGCAGTGAAAATCGCAACTGTTGATTGAGCAGAGTTCACGTTATTGAAAGGCGCAGTAACTTTGTAATGCATTACAGACATTCTGGGTCATATAATAAAGTTAAGATAAGCCCAGTTACGTTACATTCCATTTATACGTTGACTTGAGTTGAGTCGGGTCGAGTTACACCGGCCAGTTACACAAAGTCAAGATAAGCATGCAGCGATCGTCACAAGGTTTATTTGTTTTGGGAACCTCACCCAATATTAACCATGTTATTAACCTTCCATTCGGGGGTATGTGAAATATTCGCCTTGTGTTTTACAGGTACCCTCGGCATAGGCACTAGGTCAATATAACACAGGCCTCTCATTCCAGGTCAATAACGATAGAAACCCCTACAAATTATGTTTCCCAATATTATATCTGATCTACATCCATTACATGTTCACCAATATTTACTTGGTAAACAAGATACAGTATTTTTTATGATTGTACTGACTAAACATAACTATTATCATAATAATAACAATAATAAAATAATAATAATAATAATAAACTTTATTAATGTGTCGAATAGTTTTAGCTGAATGTAAACAATATAATATAACTTAAACAAGTCTGTTAATAAAACAGTTATGTATAAGTTATGTAAGACAATGTAGGCAGCAAAGCAATGTATGTAATGTAATGCAAGGTGATGTAATGTCGGTTAACGTAAGTAAGCTTTAATGGAAGTGTTGTAATGTAAGTTTAGCTTTTTTTGTAAGTGTTATGTCAATAAATAATAAAAAAAGAATAATAAAATACTCATAGCGCATATACATTACTGTTCTATGCACTTTATAAAATTATTTTAAAAAGGTCATAAAAACAAAAGTGACAGTATTAAATTACAATATAAAAATAGATACCGTAGAATTCCGATAATAACGGGCCCCCCGAAAATAACGGCTACCCGAAAGTAACGTTAATTTTTTACCTTGCTATTAAACCCCCGAAAGTAACGGCCCCCCCGAAAGTAACGGCCCCCCCGATAATAGCGGCCCCTTAAAAAATGACCACTCAAAAAAAAAATATATATTTTGTATTTAACTCATTTCAAGAGGTGCGGTATGTGGTTACAAATACAAGTAGTAATTCATATAATACGAACAATATTTTCGACGTATAGTATACGAACATTTGGGCCTTTTTGTTACAGTTTACTTTGTTTACATGGATAATGAATAACCAGCATGCAACCTGAATGACCTTTTTTATGTCTGTTATGCGTCCTCTTTGTGTAAAACCACTGCTGAATTACAAACGTTTTCTAAGCATCCGAAAGTAACGGCTACCCGAAAATAACGGCTACCCGAAAGTAACGGCCCATTTGGCCTGCTAAATCCGAAAATAACGGGGGCCGTTATTATCGGAATTCTACGGTATGATAAAAAATAAAATATTTATAACAATGCATAGGCTAATTTAAAAAGAAACGTCTTAAGTCTGGATTTAAAAATGTTAACACTGGGACTACTTCTAGTAATAAAAGGTAAACTATTCCAAAGTTCCGGCACAGCAACTGCAAAAGAACAACGACCATATGTTTTGTTCTCTCTCTTTCTTCACAGTGATGATTGAGATTGTGAGTCTATTTCAAAGAGAGACATGTATCACGTGGTAGGTTTTTCTGTGTGATGTGGAACAGACCAATGTACCGTGTGATACAAGCTGCCGCATGTTCAAGATGCCACATGTGGTCTCGAAATCGTGGTCTATTAACAAGAGTAGTAAGATGAAAAGAAACCACTCAGCACCGAGCATTTCCTATTTCATCATAAATTTCTGTGTCTTCTTTCTCTTTGTTTTCTTTGTTAAATCCCACATTGTAATATTCGGGAGCTTTGTTTTTGCCCTGAAGTGCCTGGTAATGAGGAGCTGCGGGCAACTGTTCCTGCAAAGGCCTGGGGTGGAGCTCCATATAAGAACCTGGTTCTGACACGTGCTGATCACGTGGTGAGTCAGGTTGACCAACATCGTCAGTGAAGGCCTTGCCTGACGTCGTTGTTCTGTTGTTTGCCACAGTTCGTCTTAGTCGCCATATCAACACACCGATCACAACAACCAACACGAACACAATGCAGGACAAAGCGATCACACTTGCAATGAAGATGTCGTGTACATCTGTCCAAAAGAAAAAAAGAAAACAATGAAAATATATCTATATCGGCATCTACATTTTATTAACTAATGACTAATGCCAAAGCAAATAAGAGCTAGAGATTGGAATGTTGCTACTTCTTACCATTCTCTCTCTACAATACAACAAGGAAGCAAAATAACGAATGAGTTAGTAGATGACGAATTTTTTGGCTTACTGTGTTGTGATTATTTCGTTATGCTTCTCCAAAGCCAAAGCCAAAGACAAAGTTTTTGTTCTTTTATTTTTCAAACTTGTTTCTTCTTGGGGTTTTTTCTTATGCCTATGTTGATGATATCCTTACTGGGTTGTGCTGGTATGGTGGTTATTGGAAAACAGCCTGAGCCTTTATTTATCACCTGTATGCAAATAATACGAGCTTATTGTGTAGGGCCAGATGGGTTGACATGAGCCAATCTGGAAAAAGCCGCCTTGCCCCGCACTTGTCAGCATGCAATTCAGAACATTCACCAAAACATCTTCACAATTTACCAACAAAACAAAGCTCAATAAAAAAAAGTATGTATGATAAAATGCTTATTGACTGAATTAGGTCGGATAGGACAGGAAAATATTTGGCTCTCGGTTATGTTGCTTAGAGCTCACTGCGCTCAGTCCATACGCCATGACCTTGAGACTAATGTGTTCCCGTCTGGCCCTCCTACTCTGTCAATAAGCTTATAATATTGACAACACATACTGCCATCTCCCTTGTGACCCTCTGATAGGGTGATTTTGTAAGCTGTGGAACCAAAGCTGTTTGTAGTATGGCACACATACACCCCATAATCCTTTGCACCACGAGGCGTGACAACAATCCTGTTGTTCATAATCTTGACGTCATCACTTACTGGAACCTGACCATTCTTTGTCCAAGAGTAATTAAATGGAGTATCACTGATTGCATGACAAGACAGAGAACACGGGGTTTGTTTTTCACATATCACTGAAGATGGGGAAACGTCTTTAATTACGCTGGGTGGCACTGTGTGAAGACAATAAAAAAAAGCAGATCTGCTAATTAGGACCTCTTCATATGGAGGTGAGCCAACCTGGTTAGCTATGATTACACCTACGTCTCACCTACATGTATACTGATGGTTGGGTGTTCTTTACACTTGGCACTAACCTTGGAGTCTCTGAGTTTGCTATGTTGTTTCACTATGTTGTTTTTTTAACTATGTTGTTTGTCACCCTTTGAGTTTGTTTTCTTAACTTTGCATCTTTCGCTTGGCACCCTATGAATTAAATTGCTTAGGATGTTTGTTTTTCATGCGTTTGCAGCCTTTCATACTAGGATTTTGGCGCTCCTTGCCATTGCCAGGTTATTTTATTTACATGTCATATTTCACTTTAGCATTTTGAGAATGTTCACAGAACCATAAAGTGTGTAATTGGTCATAACTAAGCCCCTCCGACAAAAGTCAAGAGAAAAATGTCCTGCCTTTTGTCACACAATGTCAACAATCAGTTCCTGGCCTTAAGAAAGTTCTTATGCAAAACTGGCACCCTATAGAGACAATCTCTACTGAGGGAAATTAAGGAGCTATAAGAAAGGCTAAAAACATGTGAGTAGAAGGCGTGTTGACGTTTCAACCCCATTAAAACACACACACAAACTATTTTTCTTTTTTTCCTTAATTCAGTTTAAAATATTATAGTGATTATAAGGCATTTTGAAACTATTATAGGGAAATATAGGAAAGTCTAAAAAATATAGGAAATGTAGGAACACTTGAAGCTCTGCATATGAGGTTTTGTTGTTAGGTACTGATTGTTTTTACATCAGAGGCTATTTATTTGTTTGTCTCTTTTTAGTTAGATTTGTTAACCTACAAACCAAAGAAAACATTTATGTTATGTGATCAAAGTGCGGGATACACTGGCCTCCACTTGTTCATGTCATTTCATGGCACGTGCTTTTTCTCTATTATGGTGTGGTCTATTTTCCTCATGCGTTGTTTGTTTCACCCACCCTTTTACGGGTCCACAGTCAGGTTTTTCCCTATGGTAGGCTCTTGCTATCAATCTATACTAGTATTAATCTTAGTATCTCCCTGTGTCCCATAAAGGTGCAGCATGATCAATGAAAACTTTCTTACTATGTTTAACTTCATCAAAATGCTACTCGGAAAGTAATTATGTTTTATAACTACCGGTAATAAAATATGACTGCTTCAATTAATTTAAACATTATTATGCCTATGTCTCTACAGTGGAACCTCGATATAACGATGTGCCAAGGGACCGACCAAATTAGATCGTTATATCAGGAGATCGTAATAACGAATTCCCGATATAACGATTTTTCGGGAAAAGAGCCAATTATATCGTTTAATCAAAACTATAACAAAATTCTCGAATCTGATTGGTTATCAGCAGGCGCGATTTGAGCACTAATAGGGCAGTGTACGCGTCATGCTTGTAATTGGACGATGTAATAGGACAGTTTACATGTCATGCTTGTAATTGGACAGTGTAATTGGACAGTACGCGTCATTTGCGCGCGCTGTCCTTTGCTCGTGCATGCATCTCGGTCAAAAACAAACTTGATTATTATGTTTTTATTCACGTTTAACGTATTTTCCTCAAATTTTGTTATAGTTATGATTAATTGGTAACAGGACTTCGTGTCGTCCAATTCTGTCTGTAATCATACTCGTGATTAACAAATCGGACTCCCGCGAAGCGGGGTCGTCCGATTTTGTTAATCACTCGTATGATTACAGACCGAATTGGACTCCACTCAGTCCTATTACCATTATATATCGGGGTATTGTTAATAATTGATTTTTCATGTACTGTATAAATTCCTATCGTAACAAGCTGTTGACAGACACGTTACATTCCTTATGCAATGAGAACTAAATTATAAAGGAAAAGTATTGCCCGGGAGTATTGTCATATCTTTTCAAGTGTTAAGCCTCCTTTTTCATCGCGCGATGATTGATTTTATCGTTATATCGGGGTAAATTTTACGTTTGGGCTGCCAGATTGTGATCGTTATATCGGGAATATCGTTATATCGAGTATCGTTATATCGGGAGTTTTCTCCATACATTTACTGTAACATTTGCCGGGCTGTCAAATGTTGATCGTTATATCGAGTATCGTTATATCGAGGTTCCACTGTAGAAGGAAAAACATATGTTGCCTTCACTTAGATTTTCATCATCCACTCAAATCTCAATACTTAGTGCAGCCACTGCAACTTACCAGCGACTATCAATATTGTAGCTGTTCGGCTCTCCCCAAACTTATTTGATGCTTTGCATTCATAAACACCACTGTCACGAGGAAGGACATCTTTAATAGCAAGAATGCGGCCATCATTCTCAAACTGTGCACGTGGTATGCTAGTGTTTCCATCTTTACTCCATGTAACAGAAATCTCTGGATCTTCGATGACCTTACATGACAAAATTGCCAGTGCGCCAGCTGCAACAATGGTTCTTTCTGGAAGGTCTTTGATGACAGGCTTATGATCTAAAAGAGTTGGAGAGTATGGGCTTTAATTCTTGCACGGTCGGAACAAACATCTTGGTCATTGTAGAAGTGACCGTTAGTGGAGGTTCGACAGGAGAGTTTTAGTTGAGTACAGTTGTTACTTTCTGTCCAACAGTGGAGGTTTCCTTTAACATTTCAGTTCATGCACAGACTTCACAAAACAAGTTAGCAAGTTTTAAAAGTTGTGCGCGTAAAGTACACTGTAGGTGTAGGGGGGTCTGGATGGGGTTAACTGATTATTGACAGACAGTCAAAATTTTACATGTTACTGACAAAAAAAATGACTGAAGACTTGAGAAAAATGTTGGTCGATCAACTGTCAGTGGACTCCCTTTACTCTGAAGATGACATCTGCTCAGTTTGTTGAAACATCAGTCACCAGCAACAGTCAGGACTTTTCAGGACTACCCACACCTGGACACTAGATGAACTGTCAGTTGACTGTTGGCCATTTCATTTATTTTCACCAATCCATTTACATCAAGGAGAGAGGAGAGAGGAGAAGGGAAAAGGGACATAATTTTACATCATAGCATCATCCTTTAAAATAATGTTCACCTGCCATCTCTGTATTCACATCCTTTTCTAAACGTGCTGGTATTCCGTCCCCACAAACAGAACTTCTTCCATAAACCTCAAATCTGTACAATGAACCTGGTACCAAATCCTTTACTGTATATGTTGTGGATTTATCTGCTAGTTTGACACCATCATCATGGAAACTCGTATTGTAAGACTTTGTTCCAAAATACTTCACCTTAAAGGAACAAATTAATACTGACACAGTATTCCTATCACATTGTTTTGATAATTAAACCTGGAAAAAATAAATTTAAATTAAGTTCGTACAACAACAACAACTCTATTTCCATTTATTTTTTCAATAAAAGCGAGTTACAGAATTAATACAAAGGAACCGGAAATTGGTAAGTAAAAGATACTCACTTCAGAATAACCAAAAAGCTAATCTAGCTGAGTAACTAATTTTTATCTTGTTTAGAACATTTAGACTTCTGGGTTATTGGCAATAAAGAGTAAATAGGAAAGAAAGGGAAGGAAAAAATAATATTGTTACATTAATTTTGTAAGTACATAATGTACACATCCAGCCAAACACAACATCATCATTATCATCGACAACAACCACAACAGCAGCAGCAGCAGCAGCAGCAGCAGCAGCAGCAGGAAAAGCAAGTAACTGGAAATGTTTAAATGGGTAAAATAAATTATTCCATTCATTGCACCGTGGAAACAGGTTAGTTGTTCTGATTCCACTTACTATGTAGCTGAGGCCTTCCTTTGTATTAAGTTCTGGTTCTTTCCACTCCAGTGTAACTTGTGTTGTTCCAGGATTTGTTGCTTTTAAGCCCCAGGGTGTTCCTGGTTCTTTGATAAAAAGGATGTGAATAATTTAGGACAAGAATACATGTACACATAGCCCCAGCTATCCATATAACTCAATGAATGTATGCTTACATGTACCAAAACTACTTTTTACTTTTAATTCCTTTTATTTATTTATCATCTTTGTGTTTTGAATTTGCTGTAAAGTTTAATTGAATTCACTCTCTTACTGTACTGCACATTATGCCATCAAGTTGGTTTTCAGTAGTAAGGTTTGCATTTATTGAGTAAATTGGAATGGCCGATTCTATTTAGCCTGTGTCGCAGACACGGTTGAGTTTGTCTGCAACGCAGGCTAATGCTATTGGGATGTAAAAAATGAACTAATTAATTTTGATGTTATTTTAATAACTGATTGTACTCACTTGATGTTTCAAATTCCGAAGGTTGACTGTAAGGTCCAGGGCCTACTGCAGTATAAGCTTGAACAGACACTTGGTAATATGAACAAAGCAGCAATTCATACAGGACAATAAATGTTGCTGTTGTATTAACAGTATTAACAGGAGAAGATCTTTTCTGACATTTTCCTCCAGACAACACTTCTTCCAAGTTGACGTTATAGAATGTTACTTTGCCGTAACTCTCCTCTCTTCTTAGAGGTGCCCATGAAATGTTAAAAGCAGTCTCATTCAGTTTAAAAGATGAAACATTCTTTGGACCAATGCTGGGTTCTAAAAAGGAAAATAGAAGCAGTCTGTTAACCATCGTCAATATCTCGG
Organism: Desmophyllum pertusum; assembly: GCA_029204205.1. NCBI lineage: Eukaryota > Metazoa > Cnidaria > Anthozoa > Scleractinia > Caryophylliidae > Desmophyllum > Desmophyllum pertusum. The sequence goes on from MU827315.1 coordinate 1,034,948, forward strand.
TTAAGATCAAACATCCGAGATGGTGTTGGATAGGCCATATAAATCAGATGGGATCATCATCAATACCAAAAATTGCAATGAGATTCATGGACTCCAGCTGGAAAAGCAGCTGGGGACATCCAAAAGAGACTTGGATGAGATTGATCAGTTGAAAGAGAAATGAAAGAGCAGGGCTGTTGCAGGGGCCAAGTACAACATTGGTCTAAGGACAGGCAACATTGGTGTACCTTCTAGTTATGACCTCATGTACTACGTAGCGTGAAGAGGATTAAGTAAATGTAAGTAAGTAATCATCATCAAAGTAAAAACACATCAATGTCTATTAGTTTCACATAGGTTTTGAGATAAATCAAGGAAGCAAGGGAAAGAGAAATTTTATAATACAGTGTATTATAATGATATTTACACATTTTATATAGTCCCAAATTAACTCTCAAAACAGTACTGTCATTTTCATAATTATACATATTACGACATAGCATTTTAGAGTGCGAATATGCACCAAGACGAGTATATGAGACCGTATTACACGGGTCTTACTCTTAGTCCCCCTGACCGCACGCTACGGAAAACACTGTTGAAAGCCTATATTTTAGGAAAGAATTATGTCGGAAATTATTCAGCGGAAAGTTGTGTAATACGGCTGGGCATTTTTACTCGTCAATTTTTATTTTTTTCTTGTCTAAAGGCTTGAAAAAATAAAAACTGACTCGTAAAAATACCCAGCCATATTACACAACTTTCTGCTGAATAACCTCTTTATTTCTACATTTAGACATCAGCCATCATCACCAATAAAAACATTAAGTAACCAGATGGAGATAACATGGAATTTTTTTTTTTCAAGTAGCTTGTATCACTGACTGATAAACAACTTTCTCATATTTCTGCCAAGCTTAAAATATACCATCATTTCTTTCCACGAATTCTCACTCACAAATCTAATCCTAGCAGTATGCGGGAAGTTTGTCATATTTGAACCTAGTTATATGGCCTAAGCTCCAACGAGTCTTCTGTAGCTCAAGTGGTAGAGCATTTGACCGGTGTGTGGAAGGTCATAGGTCAAGGTTTTCTGAGTAGCTTGTGTCACTGGCTGATTAACATATTTCTCATTTCCAGCATATTCACGTAAGGCAGCTTTGAAAGGAATCTGTACTTACTATATTCTGGGATATCTTCAGTTAAGGAAGCATTTAGTCCTGGTTTGACAGTCACAGCTCTGACATGGAAGTGATAGGTGACTCCACCCAACACATCAACTGAGTAACTAAACACATCTGCTCCAAACGTTTGGGTGCGAATATCCTGTGGATCTTCACTGTGACTATAAAACACTGTGTATTTCCTGATAATTCCATTTGCTTTTGTAGGAGCACTCCAGGTCAGGTTTATTCTTGGACCATGTGACACACTTGGTGGTATATCAATATGACTGAGGGAAGCAGGAGCATCAGGTGCTGATGGCAGAACAATATAAACACATTACAGTGGAACCCCACCTTACGACCACCTCGTTAATAAAACCACTTTCTTTTGTCCCAAACTGAAGTTCTCTCAGTCATTTTCTTATTTAAGAACCCCTTTTTAAAACACGACCACCCCAATAATGCGACCAGATTAAGCTGGCCCGTTGGTGGTCGGATTTAGATTAACAGGGTTACACTGTACTTGTAGCACTTTTATAGGAATAGAAATCAATGGTTATATACACTGTATTCCATTCACTTATTATGAAGGTTGCATTATTGGAAACGTGACGTTTTCAGTTTTTCAAGATGGTTTCATGAAGGACAAATAATTTTTAAAACATTGTTAGTAAAGTGCTAAAATTAAAAGTATAAATCGAGTTTAAGAGGCAGTCCCGCTAAGAGCGGTCCGGTCAACTTCGGGTCGGAAAAAAGTTAGCCTTTATATTTTGTGGACGAAAAGGACTTGGTATACCCTGGGTGCCAGAGGCTTTTCTTGCGCGGTTTCCGGTTTCAAATCTCTCTTATGGCCCGCGCGAAAAGCCTCTGGAGCAGGGCGCTATTGCTTTGATAACGCCGAGCCAATGGCAAGCCTGCTTAAATGGATTTAGTCCAGAATTTGGACTAGATTGCTGATTGGCTCCTAACGACTCCCTAAGGTATTTTGAATCTAATAGTCTCTGTGATTGGTTGACAAGAATAGTACGCTGCGGGGAAAAAAAGCCTGTGAATGACGAGGCGATGAAGAGATAGAACAGTGATCGATAGAACAGTGATTGTTGTTGTTGTATGTAAGTTTGGAGAAAGCACTTGAAGAGGCCTTTATAGCGATAGTTTTAAAAACGTTCGACGGTGTCGACGAATTAAGCGCCGAGCAGACAGATGGCATTATTAATTTTATTCGCCGCAAGGACGTTTTAGCGGCCGAAGGCTTGTTGATATCTGCACATGCTGCATGCTGCACCGCGAGACTTTTTGATGCCCAAACCAGGAGAGCTTGAACATCGCTTAGTTCGCGCATGCTGTTCGTCTGCTTTCCAGTGGGATAAATTTTCATGATACCGCTCTTTAAAGGAGGTTAACTCCTTGAGAGTTGCATCATATCGTTCGATTAAAACACTTCTTACAGAGTATTCGCGGGCCGACTCCCGGCCGACTGAAAGATCATTGTCGATCGCCAAAAGCTCTGAAACTCTACCTGAAATGTTTAGTTTTCTGGCGTTTTCCGAACGTATCCACCATTAACCACCACACCAGCTTTTAATCGGCACGATAGCGAAGACTTCGAGGTAGAGACCCTTTTTACAGGAGTTGTTTTCGTTCAACGAATACCGCCATTTGACACCTTGTAAAACTATCTGCTGTCATTTCTCCACGTGCCATTACATGTGATCACAGTAGGACACTTACGCTGTGATTGGTTTAAATGTAATACGTTAAAAATGATCAAAGTTCAACGGGAACGGTAAATCAATGCGCCCTGTGCCAGAGGTTTATTTCTCGCGGCTCTGCCGCTCGCCGGGGCGTCGTCGGCCTTCGGCCGACTTCGGATCTCGACGGAGAAATAAACCTCTGGTACCCAGGGTAGACTTGGTAGGTAAATGTTAAAACAGGGGTATTTTGTTAAATTTCTTTCTTTTATTTTCGCTACACGCCAAAATGGCTTTGGCCGTCCGAGGTGGGATTTTAGGCCGATCCAGAAGTCGAAATTTGCGTTTTTTCTGAGCCGCGCTGCTTCAACACAGGTAAGTATAGTTAAATATCAACCATACCACAGTATTTAGGTACATTTGACGTGCTTTGCAACAAAATTTCGTAACGATTGGATAAAAATTAGATAAACCAGGCAAAATCAAAGACAACCTACCGCGTCGCTGGTCAAAAGGAACCGAAATTTAACTAAAAGCAAGAATCGAAATCTCAAAAGTGGCACCTAAACTAGAGCTAAAATGCCCTTTAAAGCAAAGATGTAACCTTATTCTCACAGATTCTGAAGTTAAACCTGCGGGTATCGTCCTGTGTTGGACGCGAGCGAACGTTTTTTAGAGCTTATGTACAACAATGTTTACAACAAAAGTACAAAGGTCACGGCTAGGATGGATGGTGCCCAAACGCAAATAATCGAATAAGAATGGTATTTTAGCAGTCCACAAGTACCTTAAATATTCCGAATACCTCATGTATTTATCCTAAGTGCCCTTTACCTCGGATTTTTATCAATCTAACGGTTGACAGTGGTAAATATATGCCTGATTCCCTTCTTTGTCGATTACCAGTTCAAATTAAATTTCGCACGCGACTACATGTAATCGATTTCAGCCGACAAACTTCACAGTAATAAATACATTATTCTGAGTATAAAGATAGAATTGAAGTACATATGCACTTATTAAAAGTCACGGGTAGAATATCCTGCTCGCTTTGCAACGGACTTTTTGGTCCAGTCAAGACAAGTAGCTTCAAGTTATTTAGCAGGTGCCTGAAATGTTACAATTCCAACGTCAGACTAGCTGGTACTTACCATCTAACCGGATTGCTATGATGATCTTCCACTATAGTTTGCAGATCGGGGTCTTTTACGTATTTAAACAAGTTGCCATTTTCAAAATCAAATTGGCTTCTGCTGCCTCTCAGTCCGCCAAGAACGGTGTAGCGAAATCAGAATATGCTAATTAGCAACTTTCTTATGAGAGATCATATTACATATGTCACGCAAAGTTGATGGGAACTGCCGACTTTGGTGGCGCGCGATGGTAAAGTATACAAGTGGCAAAGCCACGAAAAATTGTAGTTGATATAAATGCAAACTGTTTCCTTTCTTTTAGAGATACCCACGGATGCGGCGATTTTAAAGGGAACTAGTACCTCTTTCTGAGTGCGTATTTCTGAGTGTAACACTGATATTCATTTATCGACCATCGGGGGAGGGAGGGGGGGGGGGGGGGGGGAAGAGTACTCAACAAAGTGACAGTTTCCCCTACCCTTTTCTATACTTCATCTCGTGAAATCCTTACCCTTTTATATTCTTCCAGCCTGAAAAAGCTATCCCTTTCGGGCGGAGCCTCCCCGTAGAGTCCATAGATCACTGTAAACTGGCAATTCCCTACAGCCAGTTCCAGCCGAATCTGTTCCGACGACGACGATTTCACGGCCAGTGCTTATCGTGGGACCACACCTCAACCGTTCCACGCGACGAGGCACTAACACCACCACCACGTCTGAGCGGTGCCACAGATAATAGAGTCCCGCTAGTACTGACGTACCATCCCTTCAACACTGGCACAAGGCGTATCATGCTCGACAACTTTAACATCTTGTCCTCCGAAGCCGTGACACGCAGTATTTTCCCTCAGTTCTCTCGTGTCATATCGTCGAGACAGAAACCTGAGGGATGTTCTCTTGCACTATGCAGACATCGCACACACTGATGCCGGATCGTTTACCTGCCGTCGTCCTCGCTGCTTCAGTGCAAGATCATCACATCTACAAGGCCCAAGAACGCATATACCATCCGCGACCGCTTTACCAGTCAGTCTGTGAATGTGGTGTACTGCATCACGTGCCACTGCTGTACCTGTTCCTACATCGGTGAGACTGGGTGCGTAGTATTCGCAACCAGTCTCCTGGCTTTCCCGTAGCTGAGCATTTCAACTCAGCTTCCCACTCACTGGATGGCATCATGGTCTGTGGCCTCAAACAGTGCACCGGCAGTAACACCCGTCGGAAGCAGCAGAAAATGACGCTGATATTTGAGCTTGGTACCCTCAGGCCAAGCAAACTGGACATTAGTTTCACTTTTCGTTGACTCTCTGTGTTTCCTCTGCGCGCATTCCACATGCACGCGCTTACATGGGAGTTTTTTTTACTGTGTTTCTTGCGCGCGCATTCTACGTGTGCGCGCTTACAGTACATTGTATTTCATCATCACACTAAAGAAGGGCTAAGCCCGAAACGTTTGTGCTTTAAGGTGGCTCATGTCTGTTTTGCAACGGCATACCTTCCCTAATGTGAACGGCTGATACTTCGCTGTCAGAGCACCGTCTGACTAGCTACTTCACCACTTTAATAGAAATAGAATGAACTTTCCAAAAAAGTAGTTTCGATTGGCATCGGTGTTACCATAGCAACGCAGCGATGACGTCATGCATTTTACATATGACCATTTTTCTCGACATCTAGACGTAAACTTTTAAAACCACCTTATGTTCCTTGAAGCCTAGATGTAGTTCTTCACGATTAAGAATTTTTAAAAAATTATATGAGAGCGTTTTGGAATAAAATGCGGTTGAATATTTTCATTAAAAAAAATTAAATATTCACCTTACGTTTGTTTAATTCGTCGATACCAATGTCTTCTTAACTGATTGAGGTAATGTTTTTACCACCTATTATACCTGTGACATAGGACTGTTTTCTGTCAGAGTTTCTTCGAAATTGCTTCATTCGATTTCATTCGAGGTACATCTTTGTCAAATTGTAGATTATATGTGCGTACATGTACATGTATCATTGAGCTATGGATTAGAACTCTAGGAAATGATAACCCAGTTTCTTACCATCTTCCTTTGTTCTCTGAGTTATTACAGTACTGGTCGGTCCATCACCAGCAGAAGTGAAAGCCAACACTTTCAATTCATATTCTGTGTACTTTTCTAGTCCAGTGACATCTTTTGTGAGAATTGCTCCATCATTAACAGGTAACTTAGTAAATGAAACTGCAGAGTCTTTCCTTTTGTAGAACAGTTTAAATCCTGTGATTATTCCATGTCTGCCATTTATGGGTGGTAACTGCCAGGATGCTACAATACTGGTAGAACTGCTTGTTGTCACAGCGAAGTTAATAGGAGCTTTTGAAGGAACTGAGAAATATAATTATAACAATTTATTCATCATTACATAATGTATTTGTGGATTTGTTGAAACCTGTTTGTAAGAGTTTTCATTTGTTATATAAGTTTAAGTACCATTCTGTGACTTTGAACTTTATAAAGTCATATTACCATAAGGTATTTTAGTGACTACTAAATTTTGAGCAATTTTTCTTTCCCAAGATTTAGCAAAAAGCTTTTAGCCAGAAGGGCATCCAGGTGTCCTGTGGGCGCCCAATCCTGGGAGAAAATGATGGGAAAATGCACCAAAGCTTTAACAAAGATATGGGGGACATGCCTTCAGAACGCCCACTTTTCAAATTCTGGCTAAAAGTCTGTTTAGTGACAATCTAATTTAGCAATTTCTTTTGATTTTTATGTTCTCAACTGAAACTTCTAAGCAATTTTTAAATTTAGCAATTACTTAATTCACTAAATTTAGTAGATGTTGAGGTACATCTTTGTCAAATTGTAGATTATATGTGCGTACATGTACATGTATCATTGAGCTATGGATTAGAACTCTAGGAAATGATAACCCAGTTTCTTACCATCTTCCTTTGTTCTCTGAGTTATTACAGTACTGGTCGGTCCATCACCAGCAGAAGTGAAAGCCAACACTTTCAATTCATATTCTGTGTACTTTTCTAGTCCAGTGACATCTTTTGTGAGAATTGCTCCATCATTAACAGGTAACTTAGTAAATGAAACTGCAGAGTCTTTCCTTTTGTAGAACAGTTTAAATCCTGTGATTATTCCATGTCTGCCATTTATGGCTGGTAACTGCCAGGATGCTACAATACTGGTAGAACTGCTTGTTGTCACAGCGAAGTTAATAGGAGCTTTTGAAGGAACTGAGAAATATAATTATAACAATTTATTCATCATTACATAATGTATTTGTGGATTTGTTGAAACCTGTTTGTAAGAGTTTTCATTTGTTATATAAGTTTAAGTACCATTCTGTGACTTTGAACTTTATAAAGTCATATTACCATAAGGTATTTTAGTGACTACTAAATTTTGAGCAATTTTTCTTTCCCAAGATTTAGCAAAAAGCTTTTAGCCAGAAGGGCATCCAGGTGTCCTGTGGGCGCCCAATCCTGGGAGAAAATGATGGAAAAATGCACCAAAGCTTTAACAAAGATATTGGGGACATGCCTTCAGAACGCCCACTTTTCAAATTCTGGTTAAAAGTCTGTAATAATAGTGACAATATAATTTAGCAATTTCTTTTGATTTTGATGTTCTCAACTGAAACTTCTAAGCAATTTTTAAATTTAGCAATTACTTAATTCACTAAATTTAGTAGATGTTGAGGTACATCTTTGTCAAATTGTGGATTATATGTGCGTACATGTACATGAATCATTGAGCTATGGATTAGAACTAGGAAATGATAACCCAGTTTCTTACTATCTTCGTTGGTTCTCTCAACTTTTACATCACTGACCGGTCCATCACCAGCAGAAGTGAAAGCCAATACTTTCAATTCATATTCTGTGTACTTTTCTAGTCCAGTGACATCTTTTGTGAGAATTGCTCCGTCGTTAATAGGTAACATGGTAAATGAAACTGCAGAGTCTTTCCTTTTGTAGAACAGTTTAAATCCTGTGATTATTATTGCATGTCTGCCATTTATGGGTGGTAACTGCCAGGATGCTACAATACTGGTAGAACTGCTTGCTGTCACAGTGAAGGCACTAGGCGCTTGTGAAGGAACTGAAATTGAGAAATATATAATATTGTAATAATTTATTCATAATTGTAAATGTGGATTTGTGGATTTGTTGAAACCTGTTTGTAAGATTTTTCATTTGTTATATAAGCTCTAATCAAAATCTTACCATCTTGATTTGTCACCAATGTTTAGACTTACATGTACAGCAAGTAAACAGCTATACATTGCTGGGCATTTTTGAAAGACATGTACTTAGTTTACCTGCAGATACAAGTATTCCAAACACTTCCACTCTCAAAGCTTTGTGAGTCTCGTAATCTGTTGCATTTGGCAGGAAGCGGATAAACCTAGCACTTGCAAATACCTTGAGACTGTGTTTTACTATGTCATCTCTTCCAGAATTACCATTGAAGACCTGCAAAATAAATATTAAATGGTTTGTAAATAATTATTGTCAGTGATGAACTTTCTACATCCACATAATTTTATTTTCAGAGTCACAATCAGATTCAGAATCAGAGTCGCAGACAGTTGGCACAGTAATAGTAATAAATTAGCAGGTCACCACTGCCTGGTCATCATCGTGATAGTAGTGGACTGCACTATAGACCTTATGCTACACTATACACAGCCACTACACTGCACTACAGCACTGCATTTAGGTTTCGCCCAGCAATTTTTTATCTGGCAGGGTTTTCAAGGATATTGATGCTATTATATAATACCAAGCACTGTAAAATATGTTATCCTGGGAAGTTTGAGCAGTTTTGGTTTAATGGCTACAAAGTTATGGTTGTTTCAAATTTAAGACATTTGTATGGGAAATCAAAACCTGGCCTCACAAGCCTCATTTTCATGTTCGTGCAAAAATTGTCCCCAAAATAGGAATATGGCCTTAAACGTACACATATTGACTCATTTTGATATGATCTTTCTTGTTATTGAATTCTTTCTTCAGTTATAGGCATTTTAATTTTCAAAAAATTGCTGGGCAGCCATTTATGAAAGAGGTGTATTGTGGTAATTACTTCCTACTGTATCTAATGTTTACACCTATTTCAATTAACGTTGTCGGATAGAAATGTTTTTAAAAGCCCGAAAAGCCCTCAAGACAAGACCGAAAGGTAGCATGGTTAAAAATAGAAAACTGCTGCACGCACCGAATACTAATGAGAAGTAACATGAAAAACATTATTTCTGACGTTTCCTTTTTGTTTTAAACCTGTAGAAGTAAGCTACTTTTAGCCAAACTTAATTTTAGCAGAATCAGCTAGTGAAAAAGATGGAAAAACAAATTATCTAATTCGGGGCAAACCAAATACATCACATCCGAAAATAAAAACTTGTAGATTTCTTTTCCACCGATATGCAAATTCTAATGAATACCCAGACTACCAATCGGTCTTGTCTTGTAGGCTTTGTGCTTTCTATCTGACAACGTTAATATTGAAATAGGTATATTCAAACCAACCTTATCAACACTGTTTTCTTGATAAGTGACCCAGTCAATATTGTTAAGTGATAATTGCAGCTTATATTTTGTTGTCCACTCATCTGCAGTTGACTTTCCTTGAGTAGCCACAGCACAGATAACAAACTCATATTGCAGGTCAATTTGTAGATAGTCATCAGCATTGCTGTCAGTATTAGGTGACCATGCACCAACTGTGTTCAGTCGACCTTTAGAAGCTACATTAGTACTACTTGATGACGAAGCCGAGAAGGTATTGTCTGGAAATGCATCACTGCTCGCCACACCAAGCGCCTGGATTTGACATGCTGAAATGAAAATCAAGTGTTTGAAATGTTAAACCGAAATGCATTATAACACTTTATACATCTATACCTGCCAACTTTTCCTGAGTCAAATGCTTGAGATTTTTGTCTTTTATTTCCGAAGATGACCCGAAGTTCGTGGAGTTACCCTTTTATTGACTCGCAGATATTTTCCTTCCAAATAGTACTGCTAAAACTAGTCAAAGATAAAAGGGTTGAAATCGAAAATCCACGCCGTAGAACCGCACAAAATTTCATTCATCTGTATTCATCGCGAACGAACAAGTTGCAATTTCATTGTTCTGTACTCGATATCGGATTGGCTCAATTCAAAAATGTTGGAATGTATTGTTCCCGTTCTGCCCTGTGATTGGTTAACTTTGTCTGGGTGGCCCCGGTTACAGTAGTTTGACTGTAACTTTGGTGGGCGTGTTTGCAGAGAATGGATACATTAATTTATTAGCAAAGTTTTAAAAGAGCCGCGATTATAATAAAAACATTATTGAACTAGCTTGTTTGGTCCGTATTGGGGAATATTGGTCTACTTGTTCCTTTTTTGGCAAGTTTACAGACCTTGCCATTGCCGCTTGCTCCAAAAACGTGCAAAAATATTTCCCCAATACGGACCTCGCGCTAGTTCAATAATATCTATACATTATAGAGTAAACGATCTAACCCAAAACAAGCTACAAGTATGATCCTATGAGAGAAGAAGTAACATCTGCAATCATAATCACCCATTTTTGCCATTATTTACATGTATCAATAATCATACCTCTTCTTTCAGAATACACTTCAACTTCACAGAGCGTCAATACTTCATTGTTTAGTAAACTTCTGATTGTCACATATCTTCCATACAAAGTGGGACGACAGAAGAAGGATAAACCTTCCCCCCCAGGAACACTGTAAGTACCACCACACGTAGGATTAGTCACACCCCCACCACTGGTTATGATGCCTAGAATAAATGTATCATTATAAAGACAGTAAATAAAGAATCACGACTTACATGTACAATAACATCTTTGGTGTGTTGCCTTTTATTGAATAATAGGCCGCCACGGGTCAGAGAGCAAGTCTTGGTTTTCTAATCAACATGCATGTTGAAGTTAAATGTAAATTATTTAACTTAGTTAACTATGAGGAGCAAGTTTGGCATTGGCATTTGTTTGTATTTTGTTCCCAGTGAGTCCTTTTAGTGTTCCTGGCATGTCCTTTTTTAGTGTTCCCGGCATGTCCTGTTAGCATTCCCCTGGTGTTCGGTGAGCAGTCGGCTTGAAGAGATCTGGGGCTCATGCCCAGAGTGGTGGTCAGTGGTTATCCCACGCACTCTACACATGCCCATCTCCATGTGCTCGGCTAGCGTGTCCCTCAAGCATAACTGCGGTTTGAAATCGTACCAATTTTGTAGCATCCCCTTCCATCCTCTCTCTCTCTCTCTATTGACATTTTAATTGATTTTTCATTTCACTGAACCTCTTGGTCAGTGTGACAGATGCCTAGGGGGTAATGGTGTGAGTGGGAGGGGGGGGCTCATTGCTGGGTTTTGGGAAGGGAAGGCCACTGGCGTGGTCTACATGCAACCCTGCTGGGATTTGTGGCTTCAGCCTGGGCGGTTCTTGGGCACCCAATCTCCACTTGTGACGTACACATGTACGTTGTTAATGTTTAAATTAATGTTTTCAGCTTAATCTTGAGACAAATGATGTGAAATCGATGGGGATATCTCACACTCGCCCCAAAGCTGTCAGCAACTGAACTAGAAATATTTCATGAAGAGCAGCAACACATGTCAAAATCACCAAGTCCTTGTAAATAAATTTACGTTTCTTTTTTCTATTTTTACTTTTTTTCTTCTTCTTTTTGTCAAGTTTAACAGTATTTGGAAGAGGCCATGCAAGTTTTCCTATGCTTTTTGTACATAATTATAAATTATTAGCATAGTTTTTTTTACTATTTCTTATGCAGGGGCCCTATAGATACCAGCCCTGATTGAGCTGAATAGATGGGCCTCGTACCCTGTTAAAATTCAGTTGTAATGCGTCAGTCAATTCCAGCAGTGCCCATTCCTCCCCTGGGCCATTTACACATGCTGCAATCCCGGGGGTGGGGCATTAGTGATTTTATCTTGGCCCGGGGGCGGGCATTAGCCCACTCCGGGGAATTTAACAGCCAAGTGGCTTCGGTCTCGCAGTTTCGGACAACTCAAACATGGCATCGTTTGCTGACTTTATTGACAAGAACGAAAAGTTTGTTATGTTATGGCTTGTCCAGTAAGGGCTTGAAAAGCTTGCGAATATTTTCAAAGGTGTTTTTGCCCGTTTTATGTCTGTTCACTGGCTATAAAAGACAAATATTTATATTTATCTGTGTCTTGAATCTTTGCATTGATTTTAAACTTGAGAACTGATGAGCCCGGGGTTGGGGCATTTGCCTTCTTTTTTGGCCTTACCGTGGGGAATTTGAACGGCTTGCTTGTTCCCACCGTTTGGAATTTGACCAAAAATTTTCAAAAATGTCAAATGCCCAGGGGTTTGCCCGGGGGGGGGGGGGGGGGGATGGGCACTGCTGGAATTGACTGACGCATAAATCTTTCTACTGGGTCAAACCTCTTTGCAAACAGAGATGGTAATACGTGTTGAACAGTCTGTGGTGTATAAAGTATGAAGGTTATACTGTATAAGTATTGGAAAGTCTAACCTACCCACTCTGATCTCAAAACTACTCAGTCTATGTGACGAACCATCTCCTCTGTTGACTATGTACACTTCAGACACTGGCTCAACTTGTCCCAGGTCCACTTTCCACCATGCTTTATTTTCTATTTGTGTATGCGTACAGGACCCCAAACCAAAGTCTGTTGCACTGTTACCATCCACTGCTCTGCTACTACCACCTGCAGGCCACAGGCTACTCTGATCTGTTTGTTTGCCAAATGCCAGATTTTCTAGAATGAAACAATGATAATCATCATGACATTGGATTAAAACCACAAATTTTACAGTCAAACCTTAGGACTGTAAGCAGACATTCTTTGGACCAAAAAAGTGCCCACTTAGGAGAGGTGCTTATGAGAGGTTAAAAATATAGTCTTTGTATGTAGCTGGGACCATATCATTATTCATAACAAGTGTCCACTTATGGGAAGTGTCCGCCTTTGGGAGGTATCCTTTAGTGGAGTTTTAGGGAAAATGCATTGCGCGCATTCTGAAGCCAAATACAGGTAATTATAGCAGGCCATTTCCGAGTTCCTTTTACCTGTTTAAAACCCAATCCTGGTGTAAAACCTATGCATAAAGTTTCTAATGGTCAATCCACCTATGAGCCAGCTGCAAAGTACACATGTACATGTATGGCTCAATCATATTTTTAATACATTTCCATGGCAAAATTACAGTAGACAACTTACTATACGTGTAACTTATACACTCACTTTCCCATTTTTGCAAAACTAATATTGATTAGTGCCAAGTATAAACTTCTCCTTAACAAGACAATAATTGGCCTTAAAACTACACAAAATTATGATGTAAGATTTATCACTATTCAATATTATTCTCTCAATAAAAATAATGCAGGTGTTGGAAATTACTATATTTTACAAACAATGTATTGTAGAATTGGGATCTTTGCAGTGGACAAACGGACTTGTTTCTCCTTGGTTTAAAAATGTGGATACTATGCGGGACATACTTGGAACAAATTTGGTATTTTATGACATATTTGATCAACTTGCAGGTTACAAGAAAATAAATAGGCCCGCGACGCGTGCTCATGGCTACTGCATTTTTTACTCAGAGAATGTGCATACATGAAGCCCATGAGCCGATTAAACGGAATGGGTTAGCGACTCTCACGATTTCAATCAGTAAGTTATATTTTTCTCTACCCAGCAGTCATGAATCCACATCATCCCTTTATAACATGTATACTAGACATACTAGATATAAACATTTTCACACCAATGGCTTTCGTTAACTCTCACCAGACCTCTCAATTGATAATATAGGTCAAGACTTCGTTCTCCGAGTTGTCGCCGTTGAGGATAGTGCAGCAACTTTGTTGGTTTTGTTATTTTTTTTCTTTGGTGTATTGCATTTGATAACCCTAGCCCTAAGGCAACATCTCTTGCTTTGGCTAACCACACTAAAATAATCAGGCCCGTAGGGCGAGGGATGCGACAGGTGCGTCCGTGGACCGATGGCTGAAAATAAAGTGAATTAAAAGCTCTAATTTGCTAACTGGTGTAGTCTGGAAATGAAGCCTGAATCAACGAAGATAACATCGAAGGTCCGCCATTTGTAGATTTGCTGGGTGACATATTAAATTTTGGACCAGATCTTGAGATTCTTAAGCTGAATTTAACGTTAACGATAAATTCGACCTAAAACCCTCATACATAATTTTAATCCCCAGGCTCTATCAAAATGAGAGAAGACTGGGTACCCCAATAATGAACTGCAAAAGGGCTCAGCATGTGTCAATATTGGATAAGATGGACCGAACAGAGCCAGAGGTCACAGAAGAGCGAAATAGAGGCCGCAGCAAAATCCTGTCAATCGATAGATACATTTGTCCGTAAATTGTAAATTACATGTCACATAAAGTTTCTTGTTTGTCAATAATCCAATTTAAAAAGTGCAAGAAATTTTTATGTTTATACGTTCGCTTTTTGCTGCCTGGTTTCATATCAAAACGCACGAAATGCGAAATACAGTCGAACCTCTCCACAACGGCCACCTTGGGGACAGAGGTAAGTCGCCGTTGTAGAGAGGTGGCCGTTATGGGGAGGTAGGGGTGTAATATGACACCATTTGTTTTTTTGGGGGGACAACATTTTTATTTAAAAAAATGCTTATTATAGCATATGAATACGTAACACAATCAAAATGTATCAATAAAACAGAAACCAAATGTTCAGAACAGGAATGTTAACAAAACAAAGCTAGTAAGGTACAGTGGAGTACATCAGTTTGTACATCGTTTACTTTCTCTTTCGTGAAATTAAGTTGTCAAGGGTTGTTTGCTTGAGTGAGTGGCTGCGAGGTTCTATTTTAATGTGACTTACTGTGCCACAAGGCATGTTTTGTTTTCAATTTCGCAATGCAATTTAAACACAGAGCCTTATCAGCTGTACTCGATTTACGACTGAAATAAAAATACAGTACTGTAAAAGCGTAAAAAAAAATGGAAAATAGAAAAAAATGGAGGCCTTGTACTTTCTAGTATTGTGTGACTCTTCCATCAGTGGCTAAACACGTGCCGCAATATAAGATACTGTATTGCCCGACGATGCGTGGTACAGATGAGGTTGCGTGACCTTTTATTACTGTACGCCAAAAAGATAGGGTTTTGTATATACCGTTCGTCAGTCGTTGATTAAGTGGCCGTTGTGGCGAGGTTGGAAGCTGGGACGCTTTAGTGGCCGTTGCCGTTGTTGAGAGGTGGCCGTTGTAGAGAAGTTAAAACAAGAGTGACTGTATGGACTGTCCGCCGGGACAAAAGAAAGAAGCCGTTGTGGAGATGTGGCCGTTGTGGAGAGGTGGCCGTTAGTAGAGGTTCGACTGTATCAAAATTTTCCCGGCGGGACCCCCCTACAAACTCGGGAGGCACTCGAAAGTTAGTACGCGCAAGGAAAAGGAGACGTCTGCACGCAGGCTATCCCCTCCCCTTTCACATTTATTACGGACAGTTTTGTTTGTCCCGACGAAAAGCTCATATATTTTATCTTACATTACATCGGTCACTTTTCCGCTCCCATACAAAGTTAACCTCGCTTATCTGTGCACTGTATATTTTCATTTGACATGACATGTTTGACAACTGTCTGCTCACTGTGCTGCGTGGCAGGCGTAACACAAAAGTTTCACTTCCTTGGTCTTTTACTGCAGTCATTAGACGTTGCTTAATACGGACAATTTTTCGTGTCCGTCTTATCCGGGTTCCACTGTACATACGAGGCGTTTCAATCACAGTCAAAACAAAGGGATTTGACTTCACGAAAGTGAGAAACCTGAGAAACTGAAAAAAAAACCTGCCAAAAAAACCCCTGCAAACTGTCAAAGTTATTTGCCTTTATCTCTGTAATTGTGTAATAACCCGACCAATTACACGCCGCAAAATTATTGACATATTATAAATAGACGACGAATTATTACACAAGAATCCATCAAAGAACAGTTCTCATCTTGCTTCCTACTATAATGTCACGCAAAAAGGTGCATTGTGGTAAAAAACTCGATTTTCCCCCCGCATTATATACTTATACAGATTAGAACTTGTTCGGTCGTTTCAGACTCCCTCACATGGCAGCAAATAAGTCACAGAACAGCCATTTGTACTAGTACAACTTAAATTTTATCTTATTATCAAAGAAACCGCTATTCTGGTATCTTATGTCAACACATAGTCTAACGTCACTGTTGTTTTTGTTCCGTCTTATCTTTCCTCAACACATGCACACACAGCAAATGAGTCTGTTGTTTTCAACCTACGCTCTACAAGTGACTCCACCATGTGATAATTCTGTTTGAATCACTCATAAGTACAGTTGCATCAACAGTCTTTCAACTGAACAGAAGCTGTGAACAATCAGCCTCAATTCAAAGCGGGCTGGAAAAGGTAATTACATTTCACAGAAATGCTAACTAAAACTACTACGTAGATCGAACTTTATGTGTAGACAACTACAACAATAACAAGGTGTCTGAGGATATTTTTTTCCTTGACGAAGATAAAGGACAGCAAAAAAAGCGATTTTGTTTTACTCCGGCTTTGCCATCGTGACTCACCGCTCTATCAGTTTGCGCAGAGGAAAAAAACTTTTCACCTAGGGTACTATAACAACTGTAAATGCTTCAAGTCTATCGTCTCCATGTCATCCAAACAGACATTTCAGCCTGCGTAGCTGGCAGTTCGTTCGTGGCTTCGGCACGCGCATATTTTGCCATCGCGCGCCAACGAAATCGCCAGCTACGCAGCCATGCTGGTCGCTTCTTCTCGCGGCTTCGCTCCCGGGGGGGGGGGAGGGGGCACTCTCTTATATACTCTATATAGGTACGTGCCGCTGGACGGGGTTTTTAAGCAGTTTGGTCTGGAACAGGGTATAACAAACGACATTTTTTGGTGTGGAACAGGGTACCAGTTTCCCAGAAGTTGGCACAAATATCGTTAATTGATACTCTGGATTATGTTAGTCAGACGAATCGAAACGTGTAGGAAAGAAGCTTTACAACTGCTGCTTACTAGTTTAGCCTTTTGGGTTAGAAAAAAAATCGTTAAAAATCGTCTGGAACAGGGTATCTTTTTTAACATTTAGTCTGGAACAGGGTCGCAAAATTAGCGTTTTGTAGTCGGTACAGGTTAAGGGGTTTTATAGTCCAGCGGCACACCCCCACCCAAATTTTTTTGGGGAGTACCGCTCCCCCCCCCCCCTCCCCGGGCTTCGCTCCTCGCGCGTGACGTGACTCTGCTCATATCCTAGCTAACTGAACTGGGTAATTACAGTACACTGCACGATTCACGTTTAACGTAACAAATTTATTAGGTCACTTTTAGCAACACTCTGCTCTCGTAAACTAGTTCGCCGACTTCTCAGTTGCGGACAACAAACTCTGTTCAGTTTATTTACCTTCATGTCATTTTGATCAGTATCTAACAAGACTTGAAACCCAAGCTAATTTGAATACAATCACCCACTGTTTTCTTAAAACAACGGAAACTGTGCTCAAATGAGATGATCTTATCTTTCGTGTACAAACCAAGCAGATAAGTTCGTCTTTAATTTTAGAAGATATTTTCATATTAAAATCATTCCTCGTTTTGAAAAAAATTTAACACACAACAAAATCCATTTCTAATATCATTTTGTCACGATGTCCAACGTCAGACTCCCGAAATTAATTTTCTGCAATCCAGCACGCAGCTTTGATCTTTGTCACAACAGCATTCGCAGCATTCATGCTGACATAACAAAATTCTCAAATCACTCATCACTCATACTCTTCTGATTGTCGTCATACTGTAATATCTTTGTTTACACAGCAGCATTCGCGCTGACATAACAGAATCTAAAAATAAATTGCACATCAGCCTTTCAACAACTGAAGCTCTGAAAGATTTTGAAAGAGTTAGCATAACAAAATTATTTGGTCCCTCAGCAATACTTTCTTCTCTGACTTCATCCCTCGCGTGCGCGTGTGACTAAATGAGTTAACGAATATCACGTCACGCGACAACCTTATTCATTTATCTCTTCAGTTATCAATTGCTCGTTTTAAACAACTGAAGCTGTGCTGGAATGATTTTCAAAAATTCTGCTCCAGTAAACTAGCTCGCCGTCTTCTTTTCGCGGCTTCGCCCTTCGCGCGTGAATGACTCCTTGAAGCCTAGCCAAACAAATACAGCTCCCACATAAACATTACTAACTAGAAAAAAAAATGATCCGTCCTTCTTAGTAAATATCTTAATTTTACCTATTCCCTTTTTAGCAACCTTTATCTTTATTTCAGGAAAGTACAACTCAAACAAATGAATTGTACGAAGGACTCTAAAAGACTGGCGGTTACTCAACAAAAGCTTCAACAATGTGACTCAATCAAACGCGACCCTGTTCGTGCAGTTGTCAAAGAAATACACCTACGTAAATAAAAACATTTAAAAACAAACGTGTCTTTCATATTTATAAATATGCCAATCTTCTTTTTAAGCATTGCACTTGACACCACTGTCAATGAAGCGAAACAAATCGGACAATGCCATATCATGTTCAGTTATTCAAAGAATTGTTACAAAAAAGTCTTACGAAGGAATGTTACAAAGAATGCTGCGACGACGACAATAATCGCCACTTGCGCAAACGCAGTAGCCATAAAAATTTAAAAATTAAAATAATAATAATAATAAAATTAAATTAAAATTAATAAAAATTAAAATTAAATAATATTTTTTTTCTTCTTTTTTTTTTCTTGTAACCTGCAGCCTGCAACCTGCAGTTTACACCCTCCATTTAAATTAAATTGACCCTTTGATACATGAATCTATCAACCTGGTTAACAATTGTTACAAACACGCAAACACAGTTTACACGTCAAGCAACAAAAACAATGAAAAACAATTAGAGAAAAACATACATGTAAATATTACTTAATCTTGAATTACCTCGTGAATAAATTTCCACCTCACAAAGCTGTAGAAATTGTGCCTTTGTGGTCAAAATACCAACATATCTACCAGTCTTCAGTGGATTAGTGAAACATACAGCTGATGCTTTGAACTGAATAAAACTGTAGAGTCCTATACACTCAGGGTTGGTTGTCACAGTTGATGAGCTACCTGCCATTATGAAACAGAAATAAATTATGTTACATTAGATCCTACCAAGCAACTTATTTCTGATCCAACACATATATTAAGTACATCATACAATTCCTTTTTCCAAAAGAATGTCACTATACATTAATTGCAATAGCTGTTATTACAGTTGAGCCGCAGTCAAATATTATTTTGTTTTTAAAAAGTATGCAAACGAGTTAGGCTCGATTTCCGGCCGCTCTCTCGAGTCTGGTCTTCATTCTGGCTCATTTCCCCAAACAGCGGCTGGTAATCGAGCCTACAAATGAGGTTAATGGGCCAATACAATGCCAGATTGACCCTTTCGCCTCATTTGCATGTCAAACGGCTAACAATACCAGATTGACCCTTTTGCCTCGTTTGCATGTCAAACCGCTGACATCTGTAATAACTGCTATAATTATGGGTTTAATTACCATTTTAATGAAACATGGAACCCCAGTCAACTGACCCCTTACTGATCATGGCCTAACTGATACCGCCTCTGAAATTCACAAGTTCAACAGTTGAAAACTACATGATTGTGTATAATATGTAATGTAATAGAAAAACAGTTTTCTTTTGTTCAATGTTTCATAAAAGGAATTTGGCGAAATGAGTTTGTGAGTGGTCCATCTTATTAACGGCCCATATTACAAAATTCGGACCACTCAGGGAACCAATCAGAATGCTCCTTTTCATCATGGACCAATTTGCCATAAACTAAATTTACTTATTGAATGAGGAGTGGAAGGGCCAGACAGGAAAATATTTGGCTCAAGGTCAGTATGTACAGGACTGAGTGTAGCGGGTCTGTGCATCCTAATAAGAGCCAAATATATTACTAAACAGTTTTTCTGGCCTTGTTACTTCAACACATATGGCCCTCATATGGGTACTTTATTTAATATGGTTTTATAATAATCAGCTTACAGTAAAAGTACACACCCAGTGTTATCGTATAGTTTTGCTTCTTTGCTGTACACCAGGCAATGTTGAGAACCTGTTGACTATGTATATTTCAGACTGGCACAAGATTTGCACCCAGGTCCACTCGCCACCAGATTGGGTTTGCTGCATTTGTATGTGAACAGTGTCCATGTCCAAACAGTTTAATATGGTTTTATAATAAAACAGTTTACAGTTAAAGTACTCACCCAGTGTTATCTTATAGTCTTTGTTTCTTTGCTGTATACCAGGCAATGGTGAGAACCTGTTGACTATGTATATTTCAGAGACGGGCACAAGATTTGCACCCAGGTCCACTCGCCACCAGCTTGGGTTTGGTGCTTCTCTTGTATGTGTACAGTGTCCATTATTAAAATCAGTATCAGGATTACCATCCACTGCTTTATCTGATACACCTGATGATTTAAATGTTGATCGACTGAGCAGTGACCTTCCCAAGAGCAATGTTCTCTGTATATGTGAAATAAATAATGGCACATGTAAGGACTAAGTGGAGTCCAATTCAGGCTGTAATCGTACAAGTGATTAAAAAATTTGTATACAGTGGAACCCTGCCTTACGGCCACCCCGTTAATACAGCCACCCCGTTATTATGGCCACCTTTTATTGGCCTGGTGAAATCACACTTAAAGGGACACTGTCTTGATTTTAGCATGATTTTGGGAAGCTCAGAAACATATCTATATCATAGGAAGTTGATCAATAATGGTTTGATTCTGTAGAATAACACTCGACAAATGACAGGAAACCATTAGGAAGTGAGGATGACGAACGACAGCGAGGATGGAAATGGATTGCAATATGGATTTTTGAAAAAACGTCAGGATATCTGTTTTTCAAAGTTTCAAATTTGACTCAGAAATCTTTGAAATTTTGCAAACATTTTTGTTGCAGTATGGAATTTCTTGAAGAAATTGCTTTTTATCATTAGTTAGAGTTTATTAAGTTCTTATTTCACAGATTTAGGGACCATTTCATGCATTTGTAATAGTTTATGAGCAAATACGCCGAGACAGTGTCCCTTTAATCTCTTGTATAAAAACCCCTTTAATACGGCCACCTCATAATACGGCCAACAGCCAGATTTTGCGATCCCTGTGAGCCTATTTTCTTGTAATTTTACGGCCACTAGATCTGTGATGAATTAAATTTAGAAAATAATTGACACAATGAATGCATGAGATGACTTTACTCATTCATACTGTCACACAGATAGACTTTTTTCAACGTCAATAAGTCTATTTAAGAGTTTGATTGTCTTTGGCATCCCTCTGAACTTGTACACACAAGGAACCTCCATGTCATATCCGACCTGATCATGATGATGCAAAAGAGTCCTAATTTGAGAGGTTTGTGGATATTATTTTTGTGATCTCTTTGTGTCTCTTAAATCTACCAGAAAGTGTACACCGACAATTAGCTTGATGCAGAGGAGTGGTAATTTAAAAATTGTTTTTCTATTGAAGTTAATGAACTAGAAAACAAAAGCAACAATAGCAAACTCTACTACAGTGTCTTAACCTTTGATTATCATCACAAATTAAAACTGACAAGTCTTGCAAGAAGATCAAGCAATAATTTTAGGTACTTACAGTTGCTAAGTTAAAATAAAGCTGCATGAACATTCACCTGGTTTTTGTTTCACTCCAAACACCTCTGTTCTCATACACACGCTGTCTTGGTGAGTTTTGGGCAGAAACCGCAGATACCTTGCTAAAACTCCTTCATAAAGAACGTGCTTAACCTCCGAGTTTCTGTCATTATTTCCTTTAAGGGACTGAGATTAAAACCAAAAATCAAGATAAGAAGGTGCAAGTGTCGCGTACCATCATATCATTGCAAAAAAAATTATGTCAAAGAAAGCATAAACTGTCATGTATTTATACAGTCAACTCTCACATTGCGGACACCCTGTTAAATTTGGACACCCGTTTTATGGACAAAATCCAGCCCTTTGCACTGCACGTGGCTCCACCAAACCTTACAGGCACCTTCACATGCTCATCAATTGGCGATGAGTTTAAAAAAGTTTATTTACAGTGTAGGCAAGGGTTTACATATTAATTTAATAAGTAAAAAGAAGAAAGTTTGGAAGAATTCAAAATTATTTTGAATTCTTACAAACTTTCTCAAGGCCGACAAAATGCAAATTATGATACATGTATGTCATAAACATGTTACATAGCCTCATGCAAAATGACTACACTAACCAATCGGAGCATTTTTAAACAAAAATATAGTAAAATGGTAAATATGTTACCTTCACTTGTCCATCTTCTTTATAATCTTTCCAAGTTGACCCATCTGTGGATGATTGTAGTGTGTAGGTCTTCACCCACTGATCTGCTTGAGAATTCCCTTGAGTGGACACAGCACAGATGATATGAAGTGTCTGTAGATCAATCTGTAGATATGGGTTAGAATCACTTGTTAATGCACACCATGAGGATCCTGATGTGTAGTTCAATCGACCATTCTTGGCTGGTGTGTTGACTGCACTGTTTACAGAAGAAGCAGTATCTTGTTATCTGGAATTGATCTACTTTCCATTCCAAGATCCAAATTAATACAGTCTCCTGCGATATAAAAGTACATGTATATTAAATAATATAATTAATGTAACACACATCTTTGTGAAATATGTCATCTCACAGAGAGAAAAAGGTTTCAAAACTGAATACAGTGAAATCTCCATTATTAGACACAAAACAGCAATAAAAATAAAATTAACACATTGACTACTAAACTGGCCATAAACGGCCAAGAAGAGACCACAGACTTGTACCACTTGTGACGTCATCAATTTTCACGCCAGAGGATGTCTTTGATAATCAACAGATAGAGTTGGAAAATGTCTAACAAAGCATGCCTAAACGAGCACGAAACGTTAAATTGGACCAGAGATACACACAAAACAACTTGGATTTTTTCCTCCAAAATCACCGAAAAAACGCGACCATTCACTACCATTGACACTCTGTCAAAAAAATTCCCTTTTCCCAACGTTTAGGTGAAAACTTTTTCAACGTGAACAAAGGCGACTGAAAGGCCAACAAAACCACAAAATAAAATGAGAGAAAAAGGAGAGCAAGACGGCTGTGTTTTTCAACCCAAAACTATGTCGAAATTTTGATTTCTGCGCATGCCTAATGAAAATATTCAATTCGTTGCTTCTACGTAGAAGGGGATGTTAGTTGCCAATGTTTTAAACTAAGTTTAAGACAGTTTTGACATTAAACTGTTGAGATAATGGCCAGAAATAGGCATCTGGGATGTTAGATCAAGCCGTTTTTTTGGAAAAAGCCCAGTAGTCAATGGGTTAACTTGGAACTGTGGCTACAACTGTATCAGAACCCGCACGGTGTGGTCCTGTGGACACCCTTGTGACCAGAAAAAGTGTCTGCTTAAGAGAGGTGTATGCTTATAGGAGGTTAAAAATGTAATGTTTGTGTGTACATACAGCTGGGAACATGACCAAGTGTCCACTTAGAGTATGAGAGGTGTCCTGCCTATACGGGAGGTATCCGTTAGCGGAGGTTTGACTGTACAGTAAATTATATACAATCTAAAGTTCTTCAAAAACACAACTCTATCATACTGGAAGGGTGGGAGGTCAGGCAACAAAGAAACTGAATTTTACACCACGCCATGTGACCAAGACTACCACACACTAGTACCCAGACTCCCAGCTGTGTGTGAAAAAACATTTTCCTCCTTCCTCAGCTGGCGGAAAACAACAACACTCCTTGGGATGTGAAATATCAATAAAAAACAAACTCTTAAATATTTATTTTTGGTGCTAAAGTTGCTTGGATATTGTTTACATTGCACAATTAAGTCCCCCCCCCCACCCCACCCCCCCCCCCCCCCCCCACGGCACCCACACCACCACAACCTCCTACACCCCAATAGCCCATTGCCGATTTCCCTTTACCTCTGCTTCAAAACGAGTCCTGCAGCACAATGTTTCATATGAAATGATTTTTACGCAAAAGTTCATTTCCATACAAATCAAACTTATTTTCATTTGAAATGACTTCACACTCGGACTCGTTTTGAAAACAAAGGACAAAACACCACTACAAAGAAATATATTAAGGGTACCTTTGTTTTATCCATATCGTTTGTTGTCTACATGAGCAATTGTATGAAACACAGGAGTTTGAACCCGGGCTTTGAATAAGCGGTCACAGGTCATAGTTGAAGAAGTTGAGTTTTAAGTTGAGTTGAATGTCGTACGACGACAATCTGACATTGCAAGATTTTCTAAACTTTCAATCGCCTCCAGAACCATTTCGTAAGAAGATATTAGTCTCGAAAGTATTGTTAGATATTTATCTGGATTGCCAGTGTTTGAAACATCACGAAGACGGAGTAATTTCTCTACAAGACGCAAAACATCCCCACAAAATGGCTGCCATGTTCTTGGCGTGGTATATGCTTAGTAACCATGCCTTGAAATACTTGGACACCGCGATTTTGGCGCGAAAATAGGCCGGGAGTATATTTTGCATTTTGCAGGCAACCTCGTCCCCCATGGGTTCTCTCCTTTTTTTTCAAGATGGCGTTCTCGAATGGAGGGGGAAGACCCTGGCAAAGGCTGGGTCACGTGGTACAAATACTCAAGTCCACAAGATATTGGAGTATTTTTATCACGTGACTTTGTTGTGGAGCTGAAGACCAAATGGCGGCCAAAGCTGAGATGTCCCAGATTAACAACGATTAGACGGGACCGCGTTTTACGGCCGTATCTTTGTAGGACAGAGGAAAAAAAACAAAAAAAAAAAAAAAAAAAAAACACAATTACTTCATATTGGAAGATTAATTTATTGGTTTGGAAGCTCTTCCGCTTCCGCTGCTTCGAAAGCATAAACGGCGGTGGTCAAAGACTCTGGAAACACTACCCGGTAACTTAACCGACCAGCCGCAACGTATAAAATCTCAAGCTATCCAGGGAACCAACCTCGTCCACCAGGGCCTTCTCTCCTTTTTTTTTCAAGATGGCGTCTGATGGATGCGAAGACCCTGGCAAAAGGCTGGCGTCACGTGCGTAACAAATAACTCCAAGATTCTTGGAGTATTTTATTTCCAGGGGGCGTGACTTTGTATGTAGGAGAGCTGAAACAAAATGGCGGCCAAAGACTGACGTTGTCCCAAAGGATTAACGTGGACCGCGTTTTTAACGGCGGCCGTTAATCTCTTGTAGGACGCGAGGAAAACAATACTTCCATTTCGGAAGACTAATTTATTGTTTGGAAAGCTCCTTCCGCCCTCTTGCGAAAGGCATTTAAACCAGCGTGGTCAAAAGACTCTTGGAAACATTAACGGTAACTTAACAGCCACACCCCAGCACCACCCACGCCGTATAAAACTAGCTGAATCCCGGGAACTATCGGTCTTATGTAAGCTAAATATAAATCTTTAAAGCATTTGTACGCACCCGTACCTTCGATCTTCCCAGAAAAGTCGAAGGGGTCGTAGCTATGTCACCGTCTGAGATTGTTCTTCGTAGAAATCAAAAGGAGAGTTCGATTGTAATTGTTCTTGGATTCATATTCGTTGGAAAATCATTGAAATTTTTCCACGTCCAGACACGTATTCCTTCATGTCAGTATTGTACCGATATTACGGTTAGCGCTTTGTACTTGCGATTGAAGGATATAAGCCTGTTGTTTTTTTTCTTCTAGGTCTTATGGCTCTGTCAATCCGCTCATCCCCTCCCCCGGGCATTTTTTTTTTGTCAGAATGTTGCAAATGCCCCTCCAATTTAGTCGGGAAATTTATGCTCAAGCTTTCCGATCCTTGATCACCTATTAAACCAAGAGCTTATGAATTTGATATCTTGTCCCGCAAAGTTGTCAAAGCTTCTTTCCGACATCTTTGGTTCGCATGTGGAAAGCAACAGTGCAAATTTTTGCACATGTGTGGTGGGGCTCCGGTTCACTTGAAAAGTGCAGGGCTCAAACGAGGTTTAATATCAACTCAGTTTTAACACTTTTAAATTACGGGCAATCAGGAAAGTTAAAATACACAACAAATAATGTACGTCTTTTAAAATCCAAAAGATATACATGTAATGTTGCCTTTGACAATGCCCCACCCCCTGGACGACCTGATATAGCAAATACCCCACCCCGGGAATGGAAAAGTCGTAAAATGCCCGACAAATGCCCGGAGGGGGGGGGGGGGGTGGATCTGACAGAGCCATTAGCTTATGAATGGGAGTTTATTTCAAATCATATTCAAGTAGTGCACAAGAAAATAGATGATTTATATTTTTTGATGTTTCATAGTCCATAAAAATAACATTTTTTTTTAAATAAATGTAGTGGATGAAAAAAAAATTAACCTGACATGTAATCCCATGGGGAGAAAGATCTGAGGATACCGTTTCCTCTAGATAATAATTATTGTTTTCTATTGTAAATTTTCTTTTATCGCCATCTTATCACTCAGCTAGGGAAGGGGACAGTTAAAACTATTATGGAAAGCCTACACTGATTTGTATATTTTTATGTGTAAGGATTGTAGACTCAAACCTTCTCCTTATTATCTCAAATCCTTATTATATGTATATTTTTTCGAACCCCTATTAAGCGGCCACCCTCAGGGAAATGGCAAGTGGGTCGGCCGCTTAATAGGGTTTTGTCAGAAATTAGCGCAAGGCGTGGTAGAAACATCACTTTGTTCGAATACAAACACGCTTGGAGGCTTGTGACAACTGTGTGTTTGAATGTTTTTATCAGTCATCACTTTCTATTTCGGACTCTTATCTGTCATCAGCTTTTACAAAACAAAGCCAAACTACATGTATAAAATTTTGGAGGCCACTGAATAGAGAACCCTCAGTGGTATGGGCCAAAAGGTGGCCACAGCCACGTAACAGAGGTGGCCCCTTAATAGGGGTTTTTATTTACAGTATTATACTGACAACAGTTTTGCGACTTTGATAACTGGCCGTTTAATAGGGGGTAGCCGCTTAATAGTTGGCCCCATAATTTGATTTTTACAACAATAAATTTATGTACCAAATATGTTCACGACACAATTATTATTGTTTTCATTCTTTTTTTCTTTATGCAGAAAATGTTACTTGAATTCATTGTATTCACCTCTGTAGTTAAAAATAAAGATGCACTATTGCTTG
The DNA here is from genome assembly GCA_029204205.1 of Desmophyllum pertusum. Lineage (NCBI taxonomy): Eukaryota > Metazoa > Cnidaria > Anthozoa > Scleractinia > Caryophylliidae > Desmophyllum > Desmophyllum pertusum. The sequence continues at coordinate 1,062,188 of MU827315.1, forward strand.
TGTTGGTTTTTCTGTCCTGCTTGCTTTCATTTTGATCTCAAAAGTCTCTTCCCCACCCAACAGTCAAATGAAAGATAATGTAATAATTACATTATAATAATTATAATTATATTTATAAAAGCAATATATAATTATAATTATTATTATTATTACAAATTTCTCACCACTAATGAAACACAATATTTTGCTAAAATTCCACATACTACAAAATCCTGGTCATAAGCCCTGGGCTTATTCAACTTCGTAAGGGGTCTCAGGTGGGCTTATAAATGGGGGGGGGGGGGGGCCTTATAGGCAGAATAAACAAGTTGATGCAGCAAATTATTATATCAAGATATGTTTTAAAAACAAATTTCAAATCAGTACATCAATGCAACTGGAACATAACAAAACAGAATAAAGAAAATTAATATGGTCTAAAGTTGAACAATTTCTGTGAGGACATAGTAAGGAAATGAGGAACAGTAGAGAGGGGCTTAAAACCAGGATTTTACTGTTGCATGATGACCTCCGCATACTGGTAAGCAAGAAGAGATATGCCCACCAGAGGTCAACCACTAACATTCCAACACCATTAGTTTTAAAGTGAAACCCGTTGTTATATCAAGACTATCAATGCCGCCAAACCTTCTGAGAAAAGCGGTATCTTTTTAGCATCTCCATGATTTTATTATGTTGAGATGGAGAAGCTGTTCTTACTTTTTGGGGTGCAGGGGAGCCCAGATTACTCTCTATAATCTTATAAGAACAAAACAAAGGATTAGTCATTCTGCGTAAGAACAAGATACAGGATCAGTCATTCAGTGTAACAAAGGATCAGTCATTCAGTGTAAAGAACAAAAGTGAAATCAATCTCTATTTTAAAGCCAAAACATGTGCTGTAATTGGTGACAGGTTGGCAAATAAAACGTAACACCTTTTAATGTACATCTTTGTATATACACCATTTTCCTTTAATTTTTATACTTTGAACAACTAATAAATTGATGAGATATTATTCTGAGTGACACAAGCTACTCGGAAAAAATTCCGAGTTCCCCGGCCCCCAACAGGAGTCAAACCTATAAACTTCCGCACACCGGTCGGACACTCTACCACTGAACTATGGGAGGCTCGTGGGAGTTAGGCATCCGACCGGTGTGCGGAAGGTCATAGCTTCAACTCCTGTTGGGGGAACTGAGAATTTGTTTTACAGAGTAGCTTGTGTCACTGACAGAATAACTCAGTAATGACCTGTTTTGAAAGAAAATACTCTGTCATATACAATGCATTGTAGCAAATATTATACTTCAATTTAAGGTTGAACTTTTAATTTGAAATAAATAGTGACAAACCAGATGTAGATGTGGATGCAGTCACAAATTACCAATTTTGTATTACATAAGATAAATTATTATTACGGGAAATTGTTTAGATAAGCTCATTATTATACGGGTGTAAATGTATAAAGGTCTAAACAGGAGATTTTTATCTCTCCAAGTCCTCCAACGTCAAACTGTTTCAAATCAGAACTTTAACTCAAGCTGAAATGAAAGGGTGAGTTGTAGAACGAAAACAAGTCGCAGTGTACAGTTTATACAGCCGATAGTTTATGTGTAAATCAATCACTAACAGCGTAAAAATTAAAAGCTAAAATGTGCCTGATGTGCGGTGTTACCGTAGTGTTTCCAGAGTCTTTGACCACGCGTTATGCTTTCGAAGAGGCGGAAGAGCTTCCAAACAATAAATTAGTCTTCCAAATGAAGTATTGTTTCCTCGTCTACAAAGATACGCCGCCGTAAAACGCGGTCCACGTAATCTGGGACACTCAGCTTTGGCCGCCATTTTGTTTCAGCTCCACAACAAAGTCACGTGATAAAATACTCCAAGAATCTTGGAGTATTTGTACCACGTGACCCAGCCTTTGCCAGGGTCTTCGCTCCATCAGACGCCATCTTGAAAGAAAAGGAGAGAAGGCCCTGGGACGAGGTTGTCCCGGAACTATCGGTCTTATGTAAGCTAAATATAAATCTTTAAAGCATTTGTACGCACCCGTACCTTCGATCTTCCCAGAAAAGTCGAAGGGGTCGTAGCTATGTCACCGTCTGAGATTGTTCTTCGTAGAAATCAAAAAGGAGAGTTCGATTGTAATTGTTCTTGGATTCATATTCGTTGGAAAATCATTGAAATTTTCCACGTCCAGACACGTATTCCTTCATGTCAGTATTGTACCGATATTACGGTTAGCGCTTTGTACTTGCGATTGAAGGATATAAGCCTGTTGTTTTTTTCTTCTAGGTCTTATGGCTCTGTCAATCCGCTCATCCCCTCCCCCGGGCATTTTTTTTTTGTCAGAATGTTGCAAATGCCCCTCCAATTTAGTCGGGAAATTTATGCTCAAGCTTTCCGATCCTTGATCACCTATTAAACCAAGAGCTTATGAATTTGATATCTTGTCCTGCAAAGTTGTCAAAGCTTCTTTCCGACATCTTTGGTTCGCATGTGGAAAGCAACAGTGCAAATTTTTGCACATGTGTGGTGGGGCTCCAGTTCACTTGAAAAGTGCAGGGCTCAAACAAGGTTTAATATCAACTCAGTTTTAACACTTTTAAATTACGGGCAATCAGGAAAGTTAAAATACACAACAAATAATGTACGTCTTTTAAAATCCAAAAGATATACATGTAATGTTGCCTTTGACAATGCCCCACCCCCTGTACGACCTGATATAGCAAATACCCCACCCCGGGAATGGAAAAGTCGTAAAATGCCCGACAAATGCCCGGAGGGGGGGATCTGACAGAGCCATTAGCTTATGAATGGGAGTTTATTTCAAATCATATTCAAGTAGTGCACAAGAAAATAGATGATTTATATTTTTTGATGTTTCATAGTCCATAAAAATAACATTTTTTTTAAATAAATGTAGTGGATGAAAAAAAAATTAACCTGACATGTAATCCCATGGGGAGAAAGATCTGAGGATACCGTTTCCTCTAGATAATAATTATTGTTTTCTATTGGTAAATTTTCTTTTATCGCCATCTTATCACTCAGCTAGGGAAGGGGACAGTTAAAACTATTATGGAAAGCCTACACTGATTTGTATATTTTTATGTGTAAGGATTGTAGACTCAAACCTTCTCCTTATTATCTCAAATCCTTATTATATGTATATTTTTTCGAACCCCTATTAAGCGGCCACCCTCAGGGAAATGGCAAGTGGGTCGGCCGCTTAATAGGGTTTTGTCAGAAATTAGCGTAAGGCGTGGTAGAAACATCACTTTGTTCGAATACAAACACGCTTGGAGGCTTGTGACAACTGTGTGTTTGAATGTTTTTATCAGTCATCACTTTCTATTTCGGACTCTTATCTGTCATCAGCTTTTACAAAACAAAGCCAAACTACATGTATAAAATTTTGGAGGCCACTGAATAGAGAACCCTCAGTGGTATGGGCCAAAAGGTGGCCACAGCCACGTAACAGAGGTGGCCCCTTAATAGGGGTTTTATTTACAGTATTATACTGACAAAAGTTTTGCGACTTTGATAACTGGCCGTTTAATAGGGGGTAGCCGCTTAATAGTTGGCCCCATAATTTGATTTTTACAACAATAAATTTATATACCAAATATGTTCACGACACAATTATTATTGTTTTCATTCTTTTTTTCTTTTATGCTGAAAATGTTACTTGAATTCATTGTATTCACCTCTGTAGTTAAAATAAAGATGCACTATTGCTTGTGTTGGTTTTCTGTCCTGCTTGCTTTCATTTTGATCTCAAAGTCTCTTCCCCACCCAACAGTCAAATGAAAGATAATGTAATAATTATATTTATAATAATTATTATTATTATTACAAATTTCTCACCTCTAATGAAACACAATATTTTGCTAAAATTCCACACATACTACAAAATCCTGGTCATAAGCCCTGGGCTTATTCAACTTCGTAAGGGGTCTTAGGTGGGCTTATAAATGGGGGGGGGGGGGCTTATAGGCAGAATAAACAAGTTGATGCAGCAAATTATTATATCAAGATATGTTTTAAAAACAAATTTCAAGTCAGTACATCAATGCAACTGGAACATAACAAGACAGAATAAAGAAAATTAATATGGTCTAAAGTTGAACAATTTCTGTGAGGACATAGTAAGGAAATGAGGAACAGTAGAGAGGGACTTAAAACCAGGATTTTACTGTTGCATGATGACCTCCGCATACTGGTAAGCAAGAAGAGATATGCCCACCAGAGGTCAACCACTAACATTCCAACACCATTAGTTTTAAAGTGAAACCCGTTGTTATATCAAGACTATCAATGCCGCCAAACCTTCTGAGAAAAGCGGTATCTTTTTAGCATCTCCATGATTTTATTATGTTGAGATGGAGAAGCTGTTCTTACTTTTTGGGGTGCAGGGGAGCCCAGATTACTCTCTATAATCTTATAAGAACAAAACAAAGGATCAGTCATTCTGTGTAAGAACAAGAAACAGGATCAGTCATTCAGTGTAACAAAGGATCAGTCATTCAGTGTAAAGAACAAAAGTGAAATCAATCTCTATTTAAAGCCAAAACATGTGCTGTAAGGGCCCGGCCGCACTAGGCGAATTTTTTGTTTGTTTTGCAAAAATATCTGTCATCCAAAATTTCCTACCAAATTTTGTCAAGCCTTACCAAACTTCAAAGGCGCCGTCGTCCTGCCCCAGAGCAGGACAAAATTTTGTCAAGCATCAAAACTGACAGATTCGTCAATTCACACACATTAATCTCAAGGTTTCAGCGATGATTATTCGCTTACCTCGGTCCGTACAACTTGTACCGATCCAAAATTTTACCTGCTAGCAGCACCTACTGATGTTTGAGTAGCACAATTTGCTTTATAAACAGTGAACAGTGACATGCAACAGTGCACGGTCCGATCGGGTACAAGTATTGCGTTAAAAAGTGACGGTGAGTCGGGAAAAGCGGCAAGAAACATGCAAGTCGTTTAAAATTTCAGTCCGAGAAGAAGAAATATCTAGTTAATCAGTTTGTGTATCATACCACGAAGGCAGGAGAGTAAGTACTGGTTTTAAAAGATTGTCGAGGAGTTGAATGCAAAATTTCACAGCAACAACAGAGGTTTTCGGTTTTCTACGTGATTGATTATGTTGTGGTTCGCGAATAATTTGTCGTGATTTTTGGTTTTCAAGTGCGTACGCGTTTATCAAAATGAAAATTTGGCGGAGACAAAATTTGTAGTATATTTTGGTAGCGCCAAACAAATTTTGTCAGCCAAGTGCGGCCGGGGCCTAATTGGTGACAGGTTGGCAAATAAAACGTAACACCTTTTAATGTACATCTTTGTATATACACCATTTTCCTTTAATTTTTATACTTTGAACAACTAATAAATTGATGAGATATTATTCTGTGAGTGACACAAGCTACTCGGAAAAAAATTCCGAGTTCCCCGGCCCCCAACAGGAGTCAAACCTATAAACTTCCGCACACCGGTCGGACACTCTACCACTGAACTATGGGAGGCTCATGGGAGTTAGGCATCCGACCGGTGTGCGGAAGGTCATAGCTTCAACTCCTGTTGGGGGAACTGAGAATTTGTTTTCAGAGTAGCTTGTGTCACTGACAGAATAACTAAGTAATGACCTGTTTTGAAAGAAAATACTCTGTCATATACAATGTATTGTAGCAAATATTATACTTCAATTTAAGGTTGAACTTTTAATTTGAAATAAATAGTGACAAACCAGATGTAGATGTGGATGCAGTCACAAATTACCAATTTTGTATTACATAAATTATTATTACGGGAAATTGTTTAGATAAGATCATTATTAATACGGGTGTAAATGTATAAAGGTCTAAACAGGAGATTTTTATCTCTCCAAGTCCTCCAACGACAAACTGTTCAAATCAGAACTTTAAACTCAAGCTGAAATGAAAGGGTGAGTTGTAGAACGAAAACAAGTCGCAGTGTACAGTTTATACAGCCGATATATAGTTTATGTGTAAATCAATCACTAACAGTGTAAAAATTAAAAGCTAAAAATATGTGCCTGATGTGCGGTGTTACCGTAGTGTTTCCAGAGTCTTTGACCACGCGTTATGCTTTCGAAGAGGCGGAAGAGCTTCCAAACAATAAATTAGTCTTCCAAATGAAGTATTGTTTTCCTCGTCTACAAAGATACGCCGTAAAACGCGGTCCACGTAATCTGGGACAATCAGCTTTGGCCGCCATTTTGTTTCAGCTCCACAACAAAGTCACGTGATAAAATACTCCAAGAATCTTGGAGTATTTGTACCACGTGACCCAGCCTTTGCCAGGGTCTTCGCAACCTCGTTCCCAAGGGTCTACTCCGCTTTCAAGATGGCGGCTGGGCGCGGAGAAGACCCTGGGACACGCTGTGAAATACTCCACGAATCGTGGAGTATTTTGTCGTCTTCGCTACACTTGACCAGCGGTTCCAGGATTCAATATGGTCGTCTTCGCTACACTTGACCAGCGGTTTCGGGATTCAAAATGGCTACTGGAAGGAAGCTGGCGAGCTTCGTTTTAACACGTTTTACACCAAATTAAGCCACGGAATAACGTTTTTGTGGTCCGTTGAATTTTCGAATAGATTTCTGCTGTCTTTACGCATGATTGGTGAGCGGTCTATTTTATTTAAGGTGAGGTTTATTACACATTTTATGACTGTTATTTAGCACCAGTTTTAGCTGTATAAACAACGCACGATCATATAAAGAAAGTCAAGTTAGGGAAGTTGTCGAAAGTTTAAAAGCGGATAGTTTTGGGGTGGATATATTATTTTTTGGTCGATTAATTTGGTTTATTTCGTGCTCGGATCGCGACCTTGTAATTTTTGTTTTTTATAGCACGAAAGTCATGCCCAATTTAATTAATAAAAAAATATTAATGCAGCATGATCATGGTCGAATCTTTGTGTGATTGTTTTTATTTAGAGGTGATATTTTTTAAGGTTCATGCTGAGTCAGTACTTTGTGTGTGTTATCTAAATAAAGATTGCTTCCTCCTCAACACCAGCATGGAAACTCGCAAACATTTAAACAGATTCAAATTAATTTAGTAAAATATCAAAGTGTAATTTCAACTGTACAAAAAAGTGGGAGGCTTCCCTGCGTGGTTTCTGCGGATGACAATGTTTCATAGCCTTTTATATTTAGCTTTTATTTGGAAACCAATAATTACCGTTAAAGCCCGGGGCCGGGGGCTTATTTAATTTCAGGCCTCAAGAATGGGGGGGAGGGGGCTTATTAGAGAGGGGGGCTTAATAGAGAGGGGGGGCTTATTTCAAATCATAAATTTTCGAGAAAATTCACATTCATTTTTCAAACTTTACTACCTGGGGGGGGGGGGGGGGTGTACTCCCTTATGTGGCCTATACGGGGACATGCCGCTGGACAGGGTATGGTTTTTGGCCTCTCTGCCCTGAACAGGGTATATAATTTCATGCACGTCTGTCCTAAACAGGGTATGGTTGCACGACTGTCGTAAAAATACGGTTTATACAGTATTTAGAGATCGGAGACATTTGCCGCGTATCAGTCAAACAGGATTCGCTAAATAATTTGCAACCTAAACAGGGTCCTAAAATAGAGGATGTCCTACACAGGGTAGGTATTTTAGGGGTTTTTATTGTTGTTTTTTTTGTCCTAAACAGGGTCAGGTTTTCAAACCCTTAGCGGCACCCCTATACCCAAACATGGGTCAAGTACTTCCCCTCCCCCCAGGCTTTACTATTACACCACAAACTAAACAGAACAAGAAATGGGTTATATATCACCGTCTTACAAATGCAGTGTCATTTATATCCTAACTCAATGTTCTGGAATTAAGACCATGTTTCCATACAAAGTGACTGAAACAACAGAAAATATTTCTTTAAATACATTATTACATCAGTCTGATGAAAGGGGGGGGGGGGGGGCGCTTAATAGAGAGGTGGGGGCTAAATAGAGCTTTTACGGTATTTATTATATTTTATGCCCTGGGGTGTACTTTGAATTTTTGAGGGATTGTGCCATCCAGTACTGAAACCAAAATGTATAACTTTCTGTACACTATTACAGACCTGGGCCAGGTTTTTCAAAAGGTGGATAATGCTATCCACCAGATAATCACTATCCTAGTGGATAAGTATTAACAAAACAAACTACACTATCTGTTGGGTAGGCGATTTATCCGGTGGATAGCGTTATCCATCTTTTTGACCAACCGGGCCCTGGTCTTTAAAATCCATACCCTATTTTCTGACTACTTGTTTCTGTTCTAGTTGTACACTGGAGAACAATAACTCTATTGAGGGCGGGTACTTATTTATTGTCTATCTGCAGGGGTGGATCTAGAATTTTTGTAGGGGGGGGGGGGGGGGGGGGGTGGGTGTTTGTTAGCCAATATTTTGTCATTTTATTTTTAGCTAAAAACAGTACAATTTTTACACCTGCCCAAAGTGCTTGATTTTTTGGCGGATTTTGGGGACCACCCAATCAAAGTGTTCACACTTTTCTGACTCACACAAGTAAGGTAGAGTAGCACCCCAAATATATGAAGAGGGCCCTGGCCCACGGTCAGCCCATATTTTGCCCAAATCCTAGTCTCCCAGCCTAATGCTTGCTCAAATTTTCCCCATTCCCAACAGGCAAAATTGGTGCCCCAAATCCAATTTTTCCAGTGAAAAAAGGCAAATCCCAGTTCCCATTTTACCTCTTCAGGACCCTATCCCCAGCACAAAAAATTACTACAGCTAAAAAAATACTCCATAACAAGGATAATAAGTATAAAGTTAAAGCAACTTTATTTATACATGTCAATCTTAAAATGAAAATACCTCCTAGAACAAAAAAAAAATTAAAATAACCCATATCACTCTGAATAAATTCATTCACACCTCCCCAACACAATATACATTTGAGGGGCATAAGGAACAATAAATGTCATACAAAAACATTGCAACACAGCAAAACAAAAAGGACAAAAACTGAAAGAAATGACCTACAAGAAAAACAATACCCTGCAGTACACCAAAAGAAACTTAATCACACAAAACTTGCACCCAGTACAGTTATTGACATACAGTGTACATACAACTGCCGAAATTCCTCAACCAGGGAGGCCCACCTTAATGACAAGAAACATAACTGTTGATTGATACCACAGCAGACCACTGAGGGAACAACATCTAGTTGGAATAATCATGAGGATTGCCTGATGAAGACTAGCAGTATACACAAAGCAGTCTAAACGTTGTGATCATTGACAACACCTCAAAGTGACTCTATCATGAGACAAATGATTAAATATTCATCTATCTAGCTAGCCTCCTACGCAGACGCTCTTTGGGCTCGTCACGCAATCTTTCCGCGTTTCGTGGGGAGGAAAGATTGCGTGACGATCCCAAAGAGCATCTGCGTAGGAGGCTACTATCTACCACGATGAACAATAATTTCCCAACATCAGACAAAAATATAAACTAATAGGTGTCCCTTTCATAGCAGTATCTGGATTACAAACATTATATGAGTGTGGTAAAGGAGGTGTTCCCTAATAGAGGTGGACCGAAGTAGAGGTTCCACTGTATGTTGTAAACTTGTATAGGTGATTTAATACCTATACCAGCTTAGAAAATTGGAGAAAAACAGCTTATATAAACTATAATCTTCATTTTAAGTATAATCAAGTTTACAAAATATTTCAAGGAAGGGCTTTCCTTACTTTTAAGTGCAGTGCATCAAAATGGTCATAATATTGTATCTTGTCTGTTCAAATCATTTGATTGTAAGCTTTAAATCCTTCTCTGAGAAGTACAGGTCACGTAGTTTACGAGTGAAAAATTCGATTCGTCATTTGTGCGAGCAATACATAAATTCAGGATTCCGTCACATTTTCAATTCGCCGTTAAAAGCACTTTGAAGAAATTCCAGGCTTCGAATAATAACACATAAGCTTAAACATTCATAAACGTGTAATCATATCATCGATCTGATTTTCACCTTGCTTGATATTCCAGCTCTTGATCTGTGCGCCTTGAGGCATTTCAAATTAATTTACGGTCCAACGTCAACTCCACCTCTTCCTTAAATTGCCGTGCATAATTTAAACAAGACGGGAAATATTTAACAGGCAATAATTTACGTTTCAATTCGAGAAGAAATAACAAATAAAACTCCGCAAGCCGGCCATTTTGCAAGGAAGACTATTTCCGCCAATCACGACTAATGTAAGAATCATAAATCTAAAGACCAATCAGCGTGGGCGTTATATCAGTGTACCCCAGGGTCTTCTCCGCGCCCAGCCGCCATCTTGAAAGCGGAGTAAGACCCTGGGAACGAGGTTGGGGTCTTCGCTCCATCAGACGCCATCTTGAAAAAAAAGGAGAGAAGGCCCTGGGGACGAGGTTGGGTTGCAGGTTGAGACTACTTTTAAAAACATTACACACACGGTTAGGCAGAGAATGGCGTCACGGTTAGCCCAGTTAGCTTAAATTAGCCCAACTGAAGGTTAGCCTAATTCTAACTGAAGGTTAGCCTAGTATGGTTAGCCTAATTGTTGGGGTTTGGGTTAGCAGTTGACCTGCAACCTGCAACCTGCAACCTGCAAACCTTTAACTAAAGCCCCCTCCCCCACGAGAAAAGCCTGAAACATACCGGTAAATAAGCATCATTACTATACTCTAACCAAATACGGTTGTAACAACTTGTATAACTGTTCAGTTTAGACTTAACCTGCGATCAGGCCAATTTTTCGCGCTCCTTACATTCTCTTTACGGGTCTCACGCTAAAAATGGGCCTGACACAATTCTTCTACAGATTGTCTGCCAATTACAAATCACGTCCAGATTTTGGACGTGATTCTAATGAATCTGATTGGCTGATTCAATAATAGACCTTCGCCGGAAGTAAAAGCAACTGCGCGTTGCGTGGAGAGTCAAGCGAAATCCGCCATGTTGGAAAGAGGCATTTCTTGTGTTCTTGTTCAACTTTTTTCATCATCAATGAAATCAACCTTTTCAGGATTTTTTTTTCGGTTTTTGAGTATTTTGGGAAGTTAACAAGGCTTACAGTTACGAGGTTACGTTGGATTTTCAGTCCACGAACGACTGGAAGACTTTGAATTTCCGAAGAATACAGCTAAGCTTGTATGTCAGCTATTTACCTACACATGTAGCTGTCTGTTTATTTGGTTTTGGGTGCTTGTTTTCGTGGATGGAAGCCGCTACTTAGGACAAAGGACAGTAAGCAGTACGAGAATATTGTATATTTTAATGAAGTGAATTAAGCTTATTTGTTTCTGCGTGTTTAATATACTTAGTAGTATTCAAAGACATAAGCTTGCTCATGTAAAATTTTTCATTGAATGTATATAAGCTTATTAAGCTTTTGAAACGTACAGTGTAGAACGACTTATATAGCAAAATTGGATAGAAAAAAAAAATCGATATTTCTACACTAATAAAGTAAAGGATATATCAAGTTGCACAAAGTTATGACTATACTGCCTTGAAAAATCCTTATTTGTTGACAGTGGTGTTGTATAAATTGTATAAACCGAATTATTAAACGACCTGAAATTTATCAAAACGTGGTTGCTGGACTTTTCACTGACTATATAATTTAATAAGACCACTGATCAGATGAAAATTAACCAACGTAATAAATTTCAATATGAAATTATAAATTCATCGGCTAGGCACTGGGGTCAACCCCCGGGACAACCAGGGGGATATGTTGTAGCCTGTTCCAGGCATTCAGATAATGAGAGGCGGTACGAGTAGGCGCAAGAGCGTGAAGAGTGGAGCCAATCCCCTCGCCGCTCCCAATTATCCGAATGCCTGTAACAAGCTAGATTTGTTCGGGAATAGAAGGAGATGGATTTGATTGATTGCCCTTCGGTTGGGGAAAATACTATACTTATTGTAATATAATAATTATTATTATTGGGTGCATTCCATTTGACCAAAAATTCCAGTTTGAAATTTCTGAACGTTCGGACAAGCTTAAGAGGTATAACCCAAATCTCTGCAACTTTTTTCTGGAATTTTGGGTTGAATGGAAAGTGTCCATGATGTTTTTAAAGTTCAATGAATAGGGTGGGGGAATTCACAAGTTTGTAAAATCATGGACAACAACGAGTCTGTGATCCGGGACATATTACTGGTATAATATCAGATGAAAACCTTACTATCACTTTCACTAAAATAGTGATGACATATCAATGTAAATCAGCTGTCTCAAGATGTTATTCTGTTTGATTTACAAATAAAATTTTAAAATGATCCCAGACTATCGCCTGGTCATGAATCACTGAGACAAATCCCTCTCTATTAGGAACTGTGCAATAATTATCAGGAGGGGGGGGGGGGGGGGGGGGGGGGTGGGGGGGTGGTTGGAAAATGGGCTTCATGTAGGCCAATATTGGGTAAAACCCCCCCCTCCTAAAGGAGTGAATTTAGTTATTGCCCGCCCCCCTCTAATCAGTCAGAAATTATGTACGACCCCGCACAGTATACACACACCTTTATACAAATACCCTGCATTTTCTCTACACGCACCTGTAGATTAAAATTTTATAACAGAAAGAAGAGCTGCTACTACATGTTTAATTGTTGGACATCGCGTCTGGAACAAACACCACCTCCGTAGCAATGTACAAACAGAGCCATAGCAGAAGGAAAAGAGCATGTGTGTTATTTTCAGGTCTGATGAAGGCCCGAAGTGCCGGAAAATTATTCGGTCCCCACCTTATAAATAGGTATGGATTCGCCAATGTAATATGTACTTGAAATAAAATGTTAAGCCCCCCCCTCTCTTGAGTGACTTATTTTACCTTGAGCCCCCCCCCCCTATCCTTGCTTTGATTTGATTTTATGCCCCCCCCCCCCCTCGTCCTGGTAATTATTGCACAGTCCCTTACCCCTTATATATAGGTGGATATCAGGGGGAATTTTTGTTGAGAAACATCCCCTACCACTGGGTCAAGATTAACTAAGTTTACAATTCCCCTGGTTGTCCCGGGGGTCTACCCCAGGGGCAAGCTGATGACATGTGCAATTTGCTTTCATTTTTTTTCTACAAAACATTTTTTTGACCATAATAAGACAGTCTTCTGCATCAACAATACTCATCATCAAAACATGTAGCAACCTCCTGTCTACCTACCTGAGAAATTAAGAATTGTCTGACCAGATATTAAATTCTCCGAATTTTCCCTGATACCATGAAAAAAAAATGGCTTTTTCCCAACCTGAAGCAACCATGCAAGAGTAGCTCTACAACTGCATATTAAGTTATTTTTGTTTTAAATCATTAGCAGTGTCCGATCCTGTCAACCCTCATCCATAAAGTTCATGCCTCTGGGTTTAAAAATTATGTCAGACAAGAAATTTGTGTGCAATAATATTATTACACACAAATTGCTGATACTTGGCTAAAATTCCCTAAAATCCACTGTGTGACCAAGAAAGGAATATGTTTCAAATAAAATAATGGGATTAAGAAAAGGATATTCCAAGAAATCACATTCCTTGATCCAAAAGTGGCATATAAACATTTAATAATTATTTTAAAATAATGTTTAAAAAATGCTTTCCATGATTGCTTTACAAATTATCTATCGCAAAATCCGGGCGCAAAATAGTTTGTCCATTCAGTACAAGTCAATGATCTAACAATAAAATCACATCGATCTATTTATTAGTTGCTAAAGAAAATGAAGCACATGCCATCGCGTTGTAGTCGATTCGGCAACAGCCACAGAGTAGGTTCGATCGATCGATCGATCGATCGATCGAAGATAAGCTTACTATTCCTTCACTTGCCGTGCTGTTTACTCACATAATATCTAATAGTCGCTTCCTCTTTCAATGGCAAAATCTCCCATGTAGATATAAATACCGGGAAAATTGAAAGATTTTGATTTCAAACGTTTCCTCTCGAAACATTCACAACAAAAATGGCGTCCAAAGCTGTTTCGTTCCACGCGTGGAAATCCGGCATTCTCGCGAGTGTCGCGTATCGGAAGTAATTTTGATTGGCTATTTAGAAGTCATGTCAATCAATGTCAATCCATCACGAAAAAAGGGCGGAAGGCATTTCGTTAAGGAATTGTGTCAGGCCAGGAGGTCAGGCTTAATTTTTCAGCGCGACCACGTAAAGACGAAGAGTAAAAGAGAGCGCGGAAAAATTTCGCCTGATACTCGGGTTAGTTTAGACTAGGTATAAAAGAAAGCACCCACAACTGAAAAGATTTGTTTTAACTCAGTCTCTTATGCTAGAAGGCAATATCACGGTAACTGAAAGCAATATTATCAGAAGTACGTAAGTAACTTATATACCTCTGATATTATATAAATATCATATCATTACTCTTGCATAACTACTTTAACCCTTTCACTCCAAAGTCAAACCTTGAGTCAATAAATATTGTTGTACTTTTGTATCCGTGGATGAAACCCAGTATGCGACCATTTAATTGAAAGCTATTGAGCAGTTCTTTCAAGTGGTGCTGTTTGTTTTTGACAATTTTTTCAAAAGAAATTCACTAATTAATTTCCCTCCGTTTTGAACTTAGCGTTCTTGGGAGTGAAAGGGGTATTACAGCAGCTTTGAGGGAACCAGCAGATCATACTATTTACAAAACGCTAATAATTTCAAATAGCATTGTCCTGCAGCGTTTGTATTTGGTATGTCTGACTGCATAAAAACAATAAAACGCAAAGTAACGACTACATTTATATTCACGGAAAGGAAAACTTAGTCAAGTGTTACAAACGGTGCTAAATTAGCATAGTGATACGAGCTTGGGAACGAAATAAACAAGAACCGAGCTGTTCAGGGAACCTGAGGAATAAACTGTTTTGATAATTGTATGAAATGTTAGAGTAGGGAAACGGCAACACAGAAAACCCTTTCCTGTGTGCAGGGAAACGTAGAAATATCATGATATTAAAGTACACTAAACTTGCAAACTGTTACAATAATGCTATCTTTAGTATGTTATGGAAAGTCGCGACGAATGCGTTCCATTAGATTATTAGCTAACGGGTTTAAACTAGTTCACATAACCATGTTGACCAGTGTAGATGTGAAACCAAGTTGCGGGAAGAATGAGTCGTTAGAGAAATCAAGAAAAACGTACGAAGAACATGAAACGGCTGTGACTGAAACGAACACGCGAAAACAGGAAGTAAATTAAATTTACCAGAGTTACGTTCGCGAGAAACGAACAAAAAATCACAAAAGTTACAAGTTACTAAGCTATAACAAGTGTTCAAGCTACTCTATATAAAGAAACTACAAATTGATGTGTCCTTCGATGTGAAATTCCATTTGATTTTGTAGCCTGATTTCTATTTCAACGCTAGCAATTCACTGCTTTTAGCTCGTTTAAGCTCCAGGCGTTTCATCCAAACAAACTTTAACTTGTGGACATTTTGCTAATGGTACTATGCTCACCTGAAGTTAAAGGGAGAAGTAAGCAAAGAAAGCCACCCGGAAATAAAGCTTGGAGGGGTCAAACTCCGCCATGTTTGGCTGTTTCTGTTTCAGGCACTGAACATAATCAAGACTTGATGTTTCGCTTGGCTAGCCTTTTGCATTCAAAAGCTCATTATCTATAGAAACGCCTTTGTTAGAATTAAATTAAACTAATTATTAACTGCTTTCTTTTTAGCGATATCTGCCCTGTTATATCACAACGGTCACGCTTTTGGTAGCAAGAAATCTGTATAATTCGTATATATTTATTATACAAGTCTATGGATAATTTTATAATGAAATGCTTTTCTGAAACTGTAATTTTTCTGTTTCTTGTTGTTATTTATAAATCATCAAATATTCAGTTTCTCTCCCGCGATTGGTCTAAACACGTCACGTGACGCAGCCAAATAACAACTAGACGGCAAGCTCGAGGTGTCTATCGGCTGATAGTTGGCGAGGGGCTAAGATACCACATACTCGGATCAGTTGTCAGTTATTTGGGACTGAATGAGAAAAGTGCAAAAATGTGAAGTGTCCCAAAACATAATGTCCAATATTGTAGGATAAATTAAGACACGCGAAAAAAAAACATTCTTATAACTTCCTGAGACGACCACATTGCCAATATCCGATATCAAGGCGTGAAAGCAACTGATTCAGTAAAATCGCATCATTCCACGAGCAAGCTACTTTGAAGCAACATTTTAGTCGGGGGAACAAGTGCAGGTTTTGGCAAATCTTCGTGGAAGCACTCGAAGAGTTTCCGATTCTTATTATCCAATCATAAACTAGTGCGAGCACTCACGAGTGCAATCGCGCCAGCAAATACGTCATGTTGCTTAGCAACTTCGGGGATGAACACCGCTGGCACAGTTTCGTCTCGGAGGCGGCATTTCGCCATCTGATCAACTGGTACTTGTTCCCCGAATGTTTTTGGGGAACCACATCATGTGTACTTCAGTAATGTTGTAAATGCTGGTAACAATGCTTGAAAATAATCAAGATTCTCTACAGTAGGAAGGTAACAGAAACTCTAATAAATTGCAGTGTGCCTAAATTAAGTTCGCATTTAGCATTGTACATCTCCATGACTGCTCTTCTGATGAAAACAATAAAAATTTATATCACACTACATGTATACAAATAGAAAACATACATTTGACTATGATCTTCAAAGTTTCAATTTACCTAGTTCTTAGTCCCTTCTCGTGTTGTTTCCATTTACGTGACACCCAGTCCCTTATCTGACTATCTTAGCAGCTGTTTCCATGACATCGGGACATGTGTAAATCTTAAAGGTGCACTATTTATAGTCAAAAGGAAACTTAGTCAAGTGCTACAAAATTGCGCTAAATTTGCATAGCAATACGAGCTCCGAAAATAACAGAAGATCGTACAAAGTAAGCGTTCCTGCCGGAACATTGCAGGAAATATTACATAGACAAATAACACATAAATCTTTTCCCGTCTAAGGCAAATCTAAACTTGCAAAAAGTTACAAAGATTCTAGTTATGTGTCGCGGCAAATGTGTTTGTCCAGCGATAACGTTTCATGTAAGCCGCTCCTGTTGATCAGTTTTGTAGATGTTTGGGAAGATGTCATAAGAGAACTTAAGAAAAGCGACGAACGTAAAGCGGCTTGTACTGTTGAACAGCAAAAACAGGAAGTTGATTGATAGAATTTACAACTGAGGAATACGTTGATGAGAAAATCGAGCAATTGTCTCGAAAGACTGCAGTTACTAAGCTGTAACAAGTGTTAAACTTCAGAAAACTAAGATGTAAAGAAACTACAAAGTTGACGTGTCTTTCGATACGAGATTCCATTTGATTTGGCAGCCAGTGATTTCGCATAATAAGTGTGTTAAGTTTCCCTTTCAACGCAAGAAAATCACTGCTTTTAGTTCATTTAAACAAACTCCAGGCGTTTCATTCAAACAAACTTTAACTTGTGGACATATTGCTAATGATACTGGGCTCACCTGAAGCTAAAGGAAGAAGCAAGGCAAGGAAAGCCACCCGGAAATACAGCTCGTGTTCATGCTCCGACATGTTGGTTGTTTCTGTTTCATCTGACCAAAGAATGCAATATCAGCTGCGACGTTCGTGTTAGCATGAAATTAGACTTGTTCGTGATATTTGCCCTATAAGATAAGTAGCACAACGTTCAACAGTCACGTTATGCCATGTTAACATCTATATCTACCTTATTACAGACGATATTTTCGCGATTTTTGGAAAGGATGCGGATATTTCGCGATGGTAAATCTTTGCGATTTTACAGGTATGTTTTTTCTAAACCAAGATAATTTATTTTAACAAATTGCAGACGAGTAAAGCAACTTAACTGGAAAAAGAAAACAAATTGTATATATTTTTTGTTTTTATTAAGATTACCCAAGAGAGGATGATCGATTACCGTAAAGGTTGTTCAGAGAAGTTGCCAATTCGAATCAATCAATTCTATCCACGAAGCACTAAAGTAATTTAAAATACTCGTTAAAAAGCATGCACTAGTGCAACTAGATTAAAATTAACATAGAAAAAATGCCTTACAACATTAGCCTAAACAACCATAAAACTATAAAAAACGATAAATAAATGATTTAAGTCCAAGTTTCAGTGAAATGTTTCTAAAAATATCTAAATTAGCAGCAATGAATTTTGTTACTAGTTTGTTTGAAGCGACTGGGGTGACCTCGCTTGAATTTTGTTACTAGTTTGTTTAAAGCGACTGGGATGACCTCGCTTGAATTTTGTTACTAGTTTGTTTAAAGCGACTGGGGTGACCTCGCTTGAATTTTGTTACTAGTTTGTTTGAAGCGACTGGGGTGACCTCGCTTGAATTTTGTTACTAGTTTGTTTAAAGCGACTGGGATGACCTCGCTTGAATTTTGTTACTAGTTTGTTTAAAGCGACTGGGGTGACCTCGCTTGAATTTGTTACTAGTTTGTTTGAAGCGACTGGGGTGACCTCGCTTGAATTTTGTTACTAGTTTGTTTGAAGCGACTGGGATGGCCTCGCTTGAATTTGTTACTAGTTTGTTGTTACTGGTAAAACTATTACAAATTCACTTCCAATTTACTATATCAATTAGCATGCATCACTGACCCTATTGTTTTCTCTTGCCGATTGCCCGATTTAGGCAATGCTTTTGTTTTGGGTTTTGGTCACCGCTTTTAAAAGAACAAAGGGTAAAAACCATACATAACAGATTGCCTCTAACAACGTGGAGCGCGCTTTGGATACTGTACGCCAGCTGGCCAACCGTTTCTTTGCGCGTCCGATATCCGGAGAGGAGGGGTTACTAAAAAAAACTAGTTTGCCTTAGCGTTAAAAGATTAAGTATTCTCACTAGGGAAATACGCACAAAAAAGCCTAAATGAACAATCATACACTACTTTACATTCCCAGCGTGTCCCGGGGGAATGCGCGGCATTACTATAGACCTCCTCCCTGTATATAAAGCAGCCCGCTTCGTAATTCAGCCTAGTTCAGTCAAGTTTAGGTCTGGACCCTTGCAAGATGATAACGCCCCACCCTCCTCCCCGCAGCGATGGAACATATTCTCTCCGGGTTTACCCGCTCGCAAAGCCTCGGGCCGATTCTCCCATATCTTATTCATCTAGGTCCATTTGGCTTTGTGTGCGGGTATTCCTGGTGAGAATATATTACTATTATCATAATAATAAAAATTATAAGAGCAATATATAATAATAATTATTATAATAATAATAAACTTTATTAATGTGTCGAATAGTTTTAGCTGAATGTAAACAATATAATATAACTTAAACAAGTCTGTTAATAAAACAGTTATGTATAAGTTATGTAAGACAATGTAGGCAGCAAAGCAATGTATGTAATGTAATGCAAGGTGATGTAATGTAGGTTAACGTAAGTAAGCTTTAATGGAAGTGTTGTAATGTAAGTTTAGCTTTTTTGTAAGTGTTATGTCAATAAATAAATAAATAAAAACAATAATAAAATACTCATAGCGCATATACATTACTGTTCTATGCACTTTATAAAATTATTTTAAAAAGGTGATAAAAACAAAAGTGACAGTATTAAATTACAATATAAAAATAGATATGATAAAAAATAAAATATTTATAACAATGCATAGGCTAATTTAAAAAGAAACATCTTAAGTCTGGATTTAAAAATGTTAACACTGGGACTACTTCTAGTAATAAAAGGTAAACTATTCCAAAGTTCCGGCACAGCAACTGCAAAAGAACAACGACCATATGTTTTGTTCTCTCTCTTTCTTCACAGTGATGATTGAGATTGTGAGTCTATTTCAAAGAGAGATATGCATCACATGGTAGGTTTTTCTGTGTGATGTGGAACAGACCAATGTACCGTGTGATACAAGCTGCCGCGTGTTCAAGATGCCACATGTGGTCTCGAAGTCGTGGTCTATTAACAAGAGTAGTAAGATGAAAAGAAACCACTCAGCACCGAGCATTTCCTACTTCATCATAAATTTCTGTGTCTTCGTTCTCTTTGTTTTCTTTGTTAAATCCCACATTGTAATATTCGGGAGCTTTGTTTTTGCCCTGAAGTGCCTGGTAATGAGGAGCTGCGGGCAACTGTTCCTGCAAAGGCCTGGGGTGGAGCTCCATATAAGAACCTGGTTCTGACACGTGCTGATCACGTGGTGAGTCAGGTTGACCAACATCGTCAGTGAAGGCCTTGCTTGACGTCGTTGTTCTGTTGTTTGCCACAGTTCGTCTTAGCCACCATATCAACACACCGATCACAACAACCAACACGAACACAATGCAGGACAAAGCGATCACACTTGCAATGAAGATGTTGTGTACATCTGTCCAAAAGAAAAAAAGAAAACAATGAAAATATATCTATATCGGCATCTACATTTTATTAAATTGACTAATGCCAAAGCAAATAAGAGCTAGAGATTGGAATGTTGCTACTTCTTACCATTCTCTCTCTACAATACAACAAGGAAGCAAAATAACGAATGAGTTAGTAGATGACGAATTTTTTGGTTTACTGTGTTGTGATTATTTTGTTATGCTTCTCCAAAGCCAAAGTTTTTTGTTCTTTTATTTTTCAAACTTGTTTCTTCTTGGGGTTTTTTCTTATGCCTATGTTGATGATATCCTTACTGGGTTGTGCTGGTATGGTGGTTATTAGCCGTTATTAGAAAACAGCCCGAGCCTCTATTTATCACCTGTATGCAAATGAT
This sequence comes from Desmophyllum pertusum, assembly GCA_029204205.1. NCBI lineage: Eukaryota > Metazoa > Cnidaria > Anthozoa > Scleractinia > Caryophylliidae > Desmophyllum > Desmophyllum pertusum. The sequence goes on from MU827315.1 coordinate 1,082,889, forward strand.
ACGAGCTTATTGTGTAGGGCCAGATGGGTAGACATGGGCCGATCTGGAAAAATCCGCCTTGCCCCGCACCTGTCAGCGTGCAATTCAGAACATTCACCAAAACATCTTCACAATTTACCAACAAAACAAAGCTCGATAATGGTGATATGATAAAATGCTTATTGACTGAATTAGGTCGGACCAGAAAGGAAAATATTTGGCTCTCGGTTATGTTGCTTAGAGCTTGCTGCGCTTGGCCCCTACGCCATGACCTTGAGACTAATATTTTCCTGTCTGGCCCTCCTACTCAGTCAATAAGCTTATAATATTGACAACACTCACTGTCATCTCCATTTATTGTATCTGAGAGAGTTGAAGACTTGTGACCCTCTGATAGGGTGATATTGTAAGCTGTGGAACCAAAGGTGTTTGTAGCATGGCACACATACACCCCATAATCCTTTGCACCATGAGGCGTGACAACAATCCTGTTGTTCATAACCTTGACGTCATCACTAACTAGAACCTGACCATTCTTTGTCCAAGAGTAATTAAATGGAGTATCACTGATTGCATGACAAGACAGAGAACACAGGGTTTGATTTTCACATATCACTGAAGATGGGGAAATGTCTTTAATTACGCTGGGTGGCACTGTGTGAAGACAATAAAAAAAGCAGATCTGCTAATTAGGACCTCTTCATATGGAGTTGAGCCAACCTGGTTAGCTATGATTACACCTACGTCTCACCTACATGTATACTGATGGTTGGGTGTTCTTTACACTTGGCACTAACCTTTGAGTCTCTGAGTTTGCTATGTTGTTTCACTATGTTGTTTTTTTAACTATGTTGTTTGTCACCCTTTGAGTTTGTTTTCTTAACTTTGCATCTTTCGCTTGGCACCCTATGAATTAAATTGCTTAGGATGTTTGTTTTTCATGCGTTTGCAGCCTTTCATACTAGGATTTTGGCGCTCCTTGCCATTGCCGGGTGTAATTGGTCATAACTAAGCCCCTCCGACAAAAGTCAAGAGAAAAATGTCCTGCCTTTTGTCACACAATGTCAACAATCAGTTCCTGGCCTTAAGAAAGTTCTTATGCAAAACTGGCACCCTATAGAGACAATCTCTGCTGAGGGAAATTAAGGAGCTATAAGAATTAAGGCTAAAAACATGTGAGTAGAAGGCGTGTTGACTTTTCAACCCCATTAAAACACACACAAACTATTTTTCTTTTTTTCCTTAATTCAGTTAAAAATATTATAATTTTATAGCGAAGGTAAACGCAAGGATATTTTTAAAATACATCAGAAAAAACTGAAAGTTGATGACGTTTCGACGCTACTTCACGTCATTATCGAGTCAAAAGTAAAATGAAAACTAAGCATATATATATATATATAGATAAGTGAAACAATAGGAATTTTGATAGTCCTATGGGTATAGTTCCCACGAAAATTTAAAAATAGCTGCATAATCAAAACAATAAAGTGTTAAATGAACAGTTTGGCGCGAATAGAGTCCGTTTGGGTGTTGAGAGTAGGCTTAATGTCCTTGATGAACAGCATTTCGTAAATTAAGCAGTCAAACTTGCTTGCACATTTCTTTAAGATTTTGAAGAGATGGTCAATGGGTGCCTTTTTGTCCATACCATGTTGCGTGTCAAGATGCTTACCGATGGCAGAATAACGATGTTCACTGATGCGTTGATGTAGGTGTTGGGCAGTATACCCAACATAATTTGCATCGCACAAATCACACTCAAAAAGATATACAACGCATTGTGTGTTAACAATCGGAGGCTTGATTTCCTTGACACTCAGAATTTGTGATAATTTCTTGCTTATAAAAATATTATAGTGATTATAGGGCATTTTGAAACTATATAGGGAAATATAGGAAAGTCTAAAAAATATAGGAAATGTAGGAACACTTGAAGCCATTCATACTTTCAGATGTCAAGTTCAGTATTGGTCTCATCAGGTTTTCCTTTTCTGGCGCTTATCACTAGCTTAGCTTAGGTTGCCTTCGTCTTCTCGAAGGGATCGATGTCTTAGTTATATGCCGGTCTTTACACACAAACAAAGATGGCAGTCCGAAAATTGCTCTTCTTCTGATGCAGCTTTACAAACGGCAATTTCATTGGTTGTTGAACTAAGTGTTGTTGATGGTAGTCCGATTTTGATTGGTGGGACAAACATACATACCTACCTCGCTACATCGTCCAATACGACAGCTAAGAAGCTATTTTTTTTGAAAAAAATAGCTCAAAAATGTGGATACTATGCGGGACACACTTGGAACAAATTTGGTATTTTATGACATATTTGATCAACTTGCAGGTTACAAGAAAAAAAATTAAAATTAAAATAATAATAATAATAAAATAAAATAAAAATTAATAAAAATTAAAATTAAAATAATATTTTTTATCTTTTTTTTTCCTTGTAACCTGCAACCTGCAGTTTACACCCTCCATTTTCACTTACATATTATAGTATATTAATTAAATTGACCCTTTGATACATGAATCTATCAACCTGGTTAATAATAATTATTGTTACAAACACGCAAACACAGTTTTACACGTCAAGCAACAAAAACAATGAAAAACAATTAGAGAAAAACATACATGTAAATGTTACTTAATCTTGAATTACCTCGTGAATAAATTTCCACCTCACAAAGCTGAAGAAATTGTTTCTTTGTGGTCATAATACCAACATATCTACCAGTCTTCAGTGGATTAGTGAAACATACAGCTGATGCTTTGAACTGAATAAAACTGTAGAGTCCTATACACTCAGGGTTGGTTGTCACAGTTGATGAGCTACCTGCCATTATGAAACATATTAAATAAATTATGTTACATTAGATCCTACCAGCAACTTATTTCTGATCCAACACATACAAGTACATCATACAATTCCTTATTCCAAAAGAATGTCACTATACATTAATTGCAATAGCTGTTATTACAGTTGAGCCACAGTCAAATATTATTTTGTTTTTAAAAAGTATGCAAACGAGTTAGGCTCGATTTCCGCCGCTCTCTCGAGTCTGGTCTTCGTTCTGGCTCATTTTCCCAAAGAGCGGCTGGTAATCGATCCTACAAATGAGGTTAATACAATGCCAGATTGACCCTTTCGTCTCATTTGCATGTCAAACGGCTAACAATACCAGATTGACCCTTTTGCCTCGTTTGCATGTCAAACTGCTGACATCTGTAATAACTGCTATTATGGGTTTAATTTACCATTTTAACGAAACATGGAACCCCAGTCAACTGACCCCTTACTGATCATGGCCTAACTGATACCGCCTCTGAAATTCACAAGTTCAACAGTTGAAAACTACATGATTGTGTATAATGAGACTGAATCAAATATATACTGTAATGGCTTCCACATATCTTTAATCAGTTTACAGATTATAAATTAATGTTTTGGAAATTATTTTTTACAAAAATGATTTGACATCAGATTTCTATATATACAAACACTGTATTTCATAGTAAATGTACATGTACATTATTTTATACTCTGTAAGGAAAAAATGCACTCTGGTCTAGATAGTAATCTATCAAGAAAATACAATCATGTACAACTTATTAGTGGCATATTTCAGATGAAAATGAGTTATTTCAGATGAATATAATTATTTTTTGAGATAAACCGATACAAACAGAACTACAGTAAACTTTTGAGCATTCAGTTAGTGGGGAGCGGCACCTTTTTTCTCACTCACTACTCTTCACACTGAACCAAATGTCTGCAACAAGCAACAAAACATCTTGCTACCAAGATACACAAAAAACTATGATTATTATGGTTTTACTTTACACCAGTTTAGATGGTGAGATATTTCAAACTTGGTGAAAGTCTCTCAGTCTGTTACATTTGTACAGGGCTTGTGTTATTTAGCTTTTTACATTGTACTTCCTCAAATGTCGTACTTTAAGTACTCTCAAGCTATCGACCAGTCAGGGTAGCCACACTGCTTGAGAGTTAAGCTTAGGAATGTAAGTGTATGTGTATGAGGGGGGAGGGGGGGGGGGGGGGAGGTATGAGCTTCCACACATCTGGGACCCTCTATTCTAATCCTGCATGTTGTTGCAGGAAGGAGTACCAACACGGCCAATTACATGTAATTTTAATTATTATTATTATTACATGTAAACAGCATGATGAAACTTGTTCAAGATAATTACTTACTATGCATGTAATGAAATACATGTGTAAAGTGTAAACTGTAAATTATAACACATGTATGTCTGTCTTGATTCAACAAAAACAAACCCGAGAGCTTGGCCAGATCCACCAAACAGTTTCTGGTCCCCCTACCCTCCCCGGCGGGGAAATGACAGACCCAGGCAGGTCTGCACATTGCTGGATGCTTAGCTAACCCAACCCTGGACCAAAGCAGCTCAGCTAGGCAGCGAAACAGGGCAAGCCACACAATGCAAGTGATAAAAAGCCAAGTAAGGGTCACTTGAGATTCAGTGACAAGTGCACCCCTAGCCCCTCCCCTAGCCAGACAACAGTGCAACCCCTGACCCTCTACTCCCTGGGCTGTTAGGTCATGGACTGGTCTACCTAGCAAAGCTGTCCATGACGTCCCCCCCCCCCCCCCCCCCATAAAATTCAAAACGCCAGTGGTTGGTGGAAGGGGTGGATTGGGGGCCCCGGAGGGCCTCCAATCCTTGGTCACCAAACATTGACTATGTCCCCTCCCCTAGCCAGGGAGCAATTCACCCCCTGAGCCTGGACTTCCTGGGGCGGTCAGTCCTTGGACTGGCCTACCTAGAACATGTGTCCAAAACAGTCACCCCCTCCCCTCCCCTGAAATTTTGCCGACACCATAGGCTTGAGGTGGCACACAAAACCTTGCTCCGACCAGGTACATTTTGCCAAATTCGGACACATGTACATGTACATAGATGTCATGGAACTAGCGTGAGGTCCGTATTGGGGAAATATTGGTTGAGGTCTTTTTTTGCAAGTTCATGGACCGAGCTGAAGCCATAAACTTGCACAAAAAAAAAGAACGAGACCAATATTCGGATTATTTCCCCAATATGGACCGAACAAGCTAGTTCAATTAAGTTTTTATTATTACTCTCAAGCTATTATAATAATGGCTTTTTAACACTTTGCTGACAAATTTAATGCAACCATTCTCGGCCAACACGCACGCGCCAAAGTTAAGCATATACTTGCATTTTTCAGGCCACTTTGCAAAATTAGTTGAACCGAAATTAATAGAAAACAGTTTTCTTTTGTTCAATGTTTCATAAAAGGAATTTGGCGAAATGAGTTTGTGAGTGGTCCATCTTATTAACGGTCCATATTACAAAATTCGGACCACTCAGGGAACCAATCAAAATGCTCCTTTTCATCATGGACCGATTTGCCATAAAATAAATTTACTTATTGAATGAGGAGTGGAAGGGCCAGACAGGAAAATATTTGGCTCAAGGTCAGTATGTACAGACTGAGTGCAGCGAGGTCTGTGCATCCTAATAAGAGCCAAATATATTCCTAAACAGTTTTTCCGGCCTTGTTACTTCAACACATATGGCCCTCATATGGGTACTTTATTTAATATGGTTTTATAATAATCAGCTTACAGTAAAAGTACACACCCAGTGTTATCGTATAGTTTTTGCTTCTTTGCTGTACACCAGGCAATGTTGAGAACCTGTTGACTATGTATATTTCAGAGACTGGCACAAGATTTGCACCCAGGTCCACTCGCCACCAGATTGGGTTTGCTGCATTTGTATGTGAACAGTGTCCATGTCCAAACAGTTTAATATGGTTTTATAATAAACAGTTTACAGTTTAAGTACTCACCCAGTGTTATCTTATAGTCTTTGTTTCTTTGCTGTATACTAGGATGTATTGCGAACCTGTTGACTATGTATATTTCAGAGACGGGCACAAGATTTGCACCCAGGTCCACTCGCCACCAGCTTGGGTTATTTTCATATGTATGTGTACAGAAGCCATTATTAAAATCAGTATCAGGATTACCATCCACTGCTTTATCTGATGAACCTGATGACAATAATGTTGACGACTGAGCAGTGACCTTCCCAAGTGCAATGTTCTCTGTATATGTGAAATAAATAATGGCACATGTAAGGACTAAGTGGAGTCCAATTCAGGCTGTAATCGTACAAGTGATTAAAAAGTTTGTATACAGTGGAACCCCGCCTTACGGCCACCCTGTTAATACAGCCACCCCGTTATTATGGCCACCTTTTATTGGCCTGGTGAAATCGTACTTAAAGGGACACTGTCCTGATTTTAGCATGATTTTGGGAAGCTCAGAAACATATCTAGATCAAAGGAAGTTGATCAATAATGGTTTGATTCTGTAGAATAACACTCGACAAATGACAGGAACCCATTAGGAAGTGAGGATGATGAACGACAGCGAGGATGGAAATGGATTGCAATATGGATTTTTGAAAAAACGTCAGGATATCAGTTTTTCAAAGTTTCAAATTTGGCTCGGAAATTTTGCAAACATTTTGTTGCAGTTTGGAATTTCTTGAAGAAATTGCTTTTTATCATTTAGTTAGAGTTAATTAAGTTCTTATTTCACAGATTTAGGGACCATTTCATGCATTTACAATGTATAACAGTTATGAGCAAATACGCCGGGACAGTGTCCCTTTAATCTCTTGTATAAAAACCCCTTTAATACGGCCACCTCATAATACGGCCAACAGCCAGATTTTGCGATCCCTGTGAGCCTATTTTCTTTGTAATTTTACGGCCACTAAATCTGTCATGAATTAAATTTAGAAAATCATTGACACAATGAACGCATGAGTCACTTTACTCATTCATACTGTCACGCAGATAGACTTTTTTCAACGTCAATAAGTATATTTAAGAGTTTGATTGTCTTTGGCATCCCTCTGCAGGGCTCGACTTTCAGGAAAAAACCTTGGGGCCAGCTGGCCCCTAAGTTTTCATACTTGGTCGCCAGCACAAGTATTCTAGTCGCCAAAAATTTTCGGCGGCCCTTCGGGCCGTTTCTTTTTCTACATTATAGGCATTACAGCCCTTCCCTAGCTCTGCCACTGCTCACATATGCTTTTTTTAGCTGTAAAATCAACTCCGCCTTCTTTTTCGATGCTATCGTGAGTATCAGTTGTTAGCTTTGCCGCGTTTCGCTAGGGGAATGGGAATACATAAATACAATTTTTGTATCTATAAAAGAAAACCTCAAAGATGCAACCTTTGTTTCATTATTTTTCATTAACCAGTATCGAAAAACATATAGTACATGGGGTGCTTACCATTTGTAAGAAAAAACCGGTTGGGGTGAACGTTGCATAATGGTAAGAAATTTTCCAAACTCAACGACCAACCGAAACAGGTGGCGCTTACCATTTACAATATTCTAATTCCGGCCTTTCAGTCAATATGGCGGACTTAGCTGGAAATCTAAAATCTGTGGTGCCGTAACCACTTTTATGCCAAGAAATTTAAACAGAATTCAAAGATATGAGATCACATACCCGAGTGAGTTTATCGCACGAGTGAGTTTCCGCACGAGTGAGCTTCAAAGTCATTTTCGATCTTGTGCAGGGAAATTATAAACATAGGAAGGACTCCTACAGGGAATGCAAGAATCAGGCATTCTCTTTCTCCTGAACAACAAATGCTGGCGTTTCTGTGGTCCATCTGAGTTGAAGAAACAAACGCCACACTCGTAAAAGTTCGTTGACGCCATATTGAATACAACTAAAACCGCGCGAGGGGAGCCTGGAGACGGAATAAACTTTCAAATGGTACGGTAATTTCCGACGCTCCGTTCCGAAACGGAAAAATAGGACTACCTCTGGAGGTAGTCCACAATTTCCGAACGGATTTTCCGGAAAATGGCTGATCCATTTGACTTTCAACCGAAATTTCCGGATTTTTTGGCTAAATGGTAAGCACCCATATATGACTGACTTTTCTACGTTTACTAAATACGCGTTTTTTCATGTTCAGTGATGCATAGCGACTGCACAGATTTTGTAGATTTCCCATGGCCCGGCGTGTGAAACTGTGAATTTTAATTTGCATGCGTTGGGAATTTTTATAGATCTGCATGACCCTTCGAAAATGTTTAAACGACGTGTCAACCGATGTTTTCCAAACCGGTCTTTGTAATTTTCGTACATGTTGCCAAACGTTTGATGCGAAACATGTTTCACTGGTCGCATCGAATAAATGCTACGTGCAGTACGATACGCCGTCCGATTCGTTCAATCACTGGTAACGCGCTACAAATTTGTTTTATCGACAGAGTAGTTTCTTTAAGACCCTATTTATAAATCTGCTACAGTCTAACACATTTTGATAAAGTCGGACTGGGCCGAAAAATTATAGCGTGTATTAAAGTCGGCCTTCACGCTTCACTGACGCTTGACAGCCAGCGATATCTGATAAACAAACTTGCCAATTTTTAATAGCGGGCTATTCTCATTCGAAATACATTTAATGAAATTGAAAGAGAAAAGTTAACTCTATATCAATCGATCTATGTCCTATTGATATCACAGATATAAACTTACTGATAACGTAACACTGATAAGATGAATATACAAAGATGTACTCGATCGAGTCCTACGGCCACGGCCAGACACGGCGAAATCCGATTTGTTTCAGGACCGGTTTAATACGGCCGGTTGTTTTCAGTATTATGAATACCGTAAGCGACAACTATTCCATTTGTTTCGCATATTCTTTGAGAACTACAGTTGCTAATGAAAAACAAAACAAAGCTGCGATTTAATATTGTCGCGAAAACCATAGGCTCGATTTCCGCCGCTATCTCGAGTCCGGTCTTGTTCCTCCCCGAGAAGAACGGCTGGACGCGTGAGCGAACAGCCGTGTCTGTGACGTAATCAAAAAAAGTAATTTATGTAACGCTACTCCGGCTCGTGACATTCATTTATTTTCTATTATCTCTTATATTTTCGAAAGAAAAGAATCTGATCAGAAATATTCCGCGAAGGATGTTGATTTCTCGCCTTTATTGTGAAGCTATATGACTGAAAACCCGGGATGAAAAATATTACAAGATGTAACATGACCAGTGCGTGACAAGAAACAATGTTTTGATGCAATTTCGCCAGAGACGTCGCGTTCTGGCACCACACGATTTTACATCAAATCCCAGATAAAATTCATCACACAAGTTTACCGACTGTTTTATGAATTGTATAGTACATGTAGAATGTCCAAATGGATCTCATTAGTTGCCTTGTGCGGTTGTAGTGGCTTCGCTCCCCGGCTTAGCGCGAACTTTCCGTGATGTATTTCCTTGGTGCGAATGAAAAATCCATCCTGTCGGTTGAATTACAAAGACATCATGCCCATTAATTGACATTAACGATTCCTATTGCATATATCTTCGAGAGTTTCAAGGCTAAATGTCTCTTGAAGACGATCGAACGCCGGCCCAAATAACTGCTTTGCATCCGTGAAAGATAATTTATGCCTGCTCGATTCGTGCAGGCACGTTTCTCATTGGTGGAAATTAACAATGCCAAGCTCACGACTCCAGCCGTGCCTTCGGGGGATGAGCGTGGGCTCATTTTCCCGAACAGCGGCTGGTAATCGAGCCTACGAAAACCACGGCACGCACACAGTCACTACATCATAATGTACCGCCTCTATTGAATCAAATTACTATATCTTGTTCATCTCATAGAAAGCTACAAATTTAAAATAATATGCGATTATTCTTGAATCCAAAAACCTATAATATACACTTTCATATAGTAAAATGTGTAGTTTTTGCAAAAATCTAATTTTAGAAACACATGTCGCTTTAGGAAAGATTGCGTGACGAGATTCGTAGATCGGGTTTGAAACAAACAACCTGACAGAAGAATACTTTCGGTCGCTTCATACTTGAAAATGAGAAAGTGTATTCTTCGGTATTAAATATTCGTTTAATTCATTTGAGCGCTAAGAAAGTAAAAAAAATTCTAAATTAAAATATCTTAGGGGCCAAACTGGCGACCAAGGATGAAAAGTTAGTCGCCAATGGATCAAATCCAGTCGCATTGGCGACCCCACAGGTCGCAACGTCGAGCCCTGCTCTGAACTTGTACACACAAGGAACCTCCATGTCATATCCGACCAGATCATGATGATGTAAAAGAGTCCTAATTTGAGAGGTTTGTGGATATTATTTTTGTGATCTCTTTGTGTCTCTTTAAATCTACCAGAAAGTGTACACCGACAATTAGCTTGATGCAGAGAAGTGGTAATTTAAAAATTGTTTTTCTATTGAAGTTAATGAACTTGAAAACAAAAGCAACAATAGCAAACTCTACTACAGTGTCTTAACCTTTGATTAAATTCATCACAAATTAAAAACTGACAAGTCTTGCAAGAAGATCAAGCAATAATTTTAGGTACTTACAGTTGCTAAGTTAAAATAAAGCTGCATGAATATTCACCTGGTTTTTGTTTCACTCCAAACACCTCTGTTCTCATACACACGCTGTCTTGGTGAGTTTTGGGCAGAAACCGCAGATACCTCGCTAAAACTCCTCCATAAAGAACGTGCTTAACCTCCGAGTTTCTGTCATTATTTCCTTTAAGGGACTGAGATTAAAACCAAAAATCAAGATAAGAAGGTGCAAGTGTCGCGTACCACCATATCATTGCAAAAACATTATGTCAAAAGAAAACATAACTATATTTCTCACACACCACTGGTAGCCATGTCAAGCCGACCGCCGCAAGCCTGACCTTTATTGTAAAATCAAAAACCATACACATATCATGCTAAAACTGGGAAGCTTCCAAAATTACAAGCTTTGTACATTAGTTACATTGTATAATGCCAAAATTAAAAAATACATATATGTTATTCGCCGGCCGGGAGGTCCGTATAGGAAAAAACTGTGCCCGAGGTCTCGAGTGCGGCCCGAGGCCGCTGCGGCCGAGGGCCGTACTCGAGACCGAGGGCACAGTTTTTCCCTATACGGACCGACCAAGGCCAGCGAATAACATGTTTATTTTTTTCCTACTTGGTTCTGTATAAATGCTAGAAATCTTGAAATCTTGTTTTGCAAAATCTGTTTTTCACGCGCGCACGTATTCCTTTAACTTATCGCAAGGTCGCTATATTAAAACTACCGAAGAAATAAAACTTAATCCAAATAACAAGAAACTCAGATGATTAATTTTTATACCAAAATATGTAATTACAGAAAGCTACGTAGCTGTGAAGAACAGACGATGGAGACTCAACAGAAATTTCACCACTAAAAGCAGCTGAAATGAGAAGCTATTTCCAATTTAACACAAAAACCATTCAAAGTCGCAGCCGGCGGCAAATTTTAGGACAATCTTCAAATACTCTTGAAAGCATTTTTCGAGCAAAGCTGTTTCCTCTTCATTTCTCATGTTAATATAATTTTTACCTTTCGATGGCAATTTATAATTTTCATTTTATGCGAAACCTTGACAAACTGTAAGCTTGAGAATCAGGCTAAAATAAGCTTGCATTCAGTTTCAACGTACGGCACAATGTACTGATTTATAAGCTTACGTGCCGAAGATTATTTTGTGGACTACCGGTAATCACTAAGTTCATTCTTGAATGAAACTTAACGGAAGGTATGTTTAGGAAAAAAGAGAAACGAAAAGCAAATGATTAAAACTAAGGAAATGAGTCTAAACACGGAGATTTGTAATTCAAAAATACAGAGCGCGAGCGGTGAAACTGATTTCCAAAAACAACAACAAACTCAAATTCTGTCGATTAAAATCAAATGAAAACTCGCCTTTTTGAAGAAATGCAAGCTCTTTAATTCCACTGCGTTGTTCTCCATTCACTTGACAACAGTAAGAGAGCAATATAATGTGAGAAACGGCAGTATAAAAAGCTTCTTCGCATCGACCTTCGTCCTTCGCACGTTGCTGAAATTAAAATGTTAGCGCATGCCTACGCTACGATTCCGCGGGTCTCCGACGGGTTCACTGGCAATTTTTCTCGCTCCCGGGACAAATTTTGGCTTGATTAATATGTTTTTGTGGGTCTTACAGCATTAAACGCATTCTGGCAGTTTTACAAAGCTAAGCAAAATTTTCTACCCGAGTAAATTGCACAGTGGTCGGAGCGGTCCGTAACTCGGGGTCCGTACTGCAGGATACGGACCGCTGAATCGCGCGCTCTTAGCCAATCAAATTCAAGGATTTGGATACGGACAGCTAAAAAAAAAATAAAAATAAATACTACTGAAATTATTTGGGTGGGTGGGTGGGAAGGTCAGTAATGGCGGACGCAACAAAAACAACTGCCTGCCTCACCGGTCACATGACCTATACCCAGGCCCCAGCGGTGTGTGAGAAAAACATTTTCCACTTTTTTCGTTTCACTCAGCCAATGGAAAATTACCCATATACAGTGTATAAAAGATTGAAGCCTGGCTTAATTCACTGGAACACATTTGCTGCAGAAACAATAAAATAATGTTTTTGAAGTACATGTATTTCAAAAACATTTTTTGGTTCTCTTAGAAACATTTGCTTCTGAAACATACATGGTACATGTACACTCATGGCATACATAGTACACTTGTCACATGGATAAACTTGGAGAAACATTATTTTTGTTCCCTGCTGTAACAGTGTTTCCTAGTTTAGCCAGACTACAATAATGTAAGCACAGTCCAAGCTCCACTTAAATGGCCACCAATATCTGACTCTACAGTGTATAACAACCACTCTCTCAATGGCCAGGATTTTCTGTCCCAACCATGCACCAATCTAATCATACTCATTGAAACCTTCCATGTATGTCATAACAGTGTTACATAGCTGATCATGCAAAACGACCACACTAACCAATCAGAGCATGTGTTAAATTCTTAAATTGTAATATAATGTATTTTTTAGATGCAGGGCCCCTATGGATACCACCCTAGAGCTGAATGGGCCACCCTGCTTAAATAAAGATTTACTACATTTACTACTACTACTACTATACTTATATGATCAAAATTTTATAAACAAAAATAGTAAATGGTAAATATGTTACCTTAACTTGTCCATCTTCTTTATAATCATTCCAACTTGTCCCATCTGTGGATGATTTCAGTGTGTAGGTCTTCGCCCACTGATCTGCTTGAGAATTTCCTTGAGTGGACACAGCACAGATGATATGAAGTGTCTGTAGATCAATCTGTAGATATGGATTAGAATCACTCGTCCCTGCACACCATGAGGATCCTGATACATAGTTCAATCGACCATTCTTGGCTGGTGTGTTGGCTGCACTTTTTACAGAAGAAGCAGTTATCTTGTCATTTGGAATTGATCTACTTTCCATTCCAAGATCCAAATTAATACAGTCTCCTGCGATGTAAAAGTATAAATAACATTAATGTAACACACATCTTTATGAAATAATTTATGGCGTCCCACAGAAAGAGAAAAACGGTTTCAAAACTGCAGACAGTGAAACCTTATTAGACACACAAAACAACCAATAAAAATAAAATTAACTTAGAACTGTGGCTACAACTGTATCAGAACCTGCACGGTGTGGTCCTGTGGACACTGTGACCAGAAAGTGTCTGCTTAAGAGAGGTGTATGCTTATAGGAGGTTAAAAATGTAATGTTTGTATGTAGCTGGGAACATGACCAAGTGTCCACTTATGAGAGGTGTCCGCCTATACGGGAGGTATTCATTAGCGGAGGTTCGACTGCACAGTAATATACGATCTTCAAAAACACAACTCTATCATACTGGAAGGGTGGGAGGTCAGGCAACAAAGAAACTGAATTTTACACCACACCACGTGACCTAGCCTGCGAGCAAGCTCTCTGAAAGAGAGCTTGCACTGATGTCTCAGAGTTTTGAATATCTGCGCTCAAAAATCGACACGAAATGCTGATTGTTGGAAATTAATTAATTGATGACGTCTTCTTAGCAAACATGACGCTTTTAGTGTTTATCACTCATGCAGAAAAATTAGTTCAGGTATTTTTGGAAGTAAACTTCGAACAGGGCTCGACGTTGCGACCTGTGGGGTCGCCAATGCGACTGGATTTGATCCATTGGCGACTAACTTTTCATCCTTGGTCGCCAGTTTGGCCCCTAAGATATTTTAATTTAGAATTTTTTTTTACTTTCTTAGCGCTCAAATGAATTAAACGAATATTTAATACCGAAGAATACACTTTCTCATTTTCAAGTATGAAGCGACCGAAAGTATTCTTCTGTCAGGTTGTTTGTTTCAAACCCGATCTACGAATCTCGTCACGCAATCTTTCCTAAAGCGACATGTGTTTCTAAAATTAGATTTTTGCAAAAACTACACATTTTACTATATGAAAGTGTATATTATAGGTTTTTGGATTCAAGAATAATCGCATATTATTTTAAATTTGTAGCTTTCTATGAGATGAACAAGATATAGTAATTTGATTCAATAGAGGCGGTACATTATGATGTAGTGACTGTGTGCGTGCCGTGGTTTTCGTAGGCTCGATTACCAGCCGCTGTTCGGGAAAATGAGCCCACGCTCATCCCCCGAAGGCACGGCTGGAGTCGTGAGCTTGGCATTGTTAATTTCCACCAATGAGAAACGTGCCTGCACGAATCGAGCAGGCATAAATTATCTTTCACGGATGCAAAGCAGTTATTTGGGCCGGCGTTCGATCGTCTTCAAGAGACATTTAGCCTTGAAACTCTCGAAGATATATGCAATAGGAATCGTTAATGTCAATTAATGGGCATGATGTCTTTGTAATTCAACCGACAGGATGGATTTTTTCATTCGCACCAAGGAAATACATCACGGAAAGTTCGCGCTAAGCCGGGGAGCGAAGCCACTACAACCGCACAAGGCAACTAATGAGATCCATTTGGACATTCTACATGTACTATACAATTCATAAAACAGTCGGTAAACTTGTGTGATGAATTTTATCTGGGATTTGATGTAAAATCGTGTGGTGCCAGAACGCGACGTCTCTGGCGAAATTGCATCAAAACATTGTTTCTTGTCACGCACTGGTCATGTTACATCTTGTAATATTTTTCATCCCGGGTTTTCAGTCATATAGCTTCACAATAAAGGCGAGAAATCAACATCCTTCGCGGAATATTTCTGATCAGATTCTTTTCTTTCGAAAATATAAGAGATAATAGAAAATAAATGAATGTCACGAGCCGGAGTAGCGTTACATAAATTACTTTTTTTGATTACGTCACAGACACGGCTGTTCGCTCACGCGTCCAGCCGTTCTTCTCGGGGAGGAACAAGACCGGACTCGAGATAGCGGCGGAAATCGAGCCTATGGTTTTCGCGACAATATTAAATCGCAGCTTTGTTTTGTTTTTCATTAGCAACTGTAGTTCTCAAAGAATATGCGAAACAAATGGAATAGTTGTCGCTTACGGTATTCATAATACTGAAAACAACCGGCCGTATTAAACCGGTCCTGAAACAAATCGGATTTCGCCGTGTCTGGCCGTGGCCGTAGGACTCGATCGAGTACATCTTTGTATATTCATCTTATCAGTGTTACGTTATCAGTAAGTTTATATCTGTGATATCAATAGGACATAGATCGATTGATATAGAGTTAACTTTTCTCTTTCAATTTCATTAAATGTATTTCGAATGAGAATAGCCCGCTATTAAAAATTGGCAAGTTTGTTTATCAGATATCGCTGGCTGTCAAGCGTCAGTGAAGCGTGAAGGCCGACTTTAATACACGCTATAATTTTTCGGCCCAGTCCGACTTTATCAAAATGTGTTAGACTGTAGCAGATTTATAAATAGGGTCTTAAAGAAACTACTCTGTCGATAAAACAAATTTGTAGCGCGTTACCAGTGATTGAACGAATCGGACGGCGTATCGTACTGCACGTAGCATTTATTCGATGCGACCAGTGAAACATGTTTCGCATCAAACGTTTGGCAACATGTACGAAAATTACAAAGACCGGTTTTGGAAAACATCGGTTGACACGTCGTTTAAACATTTTCGAAGGGTCATGCAGATCTATAAAAATTCCCAACGCATGCAAATTAAAATTCACAGTTTCACACGCCGGGCCATGGGAAATCTACAAAATCTGTGCAGTCGCTATGCATCACTGAACATGAAAAAACGCGTATTTAGTAAACGTAGAAAAGTCAGTCATATATGGGTGCTTACCATTTAGCCAAAAAATCCGGAAATTTCGGTTGAAAGTCAAATGGATCAGCCATTTTCCGGAAAATCCGTTCGGAAATTGTGGACTACCTCCAGAGGTAGTCCTATTTTTCCGTTTCGGAACGGAGCGTCGGAAATTACCGTACCATTTGAAAGTTTATTCCGTCTCCAGGCTCCCCTCGCGCGGTTTTAGTTGTATTCAATATGGCGTCAACGAACTTTTACGAGTGTGGCGTTTGTTTCTTCAACTCAGATGGACCACAGAAACGCCAGCATTTGTTGTTCAGGAGAAAGAGAATGCCTGATTCTTGCATTCCCTGTAGGAGTCCTTCCTATGTTTATAATTTCCCTGCACAAGATCGAAAATGACTTTGAAGCTCACTCGTGCGGAAACTCACTCGTGCGATAAACTCACTCGGGTATGTGATCTCATATCTTTGAATTCTGTTTAAATTTCTTGGCATAAAAGTGGTTACGGCACCACAGATTTTAGATTTCCAGCTAAGTCCGCCATATTGACTGAAAGGCCGGAATTAGAATATTGTAAATGGTAAGCGCCACCTGTTTCGGTTGGTCGTTGAGTTTGGAAAATTTCTTACCATTATGCAACGTTCACCCCAACCGGTTTTTTCTTACAAATGGTAAGCACCCCATGTACTATATGTTTTTCGATACTGGTTAATGAAAAATAATGAAACAAAGGTTGCATCTTTGAGGTTTTCTTTTATAGATACAAAAATTGTATTTATGTATTCCCATTCCCCTAGCGAAACGCGGCAAAGCTAACAACTGATACTCACGATAGCATCGAAAAAGAAGGCGGAGTTGATTTTACAGCTAAAAAAAGCATATGTGAGCAGTGGCAGAGCTAGGGAAGGGCTGTAATGCCTATAATGTAGAAAAAGAAACGGCCCGAAGGGCCGCCGAAAATTTTTGGCGACTAGAATACTTGTGCTGGCGACCAAGTATGAAAACTTAGGGGCCAGCTGGCCCAAGGTTTTTTCCTGAAAGTCGAGCCCTGTCGAAGGGGCACGTACAATTAAAATAGTTTTTTCTGTTCAGCGCTTTGAAAATGCTTTCCAAAGAGACTTCTCTTGAGTCAAATGGTACGGTAGTTCCGGAGAAACAGCATTTTTCGTAGCATACTTGGAAATACTACACACTGGCTTTTGTAATTAAATATGCAAAATCTTGCAACAGAAATTTCAGAGCGGAATTTCTAACAAACGGGGAACAAATATTCTAGCTGCCTGCGCTTTGAAACCCCTATCGATAGATGTTTTTCGATTCGATCCGTTTAGTAATTTTCGAGAAACGACTTTCGAGCGTGTGAGATCGAATACAAGGCATTGCGTTACGTAGAAAATTGAGACGACCACGAAGTTTCAATTGACCAAATTATGACAGCTCAAACAGCTGGAAACGGCGGGGGTTTTGAGGGGCGGCATTCAAAATTCTGAGCCATAAGTGCAAGCTCTCTTTCCCCCCGCTCTTTCTCTTTTCCCCAAAAAAACGCCAAGAGAGCTTGCTCGTAGGCTACATGTGACCAAGACTCCCACACACTAGTACCCAGACTCCCAGCTGCTGTGTGTGAGAAAAACATTTTCCTCCTTCCTCAGCCGGCGGAAAACAACAACACTCCTTAGGATGTGAAATATCAATAAAAAACAAACTCTTAAATATTTATTTTTTGTGCCAAAGTTGTTTGGAAATTGTTTACATTGCACAATTAAGTCCCCCCCCCCCCCCCCTCCCCTCCCCATGACACCCACCACCACCACCACCTCCTACACCCCAATAGCCCATTACCGAGTTCCCTTTACCTCTGTTTCAAAACGAGTCCTGCAGCAAAATGTTTCATATGAAATGATTTTTACGCAAAAGTTCATTTCCATGCAAATCCAATTCATTTTCATTTGAATGACTTCACACTTGGACTCGTTTTGAAACAGAGGCAAAGAACCCCAAGAAAGAAATATATTGGGTACCTTTGTTTTATCCATATCGTTGTTGTCTACATGAGCAATTGTATGAAACACAGGAGTTTGAACCCGGGCTTTGAATAAGCGGTCACAGGTCATGGGGTCGTCATAGGTTGAAGAAGTTCAGTTGAATCTCGTACATCGACAATCTGACATATTTGCATGATTTCCAAACTTTCAATTGCCTCCAGAACCATTTCGTGAGAAGATATTTGACTCGAAAGTATTGTTAGATATTTATCTGGATTGCCAGTGTTTAAAACATCACGAAGACGGAGTAATTTCTCTACAAGACTGACAAGATGCAAGACATACCCACAACAAATGGCCGCCATGTTCTTGCGTGGTATGCTTGGTAACCATACCTTGAAATACTTGCACACCGCGATTTTGGCGCGAAAATAGGCCGGGGGGATTGGGGTCGACCGCATTAAAATGAGCCTCCTCTCTAATACGCCCCTCTCTACATAAAGCCATTTCCCTCTCGAGAAAAGTCTGAAACATACCGGTAAATATAAATAAGCATCATTACTCTAACCAAACACGGTTGTATAACTGTTCTAGGGGATGGGGGGGGGGGGGGGGATGGGGCCCTTCTTTGGATGGTAGATTTGTGTGTCTCTGGCTAGTCAGCCGTCTCCTCGCCCTAACCCCCCGAGACGGCTGACACTTCAGACTAATATAAGTCCATGGCTGAGCTGTTTTAAAAAGTGCTACCTGATTGGCCAGTTCGATCAACGTGATGTCGAGCCTCGATCAGAAGGAAATGAAAATAACTTTCACAGCATGGCGCGTAACTATTAATAGATTTCACAAATTTATCATGGGGCACGGGGAATCCTTCTCTTAGATCATGCTCTCTTGCTATTTGGTCCAATTTTAGTTACCGTCACGTGACGAGCTGATCGATCGCGTGCAAAAGAAAGCTTTTTCTGGATTGACCAATGATCAGAGCGCTCCATGTTCAACACTAAAACATTATCAGTACCAAACTATACTGTTAGTTCTCTTTCGGTGAAAAAAAAAAAACTGTTTTTAGTTCTTTTATACCCTGCGAGCCAGAGTCGCTTTCGATCTCTCTTCCCGATTTTTCTGGGAAGATCGAAAGCGACTCTGCTCACAGGGTAGTTCTTTTACTGTCCGAATCAGAAAACCGTGAACACTTTGATTAGCGATTAGATTTTCCTTTGCCAAAAATTGGTCTTAATTTCTTTCCTGTATTGTCTGTATTTTAATATTTTGATGCTATTTTCGCAAAGCTTTTCCGCAAAAACATAGTGTAAATTTGAGTTTCCTGACTATTCTTCCTGCGGTTTGATCATGTCAATGTTAAATCAAAGTGTTCACGTTTTTTTGAGTCGCACAGTAAACTATTGCCAATTTTTTGTTTAGTTCTGGGAACTTCTGGCGAGATTGTTTGAAAAATGTGTGGAATGTAATAAACAGAGTGAACACGATTCATCTCGCGGCGTGTTTTACTGTGATCTTCGTTTACAATGTAATTTTCTTTGTCTGATACTTAAGTTCTGTTTTTATTTTTAATTAGTTGGTGGGCTAAGCCTTGTGACTTCTGTGTACCCCGTAGCGCATGTTCATAGCCAGTTCTCTGGGTGCAATTTCGTCTATTTTAGCATAGTTAATAGAGGGAAATGGTTATGAAGCCCGGCAAACTTCAAAGGAGCAAACAAAGAGGCCAAGATTTATGTTGGAAGGTCCATGACCGTGCACATCTTTTGTTTTGCGTTCATACACTATGCATGAATTACGTAATCACAACGTTTCTATTGGTTAGTTGCTTGAACACACGTAACCACCTATTGTATTTTGTCAGGTTTTGTGCACGGTCAACCTCCAAAATAGCGAACAAAAACATATAACAAAGAACTTTGCCGGGCTTCATAACCATTTCCCTCTATTAACTATGATTTTAGTATTCTTGGATTGAACTGGACCTAGCTAGCTTGCAATGGAAGCCAATTTTATACCAGGTCTGGGATCTTTTCAAATGCAGATGACATGAAGCTGTATTTTAATGATATCCCCCAGCAATAGCCTCCATTGCAAGTTAGTTATAGTCCAATCCTGAGAATACGAAAATGGCATGTTCAAAAAACACTTTTTTTTCTTTTTTTTTCCTAGCAGATATAAAAGAAAAACACACTCAACGAAAAGGATCTGTTATCACTCAGTCTCTTATGCTAGAAGGCAATATCACGGTAACTACAAGTAATACTGATTATCAGAGGTACATAAGTAACTTATAGACCTAATATTATATCAATATCATATCATTACTCTTGCATAACTACTTTAACCCTTTCACTCCCAAAGTCCAACCTTGAGGCAATAAATATTGTTGTACCTTTTGTATCCGTGGATGAAACCCAGTATGTGACCATTCAATTGAAAGCTATTGAGCAGTTCTTTCAAGTGGTACTGTTTATTTTTGACAATTTTTTAAACTGAACTTCAATATTTTTCCCTCCGTTTTGAACTAAGCGGTCTTGGGAGTGAAAGGGGTATTACAGCAGCTTTGAGGGAACAAGCAGATCATACTATTTATCCCGGTATTTACAAAACGCTAATAATTTCAAATAGCATTGTCCTGCAGCGTTTGTATTTGGCATGTCTGACTGCATAAAAACAATAAAAAGCAAAGTCACTACTATTTATATTCACGGAAAGGAAAACTTAGTCAAGTGTTACTGAAACGGCGCTAAATTAGCATAGTGATACGAGCTTGGGAACGAAATAAACAAGAACCGAGCTGTTCAGGGAACCTGAGGAATAAACTATTTTGATAATTGTATGAAATGTTAGAGTAGGAAAACGGCAACACAGAAACCCTTTCCTGCGTGCAGGGAAACGTAGAAATATCATGATATTAAAGTACACTAAACTTGCAAACTGTTACAATAATGCTATCTTTAGTATGTTATGGAAAGTCGCGACGAATGCGTTCCATTAGATTATTAGCTAACGGGTTTAAACTAGTTCACATAACCCTGTTGACCAGTGTAGATGTGAAACCCAGTTGGAAGAATGAGTCGTTAGAGAAATCAAGAAAAACGTACGAAGAACATGAAACGGCTGTGACTGAAACGAACACGCGAAAACAGGAAGTAAATTAAATTTACCGGAGCTACGTTCGCGAGAAACGAACAAAAATCACAAAAGTTACAAGTTACTAAGCTATAACAAGTGTTCAAGCTACTCTATATAAAGAAACTACAAATTGATGTGTCCTTCGATGTGAAATTCCATTTGATTTTGTAGCCTGATTTCTATTTCAACGCTAGCAATTCACTGCTTTTAGCTCGTTTAAGCTCCAGGCGTTTCATCCAAACAAACTTTAACTTGTGGACATTTTGCTAATGGTACTATGCTCACCTGAAGTTAAAGGGAGAAGTAAAGCAAAGAAAGCCACCCGGAAATAAAGCTTGGAGGGGTCAAACTCCGCCATGTTGGCTGTTTGTGTTTCAGGCACTGAACATAATCAAGACTTGATGTTTCGCTTGGCTAGCCTTTTGCATTCAAAAGCTCATTATCTATAGAAACGCCTTTGTTAGAATTAAATTAAACTAATTATTAACTGCTTTCTTTTTAGCGATATCTGCCCTGTTATATCACAACGGTCACGCTTTTGGTAGCAAGAAATCTGTATAATTCGTATATATTTATTATACAAGTCCATGGATAATTTTATAATGAAATGCTTTTCTGAAACTGTAATTTTTCTGTTTCTTGTTGTTATTTATAAATCATCAAATATTCAGTTTCTCTCCCGCGATTGGTCTAAACACGTCACGTGACGCAGCCAAATAACAACTAGACGGCAAGCTCGAGGTGTCTATCGGCTGATAGTTGGCGAGGGGCTAAGCCTTGTGCCTGCTTATACCACATACTCGGATCAGTTGTCAGTTATTTGGGACTGAATGAGAAAAGTGCAAAAATGTGAAGTGTCCCAAAACATAATGTCCAATATTGTAGGATAAATTAAGACACGCGAAAAAAAAACATTCTTATAACTTCCTGAGACGACCACATTGCCAATATCCGATATCAAGGCGTGAAAGCAACTGATTCAGTAAAATCGCATCATTCCACGAGCAAGCTACTTTGAAGCAACATTTTAGTCGGGGGAACAAGTGCAGGTTTTGGCAAATCTTCGTGGAAGCACTCGAAGAGTTTCCGATTCTTATTATCCAATCATAAACTAGCGCGAGCACTCACGAGTGCAATCGCGCCAGCAAATACGTCATGTTGCTTAGCAACTTCGGGGATGAACACCGCTGGCACAGTTTCGTCTCGGAGGCGGCATT
The DNA here is from genome assembly GCA_029204205.1 of Desmophyllum pertusum. Lineage (NCBI taxonomy): Eukaryota > Metazoa > Cnidaria > Anthozoa > Scleractinia > Caryophylliidae > Desmophyllum > Desmophyllum pertusum. The sequence goes on from MU827315.1 coordinate 1,105,375, forward strand.
TCGCCATCTGATCAACTGGTACTTGTTCCCACGAATGTTTTGGGGAACCACATCAGTAGTAAGGTAATTGGGGCTGCTGGTGCAGTAGCAATTAGCCGGCATATATCCTTTTCATTTTTTATTTTTTTATTTTGCACCAGAACCCTCATCTAAAATTTTGGGGGAGGGTAAATATAAAAATTAAAAAAATAGCTAAATATAATAATTTTTTACTATAATTAGTATTAAAAAAAGTAACTTAATTTTATACATTTTTTACTACTAATTTACATCAAAACTTAAATATTTAGATTATACCCAAATATCCCCATTTTTCTTCCTAGTAGCAAGTTTTGTAAAGACTATATTTGTCCTGCGTGGCGAGTCGAGCCCTATTTTCACGCAGTTTTCATATAGTAAAATCAAAATAATTAATTACATTAGAAACGAGGTAAAAGTTTAAATTTTATTTCTGTATGTAATGTATAGGATGGAAAATAGTAGTAAAAAGAGTGGTCGCCCAAAGAAGTATTTTAGTTATGAAGAAAGATTGATTGCAGGACGTGGTTATTGTAAGAAGTTTAATGATAACAATATATTTTATTGTGATTTATGTCAGTTCACCTTACACCCAGCTAGTAAATATAAACATTTAAAATCACATAAACATTTGGAAAATATAATTGTTTAAAAAATGATCAAAAAATTCACTTTTAAAAAATATCAAATTTTATAAAATATCTATTTTTTAATATAATATTGTTTTAAATTCATATTTTTTTATAACAAAGTTGATTTTTAGTGTTTTTGAAGAAGGGCTTAAAGAAAAATTTAGTAAAAATAATATGCGGGACATAAATAAAAATATTTTCTGTAGTAATAATATAGGAATGTCTGAAAATAAAAATTTAGAAAATGTTGATGAGTCGTTATCAAAGATGACAAAGGAAGAATTAATTAATTTAATTAAAAAAGAAAGAAGATTGAAAAATAAAACAAAATCAAGTTTAAAATTTCAAGATAAGACAAAGATAGTTTCAAGTGATGATTCAAGTAAGATTGAGTTAATTAGTAAGAATAATTCTCCAGGTTTTTTTGATCAATTATCACAAGAAAACCATTTAGATAAACCAAAGATTGTTTCAAGTATTAAATTAAGTGAGATTAAGTTATATAATAAAAATTTTTCTTTTAATAATAAAACTTTCATTAGTTATAAAATAAGTAATATAGATGCGAATGATATAAAATTATTATTAGAAGTTTTATTTTTTAAAACATCAGATTTTATTAAAAATGAATTAGAAAATAATAAATATATTAAATTTTTTATTCAAGTTTTAAATAGAGTTAATAATTATGGTAGTTTTTTAAGAAGTAAAATATATAAAGTTAATAAAAATAATTTACAAAATGAATTAACTAATATGTTTGAAGAAATAGAGAAACAGATTGATTTTGATGAAAAAAATGAAATTAAAAGTTTTTACATTAATATTATTAAAAAAAATTATAATAAAAAAGATATTGAACTTCCTAAAAAAGTTGAAGAATCTAAAAAAGATAAACTTCTTAAAAAAGATATTGAACCTAAAAAAGTTGAAGAATCTAAAAAAGATATTATAAAGAAAATTAAATTTAATAAATATGAAAAGAATATTAATTTAAAAGATAGAAGGTTGGTATTGAGAGATAAAGCATTAAAAAACACTGCAAGAATATATGATATAATAATTTGGAAGCAAAAAAGTAGACAACTGTTATTACAATTGGAACTATCAATTGATATTATCAGAAATAAGTTAGTTGAGTTATTAGGTGAGTTAAAGAATATGAAGATAAACGTGTCAGTAACAGTTACATTTGAGAGACATAATGTTAGTGCTGAACCTGAGGAATTTGGGCATATACCAATGGAAAATGAAACTGGAATTTTTACAAGTAAATCAAAATTAATTATAAATGAAGACGGGATCGAAGAAAAGTTGAAAGAGATAAATGAATCTATTATGAATAGAGTTGAAGAATGGATTCATAAAGGTTCATATTGGGTTATTAAATCTGTTGATGAGCATATATTAACAGTAGTAAAGTCTGATTCTTTAAATGGATCATCTTATATCCCACTTCCGAAGGAATTACACAATCCTATGAAAGGATTAATAAATATTAAGAATAATGATGATAAGTGTTTTTTATATTGTCATTTATATCATGTATATAAGAATGAAGATCAGTTTAAGAAAAATCCAGAGCGTGTTGCTAAGTATGTGAAGTATGTTGAAAAATTAAATTATAAGGATATTGAATTTCCTGTTAAGATTAAGCAGATATCAAAGATTGAGAATCAAAATGAAATTCAGATTAATGTGTTTGGGTATGAAAATGGTGTTAAGTATCATGTATATATTTCAAAGTGTAATTATGAGAATGTGATGAATTTATTATTGATTACAAATGATGAAGGGAGAACACATTATGTGTATATAAAGGATTTTGATAGATTTATGTATGATAAAACGAAGCATAAGGGGAGGAAGCATTTTTGTATGTATTGTTTTCAGTGTTTTTCTTCACAGGAGTGTTTAATAAAACATAAGGAGATTTGTTTAGAAATAAATGGCGTACAATCTGTTAGAATGCCAGGTAAGGGTTCGAAGGTATTTTTTAAGAATCATTATAAGCAGTTACCAATTCCATTTTGTATATATGCAGATTTTGAGGCAATTTTAGAGAAAGTCGAGGATAATAATAATAAGCAAACAAGAAAGTATCAGAAACATCAATGTTGTAGTTACGCTTATAAGTTAGTGTGTCATTATGATGATAGGTATAGTAAGTCTGTTAAGTTATATAGAGGTGAAAATGCGGCGTATAAGTTTATAGAGGATATGATTAAGGAGGAGAAATATTGTCATAGGATGATAAAGGAAGAGTTTACTAAGGATATGATTTTTAACACGAAGGATATGAAAGATTATAGAAATGCAACAAGATGTCATATATGTGATGTGGAGTATAAAGAAAGTGATAAAATAGTTAGAGATCACGATCATGTTACAGGAAAGTATCGTGGGTCCGCGCATCAGGAATGTAATTTGAATTTTAGATTATCATATAAGTTGCCTGTTATTTTTCATAATTTAAAATCATATGATAGTTCATTTATAATGCAGGAGATAGGTAAGTTTAAGAAGAAGATAAATGTCATTCCAAATAATATGGAGAAGTATTTATCATTTCAGTTGGGTAATAATATTATATTTTTGGATAGTTTTCAGTTTATGTCATCAGCTTTAAGTAAGTTGGTTGATAATTTACCATTCAGTTGTTTTGAGAATAGTAGGAAAGAGTTGGATAATTTTAATATGATGAGAAGAAAGGGTATATATCCATATGATTATATGGATTCATTTATTAGGTTTGAGGAGACTAGTTTGCCAGTAAAAGAGAACTTTTATAGTGTGTTAAATGATGAGAAGATTACAGATGAGAATTATGAGTATGCTAATAAGGTGTGGGATGAATTTAATATAAAGAATATGGGTGAGTATCATGATTTATATTTAAAAACTGATGTGTTATTACTTACAGATGTGTTTGAGAATTTTAGAAGAGTGTGTTTAGAGAATTATAAGTTAGATCCATTGCATTATTTTAGTAGTCCTGGTTTAAGTTGGGATGCAATGTTAAAGATGACAGGAATTAAGTTAAGTTTAATGTCTGATATTGATATGTTTCAGTTTATAGAGAAAGGTTTAAGAGGAGGTGTAAGTTATATTTCTCATAGGTATGCTGAAGCAAATAATAAGTATATGTCTGATTATGATGTTAGTAAGGATTCTAGTTATATTTTATATTTAGATGCGAATAATTTATATGGATGGGCTATGTCACAGGCATTACCATTTGATGAGTTTAAGTGGTTAACAAGAAAGCAGATAGAAAATTTAGAAAAAGACCCATCTTTTGATGATGATAGTGAGTATGGGTTAATATTAGAGGTTGATTTAGAGTATCCTAAAGAGTTGCATGAGTTGCATAATAGTTATCCTCTTGCACCTGAGAAGATGTGTGTGAAGGAGAATATGTTAAGTGATTATAGTAAGGAGATACAAGAGAAGTTTAATATTAAGGTTGGTAGTGTTACAAAGTTAATATCTAATTTAACTAATAAGACAAAGTATGTATTGCATTATAGAAATTTGAAGTTATATTTAGAGTTAGGTATGAAGTTAGGTAAAGTGCATCGTGTTTTAAGATTTAAACAGTCGAGATGGTTGAAAAAATATATTGATTTTAATACTATACAAAGAACTAATGCTAAGAATGATTTTGAAAAAGATTTTTTTAAGTTAATGAATAATTCTGTATATGGTAAGACAATGGAGAATTTAAGAAAACGTGTTAATGTGTCTATGATTACAGATGAGAAAGATTTAGTAAAGTGGGTATCAAAGCCAACTTATGTTTCTTCAAAGATATTTAATGAGAATTTAGTTGCAGTGCATAGAATAAAAGAGTCATTATTATTAAATCGTCCGTATTATGTTGGAATGTGTATATTAGATTTAAGTAAGACGTTAATGTTTGATTTTCATTATAATTATTTGTTAAAGAAGTATGTTGATGCAAGGTTATTGTTTACTGATACTGATTCTTTAATGTATTGTATTAAGACTAAAGATGTGTATGAGGAAATGATGTATGATAAGGAGAAGTTTGATAATAGTGATTATAAGCTCTCATCAAAATATTATTTTAATGAAAACAAAAAAGTGATTGGAAAATTCAAAGATGAAACAGCAGGAAATATAATAAGATCATTTGTTGGATTAAGATCTAAAATGTATTCTTTTTTATTAGATAATGGTAAGGAAGAAAAAAAGGCTAAAGGTATTAAAAAAGTTGTAATTAAAAAAAATATCATATTTGAAGATTATAAGACTGTATTATTTAATAAGAAGCGTATGAATCATTGCATGAAAAGTATTAGATCAAATAAGCATATGTTGGGATCATATGAGATAAATAAAGTAAGTTTATCTTGTTTTGATGATAAACGATATTTATTAGAAGATGGAATTGAATCTTATGCATATGGACATCGTGATATTAACAAAGTTAACATCAAAGATGCAGCGTAGCTGACATTATAAATGTTAAAGTATCTAAACTATATATTAATATAGTTTAGATACTTATTACTTTTTTGAAATTAGATGCTTATTACTTTTTATATTTAAAAAATAAATATAATATATAGTTTTACTGAAATTGGATGCTTATTACTTTTTGTGTTTTTATTTAAAAATTTATTTCTCATATAATAATATATATGAGTGATAGTAATTCGGAAAAAATTAAAAATGATAGTAATTCAGAAAAAATTAAAATTGATAGTCAAGAGTGGATTATTAAAGATTTAAATAGTGAATCAAGTGATGATCAAAGTGAAACAAGCGGTGATGAAGAAAGTAAATTACCAGATATTAAGATGACTAAAATAATTAAATCTTTAATATATGCAAAAAATTTAACACTTAATATCAAGATTTCTGCATAGAATTGAGTATAATTTATTAAGCAAAAATCTTGATATTAATGCTGAATATAATGAAAAAAATTATTAGGTAACATTTTATTAAGTGTAGTAACAAGTTAATAATATAAATATTATATATAGATTATTATTTTATTATATTAATCATATAAATACATATAAAAAATATGTATTTATATTTAATTTTGTAATTATTTATGTATTAGAAATTAACTAATATTACATTTTTGAATATGTTTTTTATAACATCTATTCGAGAGTTCATTTCCGCATTTTTTGCATTTATAAAAGATTGTTTTAAAGTAATTTTTTAATTCATGAATAATAATATTATAATCATTGCTGTATAATGTTTTATATCCATTTTGCGATAATTTATTTAGCATGTTTTGTTGATTATGGCTTAAGTATGAATCTCTTGAAGGAGATTTAAATTCTATTGCAAATCCTGAAAAATTTTGTTTTTCATTTTTGTTTAAAATTAATAAATCTGGAGTTCCTTTCATATATCCGCGAGTAAAAGCAAGATTTCTATTTTTTTGAGTTTCAACTAGGCTTATAAATTCACCTGTTGTTATTACATCATAAAAATAAGAAAATATGAATTTAACAACAGCACAATGTAAACTTTCTTCATTATCAAAATCTATATTTTTTAATGCTTTAATTTTTAATCCTTTTTTTCCCATCAAACTATATATTATTATAAAAGAAAATATTTTTTAAAGTAGAATTATAATTAATGGTATTCCAATAAAAATCAATAGAAATGGTAAACCAATATCATTTAAGAACTTTTTCAACATTATATATTAATAGTTTAGATATTTTTTAAATCTTTTAGACTAATCCATGTATTAAATTCTTTTGGGTAACCAGACCATGATACTAAAGCTAACCCTTTCTTTTTATCATATTTAATTACCTTTTCAATTCTATATAATTCTTGATTAGTTTCTTGTAATTCTTTTTCATAGAATGAACCAATTATTGATTCATTTAGTGTATCTTTTAATTTATATGTAATTGGTATTGTTGGTTCTATTTTATCAACAACAAATATTTCTTCTGTCCAATTAGGTGTATAACCTTTATCAAATACCTTTCTCTTATATTTGCTTATTCTTACCATATCACCAACTTTGAATTTTGGTTTTGTTTTGTTTAGTTTAATATCATTATTTAGATTAAAATAAACAACACCTTCGTTTTTCTTTTTAGTTGCTTCAATAGGTGTCATTTTAATTGAACTATGTTTTGTATTATTATATTTATTAATTAAATCATCTAAAATATTAAACCAAACCGTATTATTTTGAATTGTAAATTGTTTATACATTTTATTTTTTAAAGTTCTATTAAATCGTTCAATAACAACAGCTTTACCTTCATTAAAAGTTGAATACATATTAATATTATTCTTTTCTAACCAATCTTTGAAAGTTTTATTATAAAATTCAGATCCATTATCTACCCAAAGATGTTTTGGGTGCTTCTCAATTTTCTTAAAAGCATCAGTAATTGATACACCTGTTTTATTTTTTAGTGGAATAGCCCAAGCAAATTTACTAAAAACATCAATAATAGTTAAAATATATTTAAATCCTTTATTCCATTTACTTAATTTTTGCATTTCAACCAAATCTGCACTCCATATATCATTAATATGATTAACAATAACTTTTCTTGTTTTAAATTTTCTTATGATTGGTTTATGTAATTCATTGGCTAATTGAATCCAATCATTATTCAACGCCTTTCCCCGTTTTTTGTTTTAGTAGGTGTTGTTCCCAGCCCAATCTTATGTTTTGTTTTAATCATATTTCTAGCCAAAGCATGTCCCCATTGTCTTTGTTTATATGGAATACCATCAAGAGATTTAACCATTTTTTTATCAGCAGTATTTTTACATTTAACATTATCTTTATTATTGCGTGTTGATGACTCACAAACAGAATAATCTACATCATGTTGCATTGAAACAGCATCTGTTTTACCAGTTGGTTGTTCATATATTTCTAATATATTACCAGCATTATCCCATTTTAGTTGTTTATGTAGTGGGTTGCCAGGACCAGTATATTTATGACCAGGTAAAACAAATCCTTTTTTAGGTGCGACTTTTAAAATAGCTTTATGAATATCCAACCCTTTCCCATTTTGATATAACCATGGTTGTTTTCTAAAGTTATTTCCACTAGAATCTGAAAATCCTGTATTACTCATTCTATGATAATCTTTTCTTTTACCAAGTTTATAACCAATTTTAGCTGCAGATGAAAATATATTTCCTCCATGTTGTTGACTAATGAATCTTGTTTTAGTTATTCCACATTCCGCACATTTACATTTCAACATTGATCTATTATTTTTTGTTTTAACAATTATTTCTGTACCTTTAACACATTCTGTTTGCTTCTTTTGTTTCACACAATATGATTTCATATATAATTATATTATATTAAAAATTATTGGAATATTTTTAATATTTTTAAATGAAGGATGTTTAAAGAAAAATTTAAATATATAGTTATAGTATAGTTATGATAATTAAAAAAATAAAATGTCCGCATGTTTTAATTGATCTTCTTCTTAAGTATTATAATTTTAAAGATTATAATCAAATATTAGAAATCAAACATCAGTTATATATTATGAAAGTTCAAATTAAAAAATTATTAATGGATTTAATATATGAAACTCACCAAAATATATATGCAGCTTTATTTAAGAAGATAAGATCTTCTGAATCATGTTGTATTGATTATTATCTTAATTTATGTTTAGGTTATGGTTTTAATCATATATTTGTATTTGAATTATATGAAAACTATGAAAAGTATATAACAAATATATTACATAATCTTTTTCCTATCTATCAAATAGAAAATTTAAATATTTATTTAGCTTTTCATGATGTTGATTATTTACATAAATATGTAAATATTGATGAATATAAAACATTTATTGATTTTTTAAATAAGTTTTAATTACAACATAAATTTCAAATAACTTTTTATAACTATTAATCAATACAATATGAAGAAATTAACTTGATATAGTGTAATAGTTATTAAGATCTAACAATAATGATTCACCCATTTACCATTTATTTTCTCAGCATAATTACAACTAGGTTTTTGTTTTTTAGGATCAGGATGTGACCAAAATTTTTTTGAAAATAGCCCTGTTTTTGTATTAAATGCTCCTTTTGCTATATCACCACTCCAATATTTATTTAATAAATTTTTATCAACACCAGGTAACATAGTATAAACTTTTTGTGCAGCAGTAAATCCAGGTATTTTATCACCAATTTTTTTATTAATTGTTTCACCAATACCTGAACCTTTCAATCTTTGATTGAAAGTTTTGTCTAAACCTCTTTGTGCAACAAATTTTGTTTTTATGATTCCACACTCAGCACATTTACATTTCATCATATTTCTTCCATTTTTAGTTTTAACATATTTTTCAGAACCTTTAACACATTCAGTTTGTTTCCTTTGTTTCACACAATATGATTTCATATATAATTATATTAGATTAAAATAAGAAATAATAAATTTCTCATTATATAATGTATTTGTTAAACTGAATGGTTTGAATATTTTGTATAATGTTTTACCCTTATTTCTTTCATTAATAAAATATAAACAATAATAACCACATAAAACTGAATATTTATTTTGGTATTGACTATTATTATATATTATTTTTTTATTTAGAATTTTTAATTCTTCTGGGTAACTCATACCAAAACTATCGAAATATTCAATGATTTTTGGTTTATTATTAATAACTACCCAATGTGTCCCAATATTTTCTATATCATCAAGATTGACAATATAGAATCCATTTTTATTTATTTTTTTAATATTTTCTCTTGAGATAACTTTATTAAATTTTTTTATTTTTAAAAAATAATCCAATCAAGCAAATCAAAATTAGTTAATGCGGAGGACATCTTTTTTTTTTTTTATTATTACTCCATAACCAGTTGTTTTATTCCAATTACCAATGAAAGGAGGTGGTATTCCCATTCTTGGTGCTCCTTTTCCAGATGTGGGTATTCTACCTATTCTTGGTGCTCCTTTACCAGATGTGGGTATTCTACCTATTCTTGGCGCTCCTTTACCTGCTTGCAGACGTCCTTCTTTACGTAATTTACGAATTTGGGATTGTGAAATAGTAAATTTAATACCTTTATTATTTGTTTTTGCTTTATTAAATTTCTTAACTTGTCTTTCTGTAAGATATAAATTAAAATTTGCATTATTATTAATTTTATCTTTAGTTATTAATAATTTAACTTCTGAACTATTTTTTATTGCTCTAAATACTTTTGCTAGTTGACCATCTGATAATGAAACTTTTGTAGTATAATATTGCGTAATCATTTATATTATATTATTAGACAATTACTAATTCATTTCCTACTTTATCAATTACTACCATTTCTTCATATAATACTACTGCATGAACATTAAAGTTTGCATCTGCATTAGCACTCAATCTGTATCTAAAAATCAATTGTTTAGGATCCCGTGTTACTTTTTCAGCTTGATAAGATAAATCAAAATAAATTAATCCATATAATGAATCATAATTTGTTAAATTTAATTGTGTTCCTGTATTAAAGTCATTCTTTCTCATTGCATAACCCATTAAATCATTAAATATTCTTACTTTTGATTCACTATCATACTCAGTTTCAGGATAAAAAATACCATTACCATATTCAAGCCTACATGTTGTTAAATGAGAAGCATTTGCTGCATTTCCATTAATATTAAAAGTGTCAAAATCATATGGGTTTGTTACTGCATTATTAGATTTAGCTCTTTGAAAAAACACAAAAATAGATTTGACATTATCAATACTACTTGAAATTTGAAAGAATCCTGATGTTGGTGTTGGTGCTGATACTTCATATAATTCACGTAGATATTTCCATTTTTTTTCTTTCAAAAATGAATCAACAAATTTAGTATATAATGAATCTTTTGGTGTTAGTTTTGGAACCCATAGTAATAATCTGTTAATAACAACTCTTCCTGCATCTGCTCCAGCTGCTTTAAAAATTAATTCATCATCATTTTGCAATTCAATATTAAATTGTAACTGCATTGGAACCAGCATTTTATCTTCAAGTTCCTCAAAGAAACTGTAACGATTAAGAGGTATAATAACATTATTATTTTTACCACCTTCATTTGCTCTAGCATCAGTTATTGCTCGTGTTAAAATTCTTCTAGATTCAAAACCTGTATTAGTAGCAGCTGTTGTATGATCTGAATCAATATACCACATAGTATTTTTACCGACAGATCTACTATAATCTTCAGAGTATTCTAATAAATTTTTAACAAATGTTACTTTATGAAGGTTGTCAGTATCATAAACAATTTTACCTGCAGATTTTATCATTAAATGATTTATAAAAGAATGAGATCCATTGATAACTGTTATTCTATCAGCATCTGCATATCCATGACCATCAGCTAATTTCTGAAGTTGAAACTGAATCTCAAAATATGCATTATACCAATCATAAAATGACGACCTATCATTAATAGTAAATTTATATCCATTTTTATTTTGATGCTGCCCATCTGCTGGAGCACGGATTACATCATCCAGTTGAAATCTTACCATTTCATTTCTTTGTAAAAACTCATTTGATCTAAAATTCATCTATATTAATAGATTATATAATTTTATCTCATTTTAATAATCTATTTATTGTATTACTAATTTTGCTATTTGCTAATTTCTTCATAATTAAATCTCCACTTTGTTCAATTTTTTTAGTTGTTGATTTTAATGCTTTTTTAACAATAGGTAAAACAACTTTTGGTTTAGATAAACTTTTTAGATCATCAACTATTAATCCATTACCTTTGTGTTTATATATAAATTTTCCCATTTTAGGATTGTAATATCTTCTCCACTCATATGATTTCATTATATACTTTACTTAGACAATTTTAAAATTAATGAAAATGCTGTATCTGCTCCATTTAAATCAATCAATCTTCGCTTTCCATCTGTTATATAAATTCTCATACTGCTAATAGTTGTTTTATTCACAGGATTAAATGTTACTCGCCTCGGTTCTTTAGTAAAACTATATGATGGTTTTAATACTGATGTACTAAAACTATAAATAATATCTGTTTCAACTCCATCTACTAATGATTCATTTATTAAATCACAATGTATATTTAACATATCTGTATCTTGACTAAGATTAGGTGTTCTTATTCCTAAATTATCAGCTTCTTTCAATACAACTTTGTTGAATCCTATTAATTCATTAAAATTTGAATGTGTTAAATCAAGTTGATAATTTTGATTCATTGTTATTAAAACTCTAAAAGTTACATCATTAAATTCTAAACTAATTGGGTATTCATCTTCTTCTCCATCTTTTTTTACTACTGTTTTACTCTTAATAAAATTATTAAAATCAATGTAATTCCAAACACCTGCTGAAAATTCTATATTTTGAAAATTTTGACCTCCATCTGAACTAAATTTTATTAATTGATTATTATATCCGGCGTTTACATTAAACCATGTAAAACTCATGTTTATTATACTGTTTAATCCAATAGAATATTCTTTATTACTATCTAAAAATATTGGCCTAGTAAATTTTGTTACAAAATTTTCTGGTTTATTAGATCCAATATTCTTAACTGAATATGATGACAATACTATTTCTCTCTCCATTAATATAACTATGTTATATAAAATATTTCTTATAAAGTTTCTCATGCTGTGATTTATTGATGGTTGATGTTTTTAATAATGTATCTATAATTGAAACACCTGTATTTCTAATTTTGATAGATGTGTTTCCTGCTTTCATAGATCCAATAATAATCTCTAACTTATTTAGAAGTTTCTTAGGATTATTAAAAAATATTATATTACCATAACCTTTTTGTTTATTTTTTCCTCCAGATTCTAATTTTTTTAAATAACTTTTAAAATCTCTTAATTGATCAAATATAATATCAATTTTTTTATGTCGTCTATCTTTTTCTTCGTCAGAGATTAGACCTTTTTGATTTTTAAGTGTTACTTGAGTTTTTTTACCTTTGAAAAAGCTAGTTATATTTGAAGTTTTGGTAATTATATTTACTAGATATTTTTTTATTCTTTGAGAATTCATATGAGGTTCATCTAATTGATTTTGAACATCATCATAACTTGGTAAATTAAAATTATTAAAGGTTTGAACATAATTTTCACCTTCATCTTCATTTTCATTTTCAACATAATCTTCATCTACATCTTCATCCTCTTCATCCTCAGAATCTAAAGCATAATCAGGACCCTCATCATAATCATATTTTGGTGGTTGTAAATCTAAATCTGGATTCATATATATTTTCTTATTTCCTTTTATTAAATCTTTTAATGACTCTTCATATGATGGTGGTTTTGGTACTAATTGTTTTTCATTATCTAAATCTTCTTGCAAAATCGCATAATCAGGCACTTCATCTGGTTTTCGTTTTCGTTTTTGTGGTATTTTTAAATTGCTAACTATTACATCATCTAATTTTTTAGTTATTGGTTTAAATACTTTTTCAAATGATGAATGACTAGTTTTTTCACTCAACGTTTTATTTAATATTGTGTCATGCACAAAGTTTATTTTATTTCCAAGTTGACTTTTACTTTTTGCAAGTTCTTCCCACTTAAGTAAACTCATTATATATCTATATGTTATATAATACTAACAGTAGTACTAACAGTAGAACTAACAGTAGAACTAACAGTAGAACTAACAGTAGAACTAACAGTAGAACTGTTTAATCTACATAATATATATAATGAAAATTCCAGATTATGAAATTAAAGGAGGAACTAATAAAAGTAACTTTAAACAAATTAAATCATATATGCCAAATAATACATTTAGAATGTTAATATGTGGTCCATCAGGAAGTGGTAAAACAAATACATTGGTTCATATGCTAATTAAACCTCTATTATACTTTGATAAAATATATTTATATGCTAAAAATTTAGAACAAGATAAATACCAACAATTAATACAACAATTTAAACTTATTAATGAAGATGTTGATTATGATATTATTGAAACATCAAATAATGAAATTATCCCAGTTTCTGAATTACCATCAGATAATCAAAAGATTGTTATATTTGATGACTTTGTAACTGAAAAATATCAAAAACCATTAATTAACTACTTTATTCAAGGTCGACATAAAAATTGCTCTGTTATTTATCTTAGTCAAAGTTACTATAAAACACCAAAAGATATTCGCCTTAATTGCTCACATTATTGCTTCTATGACTTACAATCTAATAATGAAATAAACTTAGTTTGCCGCGAACTTAATATTAATAAAAATAAATTCATGGAAGCAACAAAAGACCCTTATTCCTTTTTATATTTTGATAAACCAAGAAAGTTTATGATGAAGAATTTTGATGAAACATTAAACTGAAAAATAATATAAGATTATATAACATATTATTATATAATGAGCTACTCAAATGGTGTATTACCCGAAACAACTAATGAATTACATTTTTCTATAAAAGGAGAAAAAGGTGACCCTGGTATTGGTTTTCGTTTAACTGATGATGGGAATTATGATTTACAAAATAAAAAAATAACTAACCTTGCTAACCCAACAAATTCGCAAGATTCTATCAACTATATGACAATGAAAGCACAAACACTATTATTAGATGGCACTAACCACATGACTGGCCACCTTAATATGAATGGTAAAAATATAATAAATTCAGGTGATATTATAATGAATAATAAATTAATAAAACAAATGGGGAATCCTGTAGGTGATCAAGATGCTGTTAATAAATTAACTATGGAAACAGAACTTGCTAAAAAACATGATAAAATTAATACAAATAATCTTGACATGCATAATAAAAAAATAATAAATCTTGCTAACCCAACAAACGCACAAGACTCTGTAAACTACATGACCATGGAAGCACAAACTCTACTACTAAATGGTACTAACCACATGACAGGACATCTTAACATGAATGGTCAAAATATAATAAATTCAGGTGATATTGTTATGAATAATAAATTAATAAAACAAATGGGAAATGCAGTTGATGATCAAGATGCTGTTAATAAATTAACTATGGAAACAGAACTTGCTAAAAAACATGATAAAATTTCAGGTGATCTAGACATGCATAATAAACATATACTAAATGTTGAAAATTTACCTGATCATAAAATTGATGATGCTTATCCTATTATTGTTAAAGATGTTAAATCAGTTGTTAATAAAGAATATATTAATTTAAATTGCCTAAAGAAAAATGGAATTGATTTTGACTTAAAAAATAATATAATTAAAAACACAGCAATATTCAATTCTGATTATGATGATCAATCATTAGTTCCCAAAAAATATATTGATGATACAAAAGCTGAAAAATCTTATGTAAATACAAATTTTACAACACTTTTTTTACATAGAGATGATATGCAAAAGTTAGCAAGAAATTTAATAACAAAAAATGTTTTCAATACAGAAATAGCAAAAACATTGAAAAAAGATGAAAATATTGATTTAAAAAATTATAGCATATCTTCAACCAAAGTTATAAATAATCAAAATGAATATACAAATAAAAAATATGTTGATGTTGCTATTGCATCAAGCCATATTGACTCATCCACTAACAAAACAAATGTTTTTGACTTTGTAATGGATGATATTTATCTTTGGAATATTGAAAACAAAACAAGAAATATATCAATTACTAGTAAAGATCTAGGAATTCATAGACTTAATCATAAGGTAATTGAATTTGATCTACTGAGACGAGAAATTCCTGGAAGAAGTGGTTTATATCAATACTATGGCCAATTGAGTGTTGAATGTAAATCTTTACCTCATAATGAATATACATTAGCTATTGAATTCTTTCCTACATGGAATCGTCCTAATACAACTGTAAATGTTGAATCAACAGGAATAAATATTAATAAACAATCAATGAAATATCATGGAGAAGGGAAATACAATTATAATAAATATATTATTAATATGCATAAATACTCAAATAGTGGCTTGTTACAACTATTCTTCACTTATGATAAGCCAACTGATTGGCCTTTAGATGACACAACAAAATGGCAAACATGTTATTTAATTTTATATGGCATTGTTGGCAACGCCTCAAACGTTGACTCTAATGTTTATGATACACTATTCTTCTATCAAAATAATGCAATCCACTTTGGTGAAGATATAAATATGAATCTTAATAAAATTAGAAACATTGGAATTGATCCTAGTGATAATGACTCTGTTGTTAATTTAGGGTGGATTAAATCATTTCAATTAAATATTAATAGTAAACTAAAAGAAAATAGAGAATTAATTAATAATTCAGTTTATCTTGACCTGTTTGATGCTTATATTAATTTTACAAACCCACAAAATCTTATCTTAAGTAAACAATCACGTGGTATTGTAATAAGTGGAACGAAAATAATAGGTGATATAGATGGTGTAACTTCAACATTCGCTAGTAATAAAAATATAACTCATTATTATGGAAATGATGGAATGAATATTACAGGATTAATAATAAATAATATTAATCTCCACCCTAGTCATTATACATTTTGTATTGTATTTCTACATGAAACTAATAACGATTCTGCAATTGATTTTTATGATGCAAGTAAAAATATTGTTTGTGCATTAGCTATGTCTGACACTAATTTAGCACTTTCAACTGATTATATTATTAATAAACCAGGAGAAGCACCTAAACCTCATTATAATATTATTCAATTTAGTTCAAATTATCAAAATAAACATAATATTTTATGGCTTACTTATAATTATCACAATAACTCTACATTTAAACTTAAATTAAATGTTAATGGTGCAAGTATCAATGATACACATGCTAAACCTTACAATCGAATCAATTCTATTGATTTTTCACAATGGAAATATATAACTGAAATAATAGCAATTTCAAATAATTTCTATGATACAGATAATATTGAACACCATAAAATTCTATTTAATGCAATTTCTAATGGTTTATATACAGTTTAATCTAAATAAATATATATGATATCAAAGACGCCTACAAACAAGAAACAAAACATATTCAACTTCAATCACATCTCATCATCACTTAATGATCAAGAGGTGCAAGAACTTAAATCATATTATCAAACATATCATAAAAAGTGTTGGGTTTATAAACAAGCTTATAAAAAATTCAGAAAATGGAAAATAATGGCTGATTCTGCTTCTGTTATATTTGCTAGCGGTGGTATAGTGAGTGCTATTGCAACAAGTGGAATTGCTTTAGTTGCTATATCAAGTGTTGCTCTGTTAATACAAGGTTATACCAAACATAAAAATCTAGATATGAATATTAAGTCATGCCAAAATGCTTACCAATCTTACTCTCACTTATTAAATGAAATAAAAAACAGTATGAGAACTGGTCATTTCAGCCGAGATAATCTTACATTGACTATGACTAACATTGACAATATGACTACTGATAACTGCCCGATTGTTGATAAATATTATAGTATATATAATAAAGTTTTCTCTTAGCAAGCCATTCCTTGGGTTTCCTGTGTTTCCCGCCTTTTTCTTTCATTGCAACCTACTGTTAGTAATTAACAGCTGGTGATCACTAAGTATCAAGTCATCCTGAAGGTTTCCCTTCAGGAGAGTGTCAATCTTATTACATATTGCTGAAATATATCATCATCCTTTAAGAATTTGCCTCCTTGAGAATGTTATTATTCAATACAATCTTATTCCATATATTGTTGTAGTATTTTAAAGTCTTCTTATTTGATGGTAGTTTAAAAAGCCTGCTGGATATTTCATTTTTGTTTGTTAGTGAAAAGATTTGATAGAAAATGTAATCTAGTTTGATAAATCTTTTCAGGTTAGGATAAAGCTCTTTAAAGGTTAGTTCGACTTGTTTAAAAATATTTAGATATCTCCGCTCCTCATCTACAGTTGGATAATACTGATGCTTATGAAATCTATCATACAAAAAATTATTTATGTGATATTTTCGCTGGTAGACAGATTTTCGCTTAATCCAGTATTTGTTTTTGTGAAAATCTATATATTCATTGACATAGTCATAGCTGGAGACCAAACCGCAATTACGACACAGTATGATGCCTTTATTGTTTATTGAATCTTGGTTTTCACAACATTGACTATGAAAACAGCTGCTATAATTATTCAAAATGTGATTGCAAAATACACATTCATCAAAATTCATCTCTTTAAGTTTTTCATGCAACCTAATACAACTTTCGTTATAATTCATACTATATATTATAAGTAGAGATTTTAATTCTTTATGAAAATTTTTATTACATAACTGGTTGAAACTCATACTATAAATTTTTAGTAGAGATTTTAATTAAAGTTCATATATCATACTGTGTTCAAATCAAAACAAATTCACAATCTATACTGCAGGTGTTAAACTGAAAGTAAACTCTTTGTGTAATTAATTATTGACAATTGCCAAAGTTTCGTTCAGATTTTGTTCCATCTCCTCTTCATCTTCATCTTCATTTTCCTTTTTATATGTATTCCATTCTATTATCTTCTTCAGAACTTTGTGAACTTGTTAAATCTTCTTCCTGTGCAATTTTCTTCATATTCCGTGCCAAACGCTTCTGCTTCTTTGACACTCTTTTGAATTTATGTTTGAAATGTGACATCTCTTGCTTCTTCTTAACCTCTATATTATGCGCAAACCCACGTCTTTTATGTTCTTCACTAGTAGCTTGACGACATAATTCTATAATCCTCGGAATCTTGTCAGTCCATCTTTCAAATGCATTTAACTCCTCTTGTCGCATCTTTGTTAACCGTGTCATATATTTTCTCGGATTAAAGTAACTTATTTCATCTATGCTCAGGTCTTCGATTTGCTTCCTCTTCTCTTCAATATTTTCAATGCAATTCTCAAAACGATGTTGAAGCTGTCTCAATGTTAAAGGCATCTTTCACTCTACAAATTAATCTACAACTTGTAGAAAATTTTGTATTTCTCATACAATCTGTGTAATCATCTGATTGGCTTATAACCATCACATGGTGGTTAATAAAAGTCATATGATTGCTTTTCACAAAAACATCTGCTCTTTAACTTTACCCCTGTTGACTTTTACCTCGTTTCTAATGTAATTAATTATTTTGATTTTACTATATGAAAACTGCGTGAAAATAGGGCTCGACTCGCCACGCAGGACAAATATAGTCTTTACAAAACTTGCTACTAGGAAGAAAAATGGGGATATTTGGGTATAATCTAAATATTTAAGTTTTGATGTAAATTAGTAGTAAAAAATGTATAAAATTAAGTTACTTTTTTTAATACTAATTATAGTAAAAAATTATTATATTTAGCTATTTTTTTAATTTTTATATTTACCCTCCCCCAAAATTTTAGATGAGGGTTCTGGTGCAAAATAAAAAAATAAAAAATGAAAAGGATATATGCCGGCTAATTGCTACTGCACCAGCAGCCCCAATTACCTTACTACTCACATCATGTGTACTTCAGTAATGTTGTAAATGCTGGTAACAATGCTTGAAAATAATCAAGATTCTCTACAGTAGGAAGGTAACAGAAACTCAAATAAATTGCAGTGTGCCTAAAGTTCGTATTTGGCATAGTACATCTGCATATGACTGCTCATTCTCGTCCCCAAAACCCTTTCGCATCTCTTAGCCTAGGCACGAGAAACGTGCCTAGGCCCCGACGGCTAAGAGATGCGAAAGGGCTGTGGGGACGAGAATGATGACTGCTCTTCTGATGAAAACAATAAAAATTTATATCACAACTACATGTAAACAAATAGAAAACATACATTTGACTATGATCTTCAAAGTTTCAATTTACCTAGTTCTCAGTTCCTACTCGTGTTGTTTCCATTTACGTGACACCCAGTCGACCCAGTCCCCTATCTTAGCTAGTTGTTTCCATGACATCGGGACATGTGTAAATCTTAAGGTGCACTATTTATAGTCAAAAGGAAACTTAGTCAAGTGCAACAAAACTGCACCAAATTTGCATAGCAATACGAGCTTCGAAAATAACAGAAGATCGTACAAAATACGCGTTCCTGCATGCCGGAAACATTGCATGAAATATTACATAGACAAATAACACATAAATCCTTTCCTGTCCGCTAAGGCAAATCTAAACTTGCGAAAAGTTACAAAGATTCTAGTTTATATGTGTCGCGACAAATGTGTTTGTCCAGTGATAACGTTTCATGTAAGCCGCTCCTGTTGATCAGTTTTGTAGATGTGAAACCAAGTTGGGAAGATGTCATAAGAGAACTTAAGAAAAGCGACGAACGTAAAGCGGCTTGTAACAGCAAAAACAGGAAGTTGATTGATAGAATTTACAACTGAGGAATACGTTGATGAGAAAATCGAGCAATTGTCTCGAAAGACTGCAGTTACTAAGCTGTAACAAGTGTTAGAACTACAGAAAACTAAGATGTAAAGAAACTACAAAGTTGATGCGTCTTTCGATACGAGATTCCATTTGATTTGGCAGCCAGTGATTTCGCATAATAAGTGTGTTAAGTTTCCCTTTCAACGCAAGAAAATCACTGCTTTTAGTTCATTTAAACAAACTCCAGGCGTTTCATTCAAACAAACTTTAACTTGTGGACATATTGCTAATGATACAATGCTCACCTGAAGCTAAAGGAAGAAGCAAGGCGAGGAAAGCCACCCGGAAATACAGCTCGTGTTCATGCTCCGACATGTTGGTTGTTTCTGTTTCATCTGACCAAAGAATGCAATATCAGCTGCGACGTTCGTGTTAGCATGAAATTAGACTTGTTCGTGATATTTGCCCTATAAGATAAGTAGCACAACGTTCAACAGTCACGTTATGCCATGTTAACATCTATATCTACCTTATTACTGTCGATATTTTCGCGATTTTTGGAAAGGATGCGGATATTTCGCGATGGTAAATCTTTGCGATTTTACAGGTATGTTTTTTCTAAACCAAGATAATTTATTTTAACAAATTGCAGACGAGTAAAGCAACTTAACTGGAAAAAGAAAACAAATTGTATATATTTTTGTTTTTATTAAGATTACCCAAGAGAGGATGATCGATTACCGTAAAGGTTGTTCAGAGAAGTTGCCAATTCGAATCAATCAATTCTATCCACGAAGCACTAAGGTAATTTAAAATACTCGTTAAAAAGCATGCACTAGTGCAACTAGATTAAAATTAACATAGAAAAAATGCCTTACAACATTAGCCTAAACAACCATAAAACTATAAAAATTAACGATAAATAAATGATTTAAGTCCAAGTTTCAGTGAAATGTTTCTAAAAATATCTAAATTAGCAGCAATACGGACAATGAATGAATTAATCAACGAACCAACCAATCAATCAACCCACCCATCCATCAATCGTCCATCCAATTTGTGTTTTTCAAGGTCGATAAGTAAGTAGGTAGGTAGCATGGACTAATCATACTGACCAATAATATCACAGATACTTACCAATAATAATATCATATCAATCAAAGATCAAAATGGGTGGGGTGATCAAAATATACATCACGTGGTAAAGTTTGCTTTCAAATGCCAACATCCCCCCCCCCCCCGATAAAATGTCTTATAAGATATGCACACTGCTCAGAAAGGGAGACGTACCAGTCAAACTGACCATTTACTTTAAAAACATTTATTCCCTCTATAAAATGATAGACTATTAAAAATATATACGATGATGTAGCCAAAAAATGATAAACTTCTAAAATATCGATCGGTCTTTACTATTTAACAAATATTCTGTTATACAAATATTCTATTGTCTACAAATATTCTATTAGCTACAAATATTCTATTAGCTACAAATATTCTATTAACTACAAATATTCTATTAGCTACGAATATTCTATTATCTACAAATATTCTATTATCTACAAATATTCTATTATCTACAAATATTCTATTATCTACAAATATTCTATTATCTACAAATATTCTATTAGCTACAAATATTCTATTATCTACAAATATTCTATTATCTACAAATATTCTATTATCTACAAATATTCTATTAGCTACAAATATTCTATTATCTACAAATATTCTATTACCTACAAATATTCTATTAGCTACGAATATTCTATTAACTACAAATATTCTATTATCTACGAATATTCTATTATCTACAAATATTCTATTATCTACGAATATTCTATTATCTACAAATATTCTATTAGCTACAAATTTCTATTATGTACAAATATTCTATTATCTACAAATATTCTATTATCTACAAATTTCTATTATCTACAAATATTCTATTAGCTACAAATATTCTATTATGTACAAATATTCTATTTTATTATTCAACAAATTGTCACAATGTCAATATATGGTCAAGATGCTCATGTTATCTGTCATCCACACATGACAGATATCCTGCGGTATATGTATTTTGCCATATTTGGAAGTGCTCAAAAAGACTTGTCTGACATCTTTATAGATAGAAAATGAATATATGTATAAATGAATATAATATATATATATATATATGAATATATATTTTACTGTGCCTTTCAATAACACGCGCACTCTGCAGTTCAAGACCCAACTAAAGATTGCGTTTTTTACTGAAGTCAATCATTATTATGATGACCCTTGAAAAGAAATGGATCAAAATCTACCAATCAGAACCCCAGGGTTAGGTGACCTTTTGAACCCGTTGAAGTGAACTTCTGTTTCCTGAGATGTCCGCCAAGATGATTGACAGCAGTGAAAATCGCAACTGTTGATTGAGCAGAGTTCACGTTATTGAAAGGCGCAGTAACTTTGTAATGCATTATTGACATTCTGGGTCATATAATATAAGATATAAGATAAGCCCAGTTACGTTACATTCCATTTATACGTTGACTTGAGTTGAGTCGGGTCGAGTTGAGTTACACCGGCCAGTTACACAAAGTCAAGATAAGCATGCAGCGATCGTCACAAGGTTTATTTGTTTTGGGAACCTCACCCAATATTAACCATGTTATTAACCTTCAATTCGGGGTATGTGAAATATTCGACTTGTGTTTTACAGGTACCCTCGGCATAGGCACTAGGTCAATATAACACAGGCCTCTCATTCCAGGTCAATAACGATAGAAACCCCTACAAATTATGTTTCCCAATATTATATCTGATCTACATCCATTACATGTTCACCAATATTTACTTGGTAAACAAGATACAGTATTTTTTATGATTGTACTGACTAAACATAACTATTATCATAATAATAACAATAATAAAATGTAATAATGTAAACAATATAATATAACTTAAACAAGTCTGTTAATAAAACAGTTATGTATAAGTTATGTAAGACAATGTAGGCAGCAAAGCAATATATGCAATGTAATGCAAGGTGATGTAATGTAGGTTAACGTAAGTAAGCTTTAATAGAAGTGTTGTAATGATAGATAGATAGATATGATAAAAAATAAATATTTATAACAATGCATAGGCTAATTTAAAAGGAAACGTCTTAAGTCTGGATTTAAAAATGTTAACACTGGGACTACTTCTAGTAATAAAAGGTAAAGTATTCCAAAGTTCCGGTACAGCAACTGCAAAAGAACAATGACCATATGTTTTGTTCTCTCTCTTTCTTCACAGTGATGATGTGAGATTGTGAGTCTATTTCAAAGAGAGACATGCATCACGTGGTAGGTTTTTCTGTGTGATGTGGAACAGACCAATGTACCGTGTGATGCAAGCTGCCGCGTGTTCAAGATGCCACATGTGGTCTCGAAGTCGTGGTCTATTAACAAGAGTAAGATGAAAAGAAACCACTCAGCACCGAGCATTTCCTATTTCATCGTAAATTTCTGTGTCTTCTTTCTCTTTGTTTTCTTTGTTAAATCCCACATTGTAATATTCGGGAGCTTTGTTTTTGCCCTGAAGTGCCTGGTAATGAGGAGCTGCGGGCAACTGTTCCTGCAAAGGCCTGGGGTGGAGCTCCATATAAGAACCTGGTTCTGACACGTGCTGATCACGTGGTGAGTCAGGTTGACCAACATCGTCAGTGAAGGCCTTGCCTGACGTCGTTGTTCTGTTGTTTGCCACAGTTCGTCTTAGTCGCCATATCAACACACCGATCACAACAACCAACACGAACACAATGCAGGAAAAAGCGATCAGACTTGCAATGAAGATGTTGTGTACATCTGTCCAAAAGAAAAAAGAAAACAATGAAACTATATCTATATCGGCATCTACATTTTATTAAATTGACTAATGCCAAAGCAAATAAGAGCTAGAGATTGGAATGTTGCTACTTCTTACCATTCTCTCTCTACAATACAACAAGGAAGCAAAATAACGAATGAGTTAGTAGATGACAAATTTTTTGGTTTACTGTGTTGTGATTATTTTGATATGCTTCTCCAAAGCCAAAGTTTTTTGTTCTTTTATTTTTCAAACTTGTTTCTTCTTGGGGTTTTTTTCTTATGCCTATGTTGATGATATCCTTACTGGGTTGTGCTGGTATGGTGGTTATTAGCCGTTATTAGAAAACAGCCCGAGCCTCTATTTATCACCTGTATGCAAATTATACGAGCTTATTGTGTAGGGCCAGATGGGTAGACATGGGCCGATCTGGAAAAATCTGCCTTGCCCCGCACCTGTTAGCGTGCAATTCAGAACATTCACCAAAACATCTTCACAATTTACCAACAAAACAAAGCTCAATAATGGTGATATGATAAAATACTTATTGACTGAATTAGGTCGGACCGGACAGGAAAATATTTGGCTCTTGGTTATGTTGCTTAGAGCTTGCTGCGCTGGGCCCCTACGCCATGACCTTGAGACTAATATTTTCCTGTCTGGCCCTCCTACTCAGTCAATAAGCTTATAATATTGACAACACTCACTGTCATCTCCATTTATCGTATCTGAGAGAGTTGAAGACTTGTGACCCTCTGATAGGGTGATATTGTAAGCTGTGGAACCAAAGCTGTTTGTAGCATGGCACACATACACCCCATAATCCTTTGCATCATGAGGCGTGACAACAATCCTGTTGTTCATAATCTTGACGTCATCACTAACTGGAAACTGGCCATTCTTTGTCCAAGAGTAATTAAATGGAGTATCACTGATTGCATGACAAGACAGAGAACACGGGATTTGTTTTTCACATATCACTGAAGATGGGGAAACGTTTTTAATTACGCTGGGTGGCACTGTGTGAAGACAATAAAAAAAAGCAGATATGCTAATTAGGACCTCTTCATATGGAGGTGAGCCAACCTGGTTAGCTATGATTACACCTACGTCTCACCTACATGTATACTGATGGTTGGGTGTTCTTTACACTTTGCACTAACCTTTGAGTCTCTGAGTTTGCTATGTTGTTTCACTATGTTGTTTTTTTAACTATGTTGTTTGTCACCCTTTGAGTTTGTTTTCTTAACTTTGCATCTTTCGCTTCGCACCCTATGAATTAAATTGCTTAGGATGTTAGTTTTTCATGCGTTTGCAGCCTTTCATACTAGGATTTTGGCGCTCCTTGCCATTGCCGGGTTATTTTATTTACATGTCATATTTCACTTTAGCATTTTGGGAATGTTCACGGAACAATTAAAGTGTGTATGGTCATAACTAAGCCCCTCCGACAAAAGTCAAGAGAAAAATGTCCTGCCTTTTGTCACACAATGTCAACAATCAGTTCCTGGCCTTAAGAAAGTTCTTATGCAAAACTGGCACCCTATAGAGACAACCTCTGCTGAGGGAAATTAAGGAGCTATAAGAAAGGCTAAAAACATGTGAGTAGAAGGCGTGTTGACTTTTCAACACCATTAAAACACACACACAAACTATTAATTCAGTTAAAAATATCATAGTGATTATAAGGCATTTTAAAACTATATAGGGAAATATAGGAAAGTCTAAAAAATATAGGAAATGTAGGAACACTTGAAGCTCTGCATATGAGGTTTTGTTATTTGGTACTGATTGTTTTTACATCAGAGGCTATTTATTTGTTCTTCTCTTTTTAGTTAGATTTGTTAACCTACAAACAAAAGAAAACATTTCTGTTATGTGATCAAAGTGCGGGATACACTGGCCTCCACTTGTTCATGTCATTTCATGGCACGTGCTTTTTCTCTATTATGGTGTGGTCTATTTTCCTCATGCGTTGTTTGTTTCACCCACCCTTTTACGCGTCCACAGTCAGGTTTTTCCCTATGGTAGGCTCTTGCTATCAATCTAGTCAATCCAGAACGGGCTTTCTAAATAATATACTTTACTTATATACTTTAATACGATACTTTATCTGTGATGGGGTTCCAGGGTTGGCCTGATTGGTACAGTGTAGCTCCTTTTTCATAAACTATTTGTTTTTGTGATTCTTTCTTCTTTGGGGGTTATCTCGACCGTTTTGCCTCATGTTAATTAACGCTCAAGATGTAGATCTACATGTAGAAGAACTTGTTAAGGTCTACACCCATATGGCGTTATTGGAAAGAGGAGTCTGGCCCAGCTCTGTCTATCCTGATGTTAGCCTTGTATACTTCTTTGGATCTTCGTTTTCATTTCCCTTGTTTTTCATCCCGGGTTACATCCTTCATAGCCTCTCCATGCGATCCACGATTCTTCGTGGATTGTGATTATTTTTCTTTTGGTCATCAGCAGTACTGTTATAAGCCACTCTTTTTCCAGTTGAGCTTCTCAGATTGGAAGGAATATGGGCTTTTTCTTGGATATGTTGGTGTATTTTGTGTCACCTGACCCCATATCTTAGTACATGTATCTCCGCCTGTGCCATAGAGGTGCAGCATGATCAATGAAAATTTTCTTACTATTTTTAACTTCATCAAAATGCTACTCAGAAAGTAATTATGTTTTTTAACTAATAAAATATAAATATGACTGCTTCAATTAATTTAAAAATTATGTCTCTAGAAGGGAAAACATGTGTTGCCTTCACTTAGATTTTATTCCTTCACTCGAATCTCAATACTTATTGCAGCCACTGCAACTTACCAGCGACTATCAATATTGTAGTTGTTCGGCTTTCCCCAAAGTTATTTGATGCTTTGCATTCATAAACACCACTGTCACGAGGAAGGACATCTTGAATAGCAAGAATGCGGCCATCATTCTCAAATTGTGCACGTGGTATGCTAGTGTTTCCATCTTTACTCCATGTAACAGAAAGATTGGGATCTCCGATGACCTGGCATGACAAAATTGCCAGTGTACCGACTACAACAATGGTTCTTTCTGGAAGGTCTTTGATGACAGGCTTATCTGAAAGAGTTGGAGAGTATGGGTTTTAATTCTTGCACGGTCGGAACGAAAATCTTGGTCATATTAGAATTCACTGGATATTCTAAAGTCACTACATGCATAATGATGATAAACTCTTGCCTTCCTGAATGGAAATTTTGGCAACTTCGATGGCATTTCCTCCTAAAATCACCTGTGAAACGAATAAAGATTCAGTAGCCTTTGCTTTTACTTTAATATAACAATAACATGACTTTAAAAAATGTCTTGTCTGGGTATGATAAGGCCTTGGTACATTTTATAATAATATTGTATAATTTTATCGTTTGTCAAACAATATTGTCACTTTGATGTGAATCACAACATTTCAACCACAATACTGCCGTTCTTCATCAAGCGACAGGGTTGACTGGTTGTGTATTACTATTTGTAGCACTGTACAATAAGTCCAGTTGCACAATTGTTCTGTGAATGCCACAGATAGTTACAGTAATACAATAAGTACAGTCCTGTTTACTAATTTATTTTTACTCACGTCCTTCACATGGGTTACAGCTCGTTGGTAGATGATGTAGACTTCTCTTCCTTCAAGTCCTTTATTTATATAAGCTCTGTATGTTTCCTCGTCACCAACAGTAAATTCCC
Source organism: Desmophyllum pertusum (assembly GCA_029204205.1). Lineage (NCBI taxonomy): Eukaryota > Metazoa > Cnidaria > Anthozoa > Scleractinia > Caryophylliidae > Desmophyllum > Desmophyllum pertusum. The sequence goes on from MU827315.1 coordinate 1,132,937, forward strand.
AAGATTCCTCATGAACTGGAACATTTGTTATCTCAGCAGCAACGTAAAAGTTCAACTTTTCTTTGCTGGCGTTATTTGAATCAGTCAGTTTTGAATCATAACCATCTGGAAGCTCTTTAGCACCATCAGCAACTTTCAAAACTATAACTTGATAAGTGCTGAATTGTAGGCAAAAACAAGATGTTCTAACTTATGGCCAAGTATCCGTTCTGACTTGGCTATTTAAAGTAGTGTAGGCACCAAAATTTGTACGAAATTAACTACTTCTACATTTATATTGAAATGTATTCATTCTCAGTGTACTGGCTTTTATATGCAACATAAAGAATAAAATTAATTACAAACAGAGATGTAGCTCATCTTGCAGCTAGACAAACAACTTGTACTCAGAAAACCCTATACATTTGATTTATAGTCTATAATTTTCTTGTCAACTTATTGTTGAAAATGTCTTTGCAAAATAGCTTTTCTGAGTTAAAGAGGGTGGAAAAGGGGTCGTGTCTGGCAAGTGATTTGGGCGAAAATGAGCATTATACGAAAAATGAAGTGGAGAGAATTATTAATTATGATGTTTGAATGTGCAACAAATAAGTACATGTATTAAACAGGATCATAAGCCCTCCCTCTCCATGCTCTTCTACATACAACTCTTTTTAAAAATGCCAGTGACAATTATGAAATTGATTGATTGATTGATTGATTGATTGATTGATTGATTGATTGATTGATCGATCGATTGATAACTATATCATCCTTTTTATCTGATAGTAGGTAAAATACACAATTTTTGATGCTGATTTTACCATAAACATTTCAACAATCACCTTATTGGTCCATTTCTTTGTTCTGCAGGCCACAGATGAATCCCAGTACTTGACTTGGTAATGTTCTTACTTGTAAAACTAAGTACAACTGGAGCTAATGGAGCTAACAGGAAAATTTAAAGACAAAATGGTCTAAAAAAAAAACATGTATAAGTCATAATCATGTATATTGCTTTAAAGGAATCCTGCACTGTTGGAACAACAATGGAAAAATAATCTAAACCGAAAATAAGTTGAAAACCAAGTTAACTTATTTCAGTGTTAACGAAAAGGCTGGCTACAAATCTCTGCTATTTGGGGTTTCAAATTACCTGCACACTGCCATCTTGGATTTTACGACGTTTCATGATTGCCCCTTTTGTTTTACAACAAAAGAGCTACTGTTTTCTGATAACAGTGGCAACCACAATACATCATAATACAAAATGGCGGCGTGCGAGAAATTTAACCCCAAAATGACTGATATTTGTATCAAATTTTTCCGTACACTAGAACGTTTTTCCAATTTATTTTAACACATTTTCAGTTTAAGCAATATTTCCAACGATTTAATGGAAACTTGTTCCAACAGTGGAGGTTTTCTTTAACATTTCAGTTTATGCACAGACTTCACAAAACAAGTTAGCAAGTTTTAAAAGTTGTGCGCGTAAAGTACACTGTAGGTGCAGGGTGGTCTGGATGGTGTTAACTGATTATTGACAGACACTGACAGTCAAAATTTTACATGTTACTGACAAAAAAAAATGAATGAAGACTTGAGAAAAATGTTGGTCGATCAACTGTCAGTGGACTCCCTTTACTCTGAAGATGACGTCTGCTCAGTTTTTATGAAATGTCAGTCACCAGCAACAGTCAGGACTTTACAGGACTACCCACACCTGAACAATCACACTAGATGAGCTGTCGGTTGACTGTTGGCCATTTCATTTATTTTCACCCATCCATTTACATCAAGGAGAGAGGAGAGAGTAAGTAGTAGTAGTAAGTAAGTAATTTATTTATCCACATATCACGGATGAGTTTGAGACTCGTTTAAACGTGAACGTGCAAGGGAAAAGGAACATCAATGCAAAATCCTTTAAAATAATGTTCACCTGCCATCTCTGTATTCACATCCTTTTCTAAACGTGTTGGTATTCCATATCCACAGGCGGAACTTCTTCCATAAACCTCAAATCTGTACAATGAACCTGGTACCAAATCCTTCACTGTATACGTTGTGGATTTATCTGCTAGTTTGACACCTTCATCTTGGAAACTCTTATTGTAAGGCTTTGTTCCAAAATACTTCACCTTTTAATAAAGGAACAAATTAATACTGACACAATATTCCTATCACATTGTTTTGATAATTAAACAGTATTTAACCTGGAAAAAATAAATTTAAATTAAGTTCGTACAACAACAACAACTCTATTTCCATTTATTTTTTCAATAAAAGCGAGTTACAGAATTAATACAAAGGAACCGGAAATTGGTAAGTAAAAGATACTCACTTCAGAATAACCAAAAAGCTAATCTAGCTAAGTAACTACAATCTTGTTTAGAATATTTAGATTTCTAGGTTGTTGGCAATAAAGTAGGAAAGAAAGGGAAGGAAAAATAATATAGTTACATTTGTAAGTACGTAATGTACGTAATGTACACATCCAGTCAAACACACAACAACAACAACAACAAAAACAACAACAAAAACAAAAACAGCAGCAGCAGCAGCAAGTAACTAGAAATGTTTAAATAGGTAAAAGAAATCATTCCATTTATTGCACCGTGGAAACAAGTTACATGTAGTTGTTCTGATTCAACTTACTGTGTAGCTGAGGCCTTCCTTTGTATTAAGTTCTGGATCTTTCCACTCCAGTGTCACTTGTGTTGCTCCAGGATTTGTTGCGTTCAAGCCCCAGGGTGTTTGTGGTTCTTTGGTAAAAAGAACGTGAATAATTTAGGACTAGAAAACTTGTGCACAAGTTTAATACATGTACACATATAGCCTCAGCTATCCATATAACTTAATGAATGTATGTTTACATGTACCAAAACCACTTTTTACTTTGAATTATTTTCATTAATTTTATTTATCAACTTTGTGTTTTGAATTGGCTGTAAAGTTTAATCGAATTCACTCTCTTACTGTACTATAAGTTATACCACCAAGTTCGTTTTCAGTAGTAGGGTTTGCATTTATCGAGTAAATTGGAATGGCCGATGCTATTTAGCCTGCGTCACAGACACGGTTGAGTTTGTCTGCGATGCAGGCTAATGCTATTGGGATGTAAAAAATAAACTAATTTGTTGTTATTTTAATAATTGATTGTACTCACTTGATGTTTTAAATTCCAAAGGTTGACTGTAAGGTCCAGGGCCTACCTCAGTATAAGCTCGAACAGACACATTGTACTGTGAACAAAGCAGCAATTCATACAGGACAACAAATGTTGCTGTTGTATTAACAGTTCTGCTCGGGGGAGAAGATCTTTTCTGACGTTTTCCTCCAGACAACACTTCTTCCAAGTTGACGTCATACAATGTTACTTTGCCGTAACTCTCCTCTCTTCTTAGAGGTGCCCATGAAATGTTAACAGCAGTCTCATTCAGTTTAAAAGATGAAACATTCTTTGGACCAACACTTGGTTCTAACAAAGAAAATAGAAGGAGTTAATTATCGTCAATATCTCGGTTGAGATCAAACGTCCGAGATGGTGTTGGATAGGCCAAGTAAATCGGATGGGATCATCGTCAATACCAAAAATTGCAATGAGATGAACTCCAGTAGGTAAAACAAACCAGGGACATCCAAAAGAGCCTTGGAGGAGATCAGTTGAAAGAGAGATGAAAGAGCAGGGCTGTTGCAGGGGCCAAGTACAACATTGGTCTAAGGACAGGCAACATTGGCATACTATCTACATGTAGTTATGACCTTATGTACTACGTAGCATGAAGAGGATTAGTACATGTACATGTAAGTAATCATCGTCAAAGTAAAAACACATTGATGTCTATTAGTTTCACATAGGTTTTTAGATAAATCAAGGAAGCAAGGGAAAGAGAAATGAATATAATGATATTTATATATTTTATATAAAGTCCACTATAACTCTCAAAACAGTACTGTCATTTTCATAATTATAACAGGCTTTATTTCTTCATTTAGACATCAGCAATCATTACCAATAAAAACATTAACCCTTTAAGCCCCGGTAGAAATACCATATTTTCAAAAATGGTAACTACACGCCCAAATACCACCAGTAATGGCCACAACAGACATACAGGAAGTCACATATTGGATTGAAGAGTACTCCAAAATGAAAAACGTTCAAAAATACCTTATTCCTTGTATATATTGGGTATACCCCTAAACAATAGCTTAATTTGCAGCTCTTGGTGTGTTGGTTGTTATTAGTTATTCACTTAAAAGTGTAACAGGCAAAAGTTGCAAAAGTTGAAGGGGTGGTTAATCATATCTGATATAGGAGGGGGTATGATTTTATGCTTCACATGTACAGATCTTGCCAAGTTCGCTTTGGTGTCCAAATTTCATACAAATTGACCTAATATTGAGCTTGTAATAGCATTTTTTGGCACTATCGGGGCTTAAAGGGTTAAGTAACCAGGGCCGGTTTGTTCAAAGGACGATTAAGCTAATCCGGGATTAGCTTGAATATGGATTTCTGTTTTGTAACTTTTCAGTGAAGTTTTCTGTTCATATTGTTTGTCCTTTAGTTTTGACTTTGAGTAATCTCAAACTCTACTCAACAATTAGATTATGAGCTCGAGATTTCTATGATGTGATAGTTGATTCGGCCTACGGCCTCATCAACTATCACATCATAGAAATCTCGAGCTCATAATCTAATTGTTTTAGTAAAAATCATAACAATTGTCTAGTATTAACTCTAAATCTTCTTCCGAAACTTCGGAGAAACAAGAAGAAACCGCAATTTTGTAGACGACCTCCAGACACTAATGGCTGATAGTGTACGAGTAGCTCAGCCAATCAGATTGCCTCATTTGCATTAGTATACTAGTAGATTTTAACTAAAAAACATTAGAAGTGAAAACACTTTTATACAAGAGAAATTACAACCTCGATTTACTTTTATTCCTGGATTAGCGTTAATCGGTTTTCGAACAACCGGGCCCAGATGGAGATAGCTTGGTTTATTTTTCTGAATAGCTTGTAACACTGACTGATTAACATCTTTCTCATATTTCTACAAAGCTTAAAATATACCATAATTTTTTTCCCCATATTCTCACTCATCAACAAATTTGTCACATTTGAACCTAGTAATATGGCCTAAGCTCCCACGAGTCTTCTGTAGCTCAGTGGCAGAGCGTCCGACCGGTGTACGGAAGGTCATACAATGTAGGTTCAACTCCTGTTGGGAGAACTTGGAAAGGTTTTCTGAGTAGCTTGTGTCTCTGACTGATTAACATATTTCTCATTTCCAGCATATTCACGTAAGACAGCTTTGAAAGGAATCTGTACACATGTACTTACCATATTCTGGGATATCTTCAGTTAAGGAAGCATTTAGTCCAGGTTTGATAGTCACAACTCTGACATGGAACTGATAGGTGACTCCACCCAACACATCAACTGAGTAACTAAACACATCTGCTCCAAAAGTTTCAGTGTGAATATCCTGTGGATCTTCACTGTGACTATAGAACACTGTGTAATTCCTGATAATTCCATTTGCTTTTGTAGGAGCACTCCAGGTCAGGTTTATTCTTGGACCGTGTGACACACTTGGTGGTATATAAATATGACTGAGGGAAGCAGGAGCATCAGGTGCTGATGACAGAACAATATAAACACATTACAGTGGAACCCCACCTTACGACCACCTCGTTAATAAAACCACTTTCTTTTGTCCCGAACTGAAGTTCTCTCAGTCATTTTCTTATTTAAGAACCCATTTTTAAAACACGACCACCCCAATAATGCAACCAGATTTAGCTGGCCCATTGGTGGTCGGATTTAGATTAACAGGGTTCCACTGTTCTTGTAGCACTTTCATAGGAATATAAATCCAAATGGTTATATACACTGTATTCCATTCACTTATTATGAAGGTTGCATTATTGGAAAAGATGGTTTCATGAAGGACAAATAATTTTTAAAACATTGTTTGTAAAGTGCTAAAATTAAAAGTATAAATCGAGTTTAAGTACCATTCTGTGACTTTGAACATTATAAAGTCATATTACTGTACCGTAAGGTATTTTAGTGACTACTAAATTTTGAGCAATTTTTCTTTCCCAAGATTTAGCAAAAAGCTTTTAGCCAGAAGGGCATCCAGGTGTCCTGTGGACGCCCAATCCTGGGAGAAAATGATGAAAAAATGCACCAAAGCTTAAACAAATATATGGGGGACATGCCTTCAGAATGCCCACTTTTCAAATTCTGGTTAAAAGTCTGTAATAATACCAAAAGGTCTAGACAGTAACAAATTGACAATAATTTTTAAATACTTCTTAGAGGTGCCCATGAAATGTTAACAGCAGTCTCATTCAGTTTAAAGGATGAAACATTCTTTGGACCAACACTGGGTTCTAACAAAGAAAATAGACGTCAATAGACCTTATTCATAAATGGCGGCCGGTTAATTATTCTTTTATATTCATGCTAATCAGCCCCCCTAGACTCGTTAGTATGTGCAAAATTCAAAATAATTTTTACTCTAAAATGAGGCTAGGGAGGCTGATTAGCATCAATATAAAATAATAAATAATCCACCGCCATTTATGAATAAGGTCTATATCTCGGTTGAGATCAGACGTCCGAGATGATGTTGGATAGGCCATGTAAATCAGATGGACCGAAAATTACAATGAGATGAACTCCAGTTGGAAAAACAAACCGGGCCGGACATCCAAAAGAGACTTGGAGGAGTTCGATCAGTTGATAGAGAGATGAAGGACAGGCAACATTGGCATACCTTAGTTATGACCTTATGTACTAAGTACATGTAAGTAAGTAATCATCATCAAAGTAAAAAACATCAATGTCTACTAGTTTGACTTAGGTTTTGAGATAAATCAAGGAAGCAAGGGACAGAAAAATTGTATAATACAGTGTATATTTTATATAAAGTCCACTATAACTCTCAAAACAATACTACTGTCATTTTCATAATTATACAACATAGCATTTTAGAGTGCGAATACGCACCAAGACGAGTGTAAATATGAGACCTCATTTCTACATTTAGACATCAGCCATCATCACCAATAAAAACATTAAGTAACCAGATGGAGATAACATGGAATTTTATTTTTCCGACTAGCTTGTATCACTGACTGATAAACAACTTTCTCATATTTCTACCAATCTTAAAATATACCATCATTTCTTTCCACGAATTCTCACTCACAAATCTAATCCTAGCAGTATGCGGGAAGTTTGTCACATTTGAACCTAGTTATATATATATATATATATATATATATATATATATATATATATATATATATATATATATATATATATATATATATATATATATATTTGTGTGAAGATTGGCTTTCCAACAATGATGCCACTTGGAAGAAGGATCCAATGGATACTACACGCTTGCACTCAAATATTTTTAGTATGTGTGGAGTGGAGCAAACAGCGAACTTCTTACCATGTCCAAACTTTAATGCAAACGTTTCGCCCGTTCGGGCTTCTTCAGTACATATAACGGATTAAAAATACTTGGAATAAAAATGTTTTTAAAAATTGGGTCTTATATAAGCGAGAATACAATTCAAACAAATATTAAAAATTACAAACAATAAAATTCTTAATTACTGGTGAATAAAAATGAATGGCCTAGAGAAAGTGCTAATTAAAAGGTACCGGACCACTAGAGTATTACATAATTACAAGGAAAATTACAATGGAAATAAATAAACAATATAGTTCGTAACAAATTCTTAACTCAAAGTCCTTGAACTAAAGCGTTTTCTAGTGTACAATATTACTCCAGGGTAACAGGGTCCAAATAAAAAGCCTTTGAATGTGATAACAAAATCCTAAAATTAAGCCCCTGAACTCCGGTATTGTATGCGGCTATACTCTCAGCCTTGTAACAAATTCCTTGATAAAGCCCTTGAACGATTATATAATTATATTCTTTGAATTTAACCATGATTACGTAAGAAGAACACCTGTGGGTCAGTAGAAACAAAAGTATTCGAAAAAACTAAACGGCAATTTGTGGTATTAATTATATCTTATTCTATTCTTGGAGTTGAACTCAGATCTTTTATTCAAACCATAAGGTTGAAGGGTGCAAAGTTGTGCACTCCAATAAGCTTCTCTTGTTAACAAGCGATGATCGAGGCTATTATTGTCACTGAAATTGAAAACTTGTTCAATGATAGCGAAATCAAAATCAGACAAAACATGAGTTTCTTTGTTAAAATGTATCGCGACCTCACAAGTGTTTTTCTTTGTACTCATAGCCGATTTGTGGTTGCGAAATCTGACTTTAAATTCGTTGCTTGTGGATCCTATATATTGAACATTACATTTATTACAAGTGACTAGGTAAATCACGTTCTTAGATTTGCAATGGAGATGTTGTGTGATGGGATAGATTCTGTTGGTGCTAGCGCTAGTGAAGTGATCAGATTCTACTAAAAAATTACGACAGAGATCACATTTCCCTTTGCATTTAAAACAACCTTGTACATCTGTGTTATTGTAATTAGTGCGACGAGGGCGTGCTAGAATATCTTTAATGTTTTTGGTTCTTCTGAATGATGGAATGATGGATCCCTTGGGGAATATTTTGGCTAGAGAGGGTGAATTGTGAATGAGATGTTTATACGAATAAAAAATTTTTCCGATGCTAGGTAAACTTGGATTGTAGTCTAAAACAAGCGGAAACACTTTCTTAGACTCCTTGGTGGTGGGGGCAAGCAAATTTTCCCTAGGAATTGATTTGACTCTGTCAAATTGTTGCTTAACTTGGGAGTGGTTGTAGCCTCTATTAATTAAATAACTTTGATATTCTACACTACGTTTTTCAAAAGATTCGGGGGTGGAGCAATTTCTTCTGACTCTAGTAGCCACTCCATAGGGGATGGCTTTGGAACATTACAAACAATAAAATTCTTAATTACTGGTGAATAAAAATGAATGGCCTAGAGAAAGTGCTAATTAAAAGGTACCGGACCACTAGAGTATTACATAATTACAAGGAAAATTACAATGGAAATAAATAAACAATATAGTTCGTAACAAATTCTTAACTCAAAGTCCTTGAACTAAAGCGTTTTCTAGTGTACAATATTACTCCAGGGTAACAGGGTCCGAATAAAAAGCCTTTGAATGTGATAACAAAATCCTAAAATTAAGCCCCTGAACTCCGGTATTGTATGCAGCTATACTCTCAGCCTTGTAACAAATTCCTTGATAAAGCCCTTGAACGATTATATAATTATATTCTTTGAATTTAACCATGATTACGTAAGAAGAACACCTGTGGGTCAGTAGAAACAAAAGTATTCGAAAAAACTAAACGGCAATTTGTGGTATTAATTATATCTTATTCTATTCTTGGAGTATATATATATATATATATATATATATATATATATATATATATATATATATATATATATATATATATATATATATATATATATATATATATATATATATATATATATATAGCCAAAGCTCCCACAAGTCTTCTGTAGCTCAGTGGCAAAGCGTCCGACCGGTGTACGGAAGGTCATACAATGTAGGTTCAACTCCTGTTGGGAGAACTTGGAAAGGTTTTCTGAGTAGCTTGTGTCTCTGACTGATTAACATATTTCTCATTTCCAGCATATTCACGTAAGACAGCTTTGAAAAGAATCTGTACACATGTACTTACCATATTCTGGGATATCTTCAGTTAAGGAAGCATTTAGTCCAGGTTTGATAGTCACAGCTCTGACACGGAACTGATAGGTGACTCCACCCAACACATCAACTGAGTAACTAAACACATCTGCTCCAAACGGTTCAGTGTGAATATCCTGTGGATCTTCACTGTGACTATAGAACACTGTGTAATTCCTGATAATTCCATTTGCTTTTGTAGGAGCACTCCAGGTCAGGTTTATTCTTGGACCATGTGACACACTTGGTGGTATATCAATATGACTGAGGGAAGCAGGAGCATCAGGTGCTGATGGCAGAACAATATAAACACATTACAGTGGAACCCCACCTTACGACCACCTCGTTAATAAAACCACTTTCTTTTGTCCCGAACTGAAGTAATCTCTCAGTCATTTTCTTATTTAAGAACCCCTTTTTAAAATACGACCACCCCATTTGCGACCAGATTTTACTGGCCAGTTGGTGGTCGGATTGGGATTAACAGGCCAGGTTCCACTGTACTTGTAGCACTTTTACATGTATAGGAATATAAATCCGAATGGTTATATACACTGTATTCCATTCACTTATTATGAAGGTTGCATTATTGGAAACTTAACGTTTTCAGTTTTTCAAGATGGTTTCATGAAGGACAAATAATTTTTAAAACATTAAGTACCATTCTGTGACTGAACTTTATAAAGTTATATTACCATAAGGTAATACTATTTTAGGGGCTAATAAATTTTGAGCAATATTATTTTTCTTTCCCATAGACTTAGTGAAAAGCTTTCAGCCAGAAGGGCATCCAGGGAATGATGGAAAAATTCACCAAAGCTTTAAGAAATATATGAGGGACATGCGATGATGCCTTCAGAACGCCCACTTTTCAAATTCTGGCTAAAAGTCTCTTTAGTGACAATCTAATTTTATTAGCAATTTCTTTCAATTTTGATGTTCTCAGTTGAAACTTCTTAGAAGTGATTTTTAAATTTAGCAATAATTATTACTTAATTCGCTAAATTTAGTAGCTGCTTAAAATAGTAATGTTGAGGTACATCTTTGTCAAATTGTGGATTATATGTGTGTACATGTACATGTATCATTGAGCTATGGATTAGAACTCTAGGAAATGACAACTCAGTCTTACCATCTTCGTTGGTTCTCTCAACTTTTACAGCACTGGTCGGTCCATCGCCAGCAGAAGTGAAAGCCAACACTTTCAATTCATATTCTGTGTACTCTTCTAGTCCAGTGACATCTTTTGTGAGAATTGCTCCGTCGGTAATAGGAGGTAACATGGTAAATGAAACTGCAGAGTCATTCCTTTTGTAGAACAGTTTAAATCCTGTGATGATTATTGCATGTCTGGCATTTATGGGTGGTAACTGCCAGGATGCTACAATACTGGTAGAACTGCTTGCTGTCACATTGAAGTTACTAGGAGCTTTTGAAGGAACTGAGAAATATAATATTGTAATAATTTATTCATAATTGTAAATGTGGATTTGTGGATTTGTTGAAACCTGTTTGTAAGATTTTTCATTTGTTATATAAGCTCTAATCAAAATCTTACCATCTTGATTTGTCACCAATGTTTAAACAGAGACTTACATGTACAGTAAGTAAACAGCCATACATTGCTGGGCATTTTTGAAAGACATGTTCTTAGTTTACCTGCAGATACAAGTATTCCAAACACTGCAACTCTCAGAGCTTTGTGAGTCTCGGAAGCTGTTGGCAGAAAGCGGATAAACCTGGCACTTGCAAATTCCTTGAGACTGTGTTTTACTATGTCATCTCTTCCAGAATTACCATTGAAGACCTGCAAAATAAGTTAATGATCAGTTTGTAAATAATTATTGTCAGTGATGAACATTCTACAGTACCGCTCAAAAGTAAGTTACCACAAGATATGCAAATCAAGCCTTCGATAAGATACGCAATAAATCAAACGTTCGATAAAATACATGTACGCAATAAATCAAGCCTTCGATCAATACGATACGAATTAAGCCCTTCGATGTCATACGCACATCAACCCTTTGATGGTCTTCGATGCGCACGCTTATCTTCAGTCATTGACACAACGCATTACTGTGTACTTACAGTTTTCAGACGGCCTCTCGCGAGAAACGAGACTCGTCTCGCAGGAAATGAGAATCGTCTCGCAAGAAACAAAACTTGCCTCGCAGGAAACGAGACTCGTCTCGCGAGAAACGAGACGTGTCTCGCGCGTAGGTGGTAACTTACTTTTGAGCGGTACTGTACATCCACATAATTTTATTTTCAGAGTCACAATCAGATTCAGAATCAGAGCCGCAGTCAGTTGGCACAGTAATAGTAATAAATTAGCAGGTCATCACTACCTGGTCATCATCGTGATAGTAGTGGACTGCACTATAGACCTTACGCTACACTATACACAGCCACTACACTGCACTACAGCACTGCATTTAGGTTTCGCCCAGCAATTTTTTATCTGGCAGGGTTTTCAAGGATATTGATGCTATTATATAATACCAAGCACTGTAAAATATGTCATTCGGGGAAGTTTGAGCGGTTTTGGTTTAATAGCTACAAAGTTATGGTTGTTTCAAATTTAAGACATTTGTATGGGAAATCAAAACCTGGCCTCACAAGCCTCATTTTCATGTTCGTGCAAAAATTGAAATGCCTACAACTTCTCCCCAAAATAGGAATATGGCCTTAAACTTACACATATTGACTCATTTTGATATGATCTTTCTTGTTATTGAATTCTCTCTTCAGTTATAGCAGGGCTAAAAATTAACGGTCGCCAGGTCGCCAGTGGCGATTTAAAACTGACCAGGGCGACTAAAAGTTGAGGTTTGATCGCCCGAAGGGCGACTACGATATAAGCTTAGAAAAGTTGCAAAGTACGAAATAATAGAATAATAGAATAAAATAAAATAAAAATAAAAATAAAATATGTACCGGTAGTTAAATTGGACTACCTTTCCTTTCTTTTCCTCAACTCTAAGTTCATTGACTTTAGTGGATTTTTAGTTCTTAACGAGCCGATTTAACAGTTTCACGAGTATTTAGATCGATCCGTAAATATATCTGGACGCCATTTTGATTTGTTATTGCCACGTGACTCCAGTCTTACCCAGAGTTCGATGCGGCACGTTTTCGAGTCTCGCATGTTTATCGTCAACATACTTCTCGCCAGGTTTTGGCATAGAAATTCTGAGGTAAAACCCACAGAATGTGGAGATTTCTCCAAGGATGTGAGCCGCTGCCGTCCAAAAAAACCTAAAACCAAGGAAGATGCCGTAGAAAGTAGCAAAAACTACGAAAAGACGAAAAGGAAACAGGAATTTCAGAAAAGCTGGACTCAGGGGAGGCCGTGGTTTGTTGTCCAAGATAACGCGTTTTGCTCCCTTTGTAAAGAGGCGGCAGTATTAAACCATTTATTCAAGTAAATATGTTTTTTTTAATCAACTTGAGGAAAATAAGGGCCACTTTAATTTGGCCTGGGCCACTAAGAATTCAAGGAAACTGGCCCGACTGGCCACCAAGCACTGGAGTTAATTTTTAGCCCTGTTATAGGCATTTTAATTTTCAAAAAAATTGCTGGGCAGCCATTTATGAAAGAGGTGTATTGTGGTAATTACTTCCTACTGTATCTAATATATTTACACCTATTTCAATTAACGTTATCGGATAGAAATGTTTTTAAAAGCCCGCAAGACAAGACCGAAAGGTAGCATGGTTAAAAATAGAAAACTGCTGCACGCACCGAATACTAATGAGAAGTAACATGAAAAACATTATTTCTAACGTCCTTCCTTTTTGTTTTAAACCTGTAGAAGTAAGCTACTTTTAGCCAAACTTAATTTTAGCAGAATCAGCTAGTAAAAAAATCATGGAAAAACAAATTGTCTAATTCGGGTCAAACCAAATACATCACATCCGAAATTAAAAACTTGTAGATTTCTTTTCCACCGATATGCAAATTCTAATGAATACCCAGACTACCAATCGGTCTTGTCTTGTAGGCTTTGCGCTTTCTATCCGACAACGTTAATTGAAATAGGTGTATTCAAACCAACCTTATAAACACTGTTTTCTTGATAAGTGACCCAGTCATTATTGTTAAGTGATAATTGCAGCCTATATTTTGTTGTCCACTCATCTGCATTTGACTTTCCTTGAGTAGCCACAGCACAGATAACAAACTCATATTGCAGGTCAATTTGTAGATAGTCATTAGCATTGCTGTCAGTATTAGGTGACCATGCACCAACTGTGTTCAGTCGACCTTTAGAAGCTACATTAGTACTACTTGATGACGAAGCCGAGAAGGTATTGTCTGGAAATGCATCACTGCTGGCCACACCAAGCGCCTGGATTTGACATGCTGAAATGAAAATCAAGTGTTTGAAATGTTAAACCGAAATGCATTATAACACTTTATAATGTAATGTATGTATACATCTATACCTGCCAACTTTTCCTGAGTCAAATGCTTGAGATTTTTGTCTTTTATTTCTGAAGATGACCCGAAGTTTCCGACTGTTGCCGAAGACATCCGGAGATTTGCGAAGATGTTTCGAAGATTTCTGAACGTTAACAAAGAGTTTGTATCCAGTTCTACAATGTGTTTGGACACGGTTTGGAGGATTCAAACACATGCAACATATACACTGTAGCGTTATTTATAGGACTATGTTTCCTCACATTGGTTTGACATTGGTTTGAGTTTACATTTTTATCGAAAGCGTGTCAGTTAATGCTGCAATAGCTCCAATTTTTCAGCCAGGCATGAGAAATTGGACCGTAGGTGTGAGCGGGCATGAGATCAAAGTTTTCCACCGGCAGGCGTGAGAGTTGGCAGGTATATATACAGTACACCTCTTTCATAAATGGCCACCCAGCAATTTTTTGTCTGGCAACGTTTTCAAGAATATTGATGCTATTACATTACCAAGCACTGCAAAATATGTTATCCTAGGAAGTTTGAGCGTTTGTGGTTTAACGGCTGCAAAGTTATGGCTGTTTCAAATTTAAGACACTTGTATGGGAAATCAAAACCTGGCCTCATGCAAAAATTGAAATGCCTACAACTTCTCCCCAAAATAGGTCTAGGAATATGGCCTTAAATGTACACTGACTCAATTTGACATCTTTCTTGTTATTGAATTCTTTCTTCAGTTATAGGCATTTCAATTATCAAAAAATTGCTGGGCGGCCATTTTGAAAGAGGTGTATTATATGGTAAACTGGTCCCCAATGAAAGGGCATTCTGATTGGTTCGCTGAGCAGTCCAAATTTTTGCAAAACGGACTGTTATTATAGAGATGGACCACTTGCGACCACTTGCCAAATTCAGAGAATGGATACATTAATTTATTAGCAAAGTTTTAAAAGAGCCACGATTATAATAAAAACATTATTGAACTAGCTTGTTTGGTCCGTATTGGGGAATATCGGTCTTGTTCCTTTTTTGGCAAGTTTACAGACCTTGCCATTGCCGCTTGCTCCAAAAACGTGCAAAAATATTTCCCCAATACGGACCTCGCGCTAGTTCAATAATATCTGTACATTATAGAGTAAACGATCTAACCCAAAACAAGCTACAAGTATGATCCCACTATTGGATGAAAACCTGTGAAGAACCTGTGAAAAACCTGTGACTGGAAAATACCCTGTGAAAAAACCTGTGAATTTTGCAAAGCCTAAATTTTGAGAAAATTTCCCAAATTTAGGAACCTGTGAAAAAACGTGTGAATTTATAAACATGTGAAAAAACATGTTAAAAAACGTGTGAACAAGTTATGAAGAAAATGCCCCCAGAAAACCTGTGAAAACTCCTGTGAAAAAACCTGTGAACAAATTTTGAAGAAAATGCCCACAGAAACTGTGAACAATAAACTTTACTGAAATTTGAGTGAAAAAGAACACAGCTGACTATAACACACAAAGAACATTTCAGGCGCAACTAGACACAATTTAAATCTATCAAAACAACTTTTATTAAGTTTCGCTTCATAATTTTACCTGTTGTATGTACTTTCATCTGTCTCTGCTCAACAGACTAAACATAAGCTAATTTCCCTTGGATTCACTGACTGCACTACACATATTAACTAAACTAACTACCTCAAGTGATGTCAGCTGTTGACTTTGCATCAATTCCCACAGTATATATGCCACACTAATGCCTTTCTTGAAATGTTGTACACATTTCTCTTTCAAAAACGTACAGCAACTTGAAATCGTGTCAAATTCAAAATGGCCGCCACACTCAAGTATGTGAGCCCGCAGCTTTGTGGTCAGTTGAAATGTGGCCCAACAGAGACTGGAAACGAGTGTAAAAAAGAGCGGGAGAAAAAAGCGGCTTGCAAGTGAAATAAACCAATCAGCAATTAGCAAGCTGGGCTGAGGAAGCAAGGAGGCTTAAGGAGGCTAGTTTGCTGTCATAGCAGATGGGCATTTTGTCTGCGCATGCTCAACCTGGAGTCTTTTCATGAGGGTATCCGCTGGCATGCGCCTGCCTTGCGCGAACGCGCGTCTGTTTCCCGCCATTTTTGCGAGGTATAAATACAAGTAAAAAATAAAGATAGAAAGAAGATGATAATGGCGGCTTACGCAGCAGAGAGTTTGCTTCGAATTGTTATCGTTTGTCTTCTCATTTCCAACTTTGAAAGTGTAAAACGATCAAAGCTAGGTTGTGTGGTGTGTGGAAAGAAATCGCAGCAAATTTGTTTTCGAGATGCAAGCGCCTACACGGGTGACTTTGAGAGTTGTTTTGGAGTATCAACTTTTGCCGGAGATATTTGCGAAGGATGCCGAAGGGCGATACAAGAACACAGACGCAGTGGAAAAGACATTCCATCACGTTAGTTTTGTTTCAAGTTATTACTGACAATTTGGTATACGGTAGTTTCGTACACAAGTTGTTTCGTACCCAAGTTTGTTAATTATAAGCCGACAATACAAGTCTTTAGATAAGCTTAAAGATTAATAAAATTACAAAGTTAACACAACCTTTGTTTTTGTTTGAAAGTTTGTTGACATGAATCGGAACGACCTGGGACGACTTCCTAAAAAGCAACGTTGGTCGTTTTCTGAAAAGACCGCGGACTCGGATAGTGCTAGGGAGACGGTAGTTTTACCAAAGTCAAAGTTTTTAGAAATGGAGGAAAATTTGAAGATTTTATCAGAGAGTAAGTAAGCTTTACAGTTATATTAAACTTAACCTGTCTTCATTCATAGAACTGAAAATCACCTTGCAGGTGTATACAGTAGTTGTTTATACAATAAGATAGCAACCTTCGTAAGGAGACTGAATTTGACACTCCTACAATACAAATATTATCTCGTTTTTATACACCAATGTTCAAGGCCTGTCCAAATATTACAGAGTGCAAACTGGCCGGACAGAACACAGTATTCAAGGGGTTGAAGGGTCCGGTTCATGAAGATGGCTCCAAGGTTATATAATGTGGCAATACATTCCCACAAGAGGAATCTATGCTGAAGAGATGTGTTGAGCCAACACAAACCTGTATATTTCCATGTTAAAATAATTTCATTCTGCTCACATTGCATGTAATAGTATCGACACCCTTATCTAACCTAACCCACTCGCTTAGGGCAACTTCTTATACTTATTTTCTAAATAATAATGCCCGTCATTGAAATTATGGACTGAAATAATTTCCAGGAGAGAGAGAGAGGGGTTGGGGGGCTGGAAAACCAGAGGAGGGGCATAAAGTAAAATCAAAGCAAGGATGGGGGGGGCCTCCTTATTGCAGTCTCTAACTAAAGAATAATGAAATAAGCATGACTGACAATTTTTTCACTGTTTATTAAGATGGAAAAATTTGGCAACTTTGTTACCCAATGCTAGTGTAGGTCATGTGACCCCAGCAGATGTGTAGAAGACTACAAGCAGTCCCCTTTTCCCCTCAAAGATAGTTGTAGCCTGTTCCAAGCATTCAGTTAGTTTTAACCAACACCTGGAAAAGGCTAGGATAGTTGCCACAAGAGACCAGCTAATGTGAGCCAGGAAAGGAAGACAGTTCTTTTCCTCTCTTGGTTCATGTGTGCAGATTCCTTGAGGTGATTTCCATTCTTATGTGGGCATTTTGCTTCTAGGCTCAACTATACACAGCAACTGCTCGCATATTTCTAAGCCAAGGGTTACAGTTAACTTTGCAAAATAAACGTACGTAAGATGCATACTGCAGTTTCTTGTTATCAACTGCATTATTTGACTGCAACTACCTAAATCCTTCAGTTATTTTGAATGCTTATTTAAAAAAAGTTGAGGGAAATGAAATGTGGTAGCTGTAGGCAAATAATGCCATATAAATGAAAACATGAGTTTTGAATCAGGCTCTTTATCCATTACAGTAAACTATTATTTTCTACCTAGGATGTGACATGAAACAGGAGCTGACCATGGTGAAAAACAAAATCTACAGTGAATTTGTTATGAATAAGGAAAGTTACAATGAATATGAACCAGGAAGATTCAGAGAATTTTGCATTTCTGCAGGAGCAAAAACATTATTTGATACCATCTTAAGTGCAGTGACAACATCGAGGCACTCTACAGACCGCATAAATCTAAACCAAAAAAGGGTTGTTTCAATTATTTATAACATGTGCTACTGCATGAGCCAAACTTGCAATCCACTTCAAATTGATCATGCCCTTTATCTCCGGAGCAGCCAAATTAACCAACAAGGGTTAGAAACTGAACACATTATGGGGCATTCTTGTGCTAGGAGAACAGTGAATAATGTTGTTAACACCCTGTCCCAAAAGCATGGTCAATCATTTGAAGACTTCATAAATGAAGCAACAAGACACAAGTGGCTGTTAGTTCTCATAATTGACGACTACACATCAATTCACACCAAAAGGAGGCCACAGGAAGAAAGAGCATCGGAAGCAAAGACTATGTGCACTATAGTTGTAAAAGCATTTAAACAAATTCAAGCAGTACCCGTGGCACAGGCAAATTTTATCCATGACCCTAATGGCATAGACATTGAATTATGCCAAGGGATAATCACATCCCCATCATGCATGCATAATATAAGTACCACTTATGCTTCAACGATGCCAGATTGGCTTACACAAGCTTTCTTCAATCCCGAACTGCAAAGACAACGACTTAATGCACACCAGTATTGCGAGAGTGATACAGTACGAACAATGAGAAAAATGGATGATCTACATCTGGCAGATTTTGTAGAATTACGACTGAAATCAAAGAGTGACTTTGATGCTGCATATGATGTAGTGTTCAGTACAGGTTTGGGCAATTATATGAAAAAGTTTGTTCTTGTTCAGCCTGGAGATTGGCCCTGTCAGTTTTTACTGCAGGCAAATAATCTACCAGTGTCTGAAGAAGTTCAACAGCTGTAATCCGGATCTGGCCAATACTCTCCACAAACATTCTCATATTTCACATAATCATTCTGCATATTCATATCCATCCTCTACTGGTCCTGGAGACAGTCATGTCAATGATAGCTTGCCCGTGAACTTGACTTCACAGCCATCCATTCTGTCCATTGTTCCAACTATAGGCCCACTCCACATCTCCTTAAACAGTAGAGAACACATTGTCAGTTCATTTCATCCCTTTTTCAAATCAGTCTACGAAAAACTTTTCCCAAGAAGCAAGTTTGCAGACACTCCAAAGCCCTGGAGAGTAAGTCTTATTCTGGAAATTGTCTATGGGGGTTGGACACTGATACGACAAACTGTGCTGACAAAGTTTGCAAAATTCAAAGATCTTGAATATGGAACACTGTTAAATCTGTTAGACAATTACATTCCTTTGGTCCTTTCGATTTACAGAATTTCTTTTAAACTAAATAACTTTTCAGAATACTTCAGCGCCATGATCAGAATTTGGATTATGTTTACCTGCCTCCAACGTCGCCACTATAATAAAGCTCCATTAGTCTGGATAAACATGTGTTCGCATTGGAGAAAATATGCACCACAACTTTATGAACTTCTTTGCAAATACATTACTATTTTTGATGAATATCCAGTGGAAAACACACACAGCATTCTACGTGCACAAACAAAGTCTTCTGATACTGCTGATCAACTAAGGAAAAAAGCCAAGTCTATTTTCCAGTCCAAGGATAAACAATCTAATTTCAGATCATTCTTCACAGCACCTAAACAGTTTTCCTTTTCACACAATCAACTCCAGTTTCTTAAAGTAAGATGTGCTCAACTACTCTCCTCCATGTTGAAAAAAATCTCCCAGTCACCAGGACAGAGCTCATTCTCTTAAGGAACAGAAGTAGCAAAAGCGCACCAAGTCATGTCACATTGCCTACAATGTGTTCTAACAATCCTATGAAAACCAGTGTTTTACCTCTAGGATACCATGGAGAATTCAAGCCTGATCAAACCAGGAAATGTGACCTACCTGAATGTCAGATCTCCAGCAAAGATGAGGACTGGACACTTCTTGATGGCTGCTTCCATTCTTTCCACATTGCATGTCTTAACAAGTCCACATCCTGTCCATTGTGTAGGGAATTCCTGCAACAAAAAGTAAAGGATCTTAGTGAAATTGCTCAACAAGCCATTTTAAATCCAGCATCTGACAGACCTGACAGCAACAATGATAACAGTGAAACAACAACATCAAGTCCAAGTACTGATGATATGGGCAATGAACATGTTGAAGTAAGAGGAATGGAGAGAGAGGAATTTGAAAATGTTATAGGCAAGCTCAATGATGAGATTTCCAATCTTAATCCACCACCACAACCACATGTCATTTCTGATGCTCACCATGGACTAACCAGTAATACAAGAACTTCTACATCCAAAGCACCACCACACTGTACCAAATGCCATCATCCTGTCAGAGGACATAAGCGATCTCACAGCAATTCACACATTACCTGTAATTTCTGCCCCAACAGTATCTGTGTTTCAAGTTCTTCCGAGTGTACATGTGTGTGGCACAGAACAAACAGGAGTCAAAGCAGAAGCCGACAGCAAACCCCACAACCAGCAACTGAGACACAACGAATACCTGTCACTGTCAACCAACATCTGGATGTAACTGAGTGGTTGTTGCCTTCCTACATTTGCCAGTCAACCATAGGTGGGGGACAGACTGGAAGTAATGCCTGTACAGTCATTGCCCTGTTAACTGGACTCAATTTCCTTCAATCAACTCTTTCAATTCCTAACCAGCTACAAGATCTCAATCAGACAATACCAGTCTATTGCCAGTTAATCTTTAAAGGGAATCATATTTATAGCTCCTTCAACCTGCCACCAAATCAGCCAAATCTTGACGTCAAGGAGGTCCTACAGAAGAAAGAGGCAAGCTTTCAGAACATAGAAATGGTTGCAGACATGGGCTTTTTCTCTTCTCAGGACCTGGAAGACTACATTGTGCAGTACCATCGCCACAATCAAACATTCGCTGCAGTATTGATAGTGCCCCCAGATAAGTCAATGGTGTTGTGCTTCAACCAAGCAACAATGTGCCTTTTTGAAAGTCACTCACATGGTCTTTGGGGGCTATTATATCCACAAGCTCTTCTGGTAATGTAAGAAATTTTGTGCAATACCTTGAAAGTATGGTCACACGAGACTGGCAGACTCAGTTGCAGGGAGCAAATCTGGCTATACTAGGTCTTAAGTAAGGCAAAGAAAAGTACCGTAAAATTCCGATAATAAGCCCCCCCCACCCCCCCTCGAATAAAAGCGTATGGGCATAACTTTAGATTTAGCTCCTAAAGGAAGATATATCTTCTTCGGATTATAAGCCCCTTGTTTTGTATTTTATGTCGTTACAATACAATGTATGCTCAAAGACTTGGGGCGTCCATTTAACGAGTGTAGAACTTGTTTTACAGTATGTTACATATCGTGATGTGTAGAGTGTTGTCATGCATTATCTTTATATGCAAATAATTTTTTTAAGATGCAAAATTCCTTCCAAATATAAGCCCAAACATTGTTGAAACACAAAATTAATTTGGATAATAACCCCCCACCCTCCCCGCTCCGATAATAAACCCACCAAAATAGCATGTTAGACAAAATAATATAAGCCCAGGGCTTATTATCAGAATTGTACGGTAATTGCCAAACACATACAGCTGTAGCACATAACCAGAATTAACAAAAGAGCAAAATTACTATGACAATAAAAGTAGTCAGGATTGACATAAGGCAAGTTTTCACAACTGTTACAATCATGAATAAATTGCTGGTTGCATTTATACACATGTATTTATATAGAAAGCAAACCATGACTGCTATGTCGTGTTAGGCATTTGCAAACTTGTAAAATGTAACATTTCTTTACTTATCAATAATTGAAAGGAGTTTAAAAGCCGTTTAGATGGACAAAAAGGATTTCAAATTTGGATTGCATTAACTTCCATCATATATACAGAATACCATAAGTATGTATTCAACCATGGGGTATTTCCAGTATTTGTAAAAAATTATGTGTCAACAGTGACAGAATGTTTTCTTGGGAAATAAAACACGGAAGCCTCTTTCGAAATTAATAATAAAAATATTGTGAAAGCTAATTGTTTGCAGTTGAGTAGAAAAAAAATATCGGGATGAAAACCAACATGTATTCCTTGTACGGAGTATTAAATTGTTTTCACTCGAAGGACATTCGGATAGAACGAGTAATTATTGCCACTGCAAATGTACAACATGGAACTAAACTTTTACTTTTCTGGTGAGCGCATTTCGAGCAGTAAACAATAGCCAAAATGATTACTGAGGCAACATTTTAGGGTTTCAACACAAATCAGGCGCGACGCATTCGTAAATTATTGTCCAAGTGTTCCATCAGAGCTTACGGAAATTATTCCATTTCCGAGTTCGTGAAAGTACACGTATCTGTGCACACGCAAGCTTCGGTCGATTTCAGACGTCAACTTTTACTGCAAATGCCAGCTGTTTAAATTCATAAAGTAAGGACCGCACATTTTTCTAATGGAAATAAATTACATAGAGCAAAAAATAAATAATAAAGAGTGCATTGAAAGTAATTTGGGCTTGGGGGAACGGTGAAATTAAAAAGTTATATCCAACTGTTTTCCCGTGCTTGCATTTGAAGAATAAAAACAGCATTAACACAACACAGAAGACAAAGCAATACAAAATAAGTCATGATTAAAGCTTGTTGAAGTGAAACTGCAACAGTAGCAAAGTTTAGATGTAAATACGTTGAGCAGCAAGCTTGAATGGCAAGACGACCAAAGGTCTCCAAGATCCAGGACTTGGAAAATCTATCAAAACTTACCAAATACAAATCCCCAGAACGGCTGAGCAAAGAAACGTCTACCTAGAATGCAGTACATTTTTTCAAGCCTCTAATCCTATGTCGCTAGAAAGAGAAAGGAAAGGAAATGTCATCTTTGATAATTTAAAATTGGGGGCTCGGTGAAAATTTTGAGCAAATTAACATCGAAGTTGTAGCAAAATCAGGTAAACATCGAAATTTCGTATTTAAACAGGGCCGTGTAACTTACGAACGCTTTAATTTACAGAGTCTTACTTCACAATATCAAAACTTCAACTATTTGACACTAACCTCAATCGCTCATCTGTTCACGTCAACATCTGGAATACGCGAGGATCCGTGTCAAACTCCACTGTTTTGCACGTTTTATATCATTCCTGTTCGCACTTTGGCCGATAATATCTCGCCAGCCGAGCAGACAACAAACACCACGAATGTCTTCAGAGTTAATACTGTATGTAAAAACATTGTTTTCTTTCATTTCGATCCATGGAAACTTTTCAAAATGCGTCGATCGCTCTCGCAAAACCGCACGTCACTCCCCACTGAACAAAATGGCGCCAAGCATGCGCTTCATTCTAATTCTTACGCGCATGCGCAGGTAAAATGCCCATCTGCTTGCTGTCATTTCAAAGATGTCTTCTTTTATTCTCTGGTCATTTGTTGTTCATTTCAACTTTTCATAGTGATGCACATACAAATCACTGTCAACATTTCTTTTGATCCAAGGTAAAGTAATTCATGATCAGTTGAGTTTAATCTAAGTTCAAATGATGATTTGTCAGACAAGACATGTCTTCAATGTCTTCAATGCTGCTGTACATATTCATGTAGAACAATTTTATAAACTCAAGCATGTCTCCAGCTCAGGCAGCAGCTGGAACAGTTTTAATTTCTCATAAATAAGTTCAGGTTGGATGTGAAAATTATGTGGCTGAAAATGAACATTGAGAATAATAATTTATTATGCTTAAATTTTATTGTCCCAATTAATGAACAAAAATATGGCATATGAAAAATATGAATCCTTAAATCCTTAAAGTTTGTGTCATGTACTCAGTGTACTGCCCCCGGGGGGGGGGGGGGGGGGGGGTACTCAAAAAAGTTTTATATGGGGAGGCTCCGCCCAGAGGTCCAACCCCTTACCCTTTCATATACCATTTTTCACAGAAATGGTACCCCTTTCATATACCTTCCATAGAAATGGTACCCCTTTCATATACCTTATATAGAAATTATGAAAATGGTACCCCTTTCACATACCTACAGTAGAAGCACTGCATCCCTTTTCTATACCCTTGTAATGAACTTAATGAACAATATATATCACCAGAAATCATCAAGCAATACCAGTAGAGATGTTAACCAAACAATAATATAATTTACTCATTTACTCGTGAAATCCCTACCCTTTCATATACTTCAACTCGTGAAATCCCTACCCTTTCATATACTTCAACTCGTGAAATCCCTACCCTTTCATATACTTCAACTCGTGAAATCCCTACCAGGGGGGGCAGGCAGCGCCCTTTGATCTTGCCGCTTTTCCGCAATACATGATCGCACAAGTAAAGAAATCTGTCAATCATTCGAGAAACGTACCTCTACGGGAGTTTGCTGTGGAATTTTCATCCATGGTGTCCCACAATGACCAAAGTTCAGTTAAACAGCGACCGAATCGTTCCCATAGATGTTTGGACGTGGAATCGCCAAAATATTTCCGAACGAACACAAACGCACGTCGTGTCAGCCATTGTCCGCCATGTTTATTTTAAACAAACCAGTACTTAGTCTCGCTCGGCCAAATTTCTAAATGTGCAATCATATATACTAGGTCCCAGGCCTCGCTGCTAGCCCCCCTGATCCCTACCCTTTCACATACCTCGAGCCTAAAAAAGGACCCCTTTCGGGCGGAGCCTCCCGTATAGTCCATTATAGGGAGTACCCCCCCCCGGGGTACTGCCTGTTTAATACTTCAAGTGTTAAAAACTATAGTTGCTCTTAATGCATTTTATTTTGAGTTTTCTATTTTTATATTTGGAATGGACAATTGCTAAATTAAATTGAGGTTCCCACCGCCAGTCACAATACATGGATCTTTAGTCTTTATCTTATCATAATTTATATACCGATAAGGGCATGCAGCCAACTATCCAATATTTTGTATTTCTTTATGTTGTTTCTGCTAATAATATAAGACAAGAATTAGATATTTAAAACCTTGTTGGTGTACGCATGTAGAAAATGTAGAGAACAATGACCTTTTTTTTCTATTTTCAGCTACCAACAAATAACTGAGAGTTATATATTGCCAGGCAGTTGATCTACAATACATAGTTTTATATATAGCATATATGTATTACAGTATGTGTATACATGATGATGGATCTACTGACTATAAACCAGTAATAAAAACAGTCACTAAGTCTTCACTAGAGCAGCAGTGATGTTTTCGAGGATCGAGTATCGAGTTTCGAGGCTCGAGGATCGAGTTTCGAGTTTCGAGGATCGAGTTTCGAGGATCGAGTTACTCGAATAATTTTTTCGAGTGACTTGAATAGGGATTTCGAGGAAACGATTTATTTCTCGAAACAGAACAATAACGTAGAAACAATAGCGATTTCGCGCGGCTTCTTTTTATTCACGCAAGTGTGTTTCGTACTCACGTCCAAATTGTTGGCCGGGAGGGAAACTCAAATGAAACGTCTTAAGTACACTGACCTACATTCACAGAAAAGTGTGAAAAATGGAATGCTGCGTGAAATGCTATTTTCTGTGAATTTCGGCACCGCACGTACGCGTCTCGCGTATATAAATAGACGTGTGAAATTTGCATACACGGCACGATGCGTAAAAACCGAAATCTTTTGAATCAAAACCTCAAAAGAATCACATGATATTTGGTTATAATTCACGAAAATCAAACGAATAACATCCATTACTGCCGAATTACTGTTAGTTTTTCTTTCCATCAATTTTTACGCGTAGATTAATATCGTATGAGGTGCCATTACCGCCAAAATTCAGCCCTTTAAATTTGTAAATGGTGCCTTAAATTTTGTAAATGGTGCGTTTTATTTTAAAAAATGGTGCCTCGATTTTCGTAAATGGTGCCTTTAATTTTGTAAATGGTGCCTTTAATTTTGTAAATGGTGCCTTAAATTTTGTAAATGGTGCGTTTTATTTTAAAAAATGGTGCCTCGATTTTCGTAAATGGTGCCTTTAATTTTGTAAATTCGGTCTTTAATTTTATAATGGTGCCTTGATTTTCGTAAATGGTGCCTTTTTTGTTCAGAGGTCTGGGGACAACTTTCAGGTGACATAACCGAGAAAGCCTGGGGCTCAGTTTCACCTAAAATTCAAAATGGCCGACTCTGTTGAAGACCTTCGCAACCTTGTGGTAGGGGAAATTGAAAGAATCTGCTGTAGCTTAACAGGCACTTCGCACATGTTAGATGTCCAAGAAGCACTAGAGAAGATTGAACAAATTGTTGAAGCTGTTAATTGTTTGGATTCTGTGACGAGATTGCCGGAGGATGTATATCGAGACATTTCAGCAGCGAGAAGAATCATCGAAAACTCGAGCGCAACCTCGACGAGAACTCCTCGAGTCAATACCAATATACCAGGACGCCCTTCTTATGAAATCAGCGAGGATCAGTTGCAATCACTGATTGACCTGGGGTTTACAGTTCCACAAATTTCAGTGTTACTTCACGTATCGACGAGGACCATTGAACGACGTCTTTCTGAATACGGCATCTCAGCGAGGTCATTCACCACCATTACAGATCAAGAGTTGGACAGTCAAGTTAGAGATATCAAGACCTTTCATCCTAACTGTGGATCAAAGAATCTTGCTGGTTACCTTGCATCTCGTGACATAAAAGTACCAAGGGAACGACTGAGACAGTCCTTGCAAAGAGTTGACCCAGTAGGTGTATCTGTTCGCTATTCATCGACGTGTTTATTCTGTGACTCGTCCGCAAGCGCTATGGCACTTCGATGGTAACCATAAGCTGATTAGATGGCGCTTTGTGGTGCATGGGTGTGTTGATGGATTTACCCGAATCCCTGTATATCTAGCTTGTAACACGAACAACAAAGCCTCAACGGTTCTTGGTTGCTTTCTAGATGCTGTAGCCCAATGGGGACTACCCTCCCGTGTTCGTAGTGATAGAGGAGGTGAGAATGTTGATGTAGTACGATACATGCTTGACAGAAGAGGACCTGATCGAGGTTCGGCACTTGTTGGCCGAAGCGTTCACAACCAGCGGATAGAGCGCCTGTGGAGAGATGTTTTCACTGAAGTTTTGGACTTTTTCAAGAGCCTCTTCATGTCTATGGAATACCCATGTCGACACACCCATGCACCACAAAGCGCCATCTAATCAGCTTATGGTTACCATCGAAGTGTCATAGCGCTTGCGGACGAGTCACAGAATAAACACGTCGATGAATAGCGAACAGATACACCTACTGGGTCAACTCTTTGCAAGGACTGTCTCAGTCGTTCCCTTGGTACTTTTATGTCACGAGATGCAAGGTAACCAGCAAGATTCTTTGATCCACAGTTAGGATGAAAGGTCTTGATATCTCTAACTTGACTGTCCAACTCTTGATCTGTAATGGTGGTGAATGACCTCGCTGAGATGCCGTATTCAGAAAGACGTCGTTCAATGGTCCTCGTCGATACGTGAAGTAACACTGAAATTTGTGGAACTGTAAACCCCAGGTCAATCAGTGATTGCAACTGATCCTCGCTGATTTCATAAGAAGGGCGTCCTGGTATATTGGTATTGACTCGAGGAGTTCTCGTCGAGGTTGCGCTCGAGTTTTCGATGATTCTTCTCGCTGCTGAAATGTCTCGATATACATCCTCCGGCAATCTCGTCACAGAATCCAAACAATTAACAGCTTCAACAATTTGTTCAATCTTCTCTAGTGCTTCTTGGACATCTAACATGTGCGAAGTGCCTGTTAAGCTACAGCAGATTCTTTCAATTTCCCCTACCACAAGGTTGCGAAGGTCTTCAACAGAGTCGGCCATTTTGAATTTTAGGTGAAACTGAGCCCCAGGCTTTCTCGGTTATGTCACCTGAAAGTTGTCCCCAGACCTCTGAACAAAAAAGGCACCATTTACGAAAATCAAGGCACCATTTATAAAATTAAGACCGAATTTACAAAATTAAAGGCACCATTTACGAAAATCGAGGCACCATTTTTTAAAATAAAACGCACCATTTACAAAATTTAAGGCACCATTTACAAAATTAAAGGCACCATTTACAAAATTAAAGGCACCATTTACGAAAATCGAGGCACCATTTTTTAAAATAAAACGCACCATTTACAAAATTTAAGGCACCATTTACAAAATTAAAGGCACCATTTACAAAATTAAAGGCACCATTTACAAAATTTAAGGCACCATTTACAAAATTAAAGGCACCATTTATAAAATTAAAGGCACCATTTACGAAAATCGAGGCACCATTTTTTAAAATAAAACGCACCATTTACAAAATTAAAGGCACCATTTACAAAATTTAAGGCACCATTTACAAAATTTAAGGCACCATTTACAAAATTTAAAGGGCTGAATTTTGGCGGTAATGGCACCTCATAATATCTTGCGCAATGTAAATAAACCCGAAATAAACACATGATCGCCAACTATTTTCGTCCTGGTTTTAGTTTTATTTTAAAGTAAGCTGCTTTTCGTGAAATAAAAAGTTATTATTTTATTTCAATCTTTTGGTTTCTATTAATGAAACTGACTATGCATTAAAAATGTTTTAGAAGGAAATTTCCTTCGACCTGGCTTCACACGCACCATGGATCGTAAAAAGACTGGATTGGAAACTATAGATCACGTGGGGCATTTTCGGTTCGCCGATTGGCTAATACTGTATTTTCAACATGGCGGCGATGGCTGCAACCTGGTGGAAATTTGTGACGTGAAGAAATGGCGTAAGTATAGGGAAAATAAAGGAATTCGTGTCCAACTTCTGTGTATTTTGCCATTTTTTAGTGTTGTTTTCGTTTTCAAGTCTTAATATTTTCTTTATTTTTGTTTTAACGACGATTCCAACCCGGCCAAGCGACAATTCAAACTTTAAGGTGAGCACTTGATGTTGTTGTTTACTTTCATTTTCCCCTATTTTGGAGAAAATCGAGCCACAAAAAAGGTCTTTTTCGGTCAAAATTTGGAGCATATGTTGTGTATTTTGTGACTCATTTATTTATTAGTATTTCAGTTAATCGCTGTTCAAATTCATGTTTACTTGATAGCTTTTGAATGAAATTGTTGCTTGAGCATAGTTAAAAGAGCAAAAGTTGCAAATTACAGGCCCAAATGGTCAACTTTTTCTTGACATAATTTCAGTCGTGGCATCATGGATAGAGGCGCGTCTTACGTCTATAGGTCACCCAAGTTCTTTATATTATAAAAGTGTCGCCAAAAGAAATGAACGAAAAATTAAAGTTAATATGTACTTAAATATTTTATTCCCTTTAATAGACATCCGTCAAGATTGGTAAGAGAAAGCAAGACAGAATGAGAAAGTACTGTCATCTGAAGTATCATTCATACTCCAAATCCAGATATACAACAACCCTGTGGCCTCCTACAGGCCGTATATCAATTTCAGTTTTCTCTTCATAATGTTGCTCCAGCAGTCCTACATCAGTATTCTATTTGCAACTACTCTTGTGTGTTCACAATTCTCTCAGATGATGGTGTTCTCAAAAACCAGTGGAAGTTAATCAAACATTCAGAACTCTATCTGATGCTTTGCACCTTTTCTGCTAATGGCACCACACCTGTTCCAGAGAAGACTGTGATTGTTATTGTTTCTGATTTCACCTGGAGAGTGATAGCTTTATAAATTCCAACTGAAGTGCTAATGATTCAGTGTTAAATGTTCCACAACAACTAGTCACTTTGGACAGTTTCCTTCTGCTTTTAGATTTTGTTGATAAAGAACAGTAATATTTTTAAAGGTTATAGCATGAGTTGTATGTGGTATTTGGTAATAGTGGTATAGAGCGGTTTTCGTTTGAGTGTCGTAAAACCAAAACCAAAACCATGATTGGTTTTGGTTTAGCATCTGATTGGTTGAGTAGGTGGCGTGAGTTTTTTAAACGCAGCCGTGATATTGTAATATTATGAGCTGGTATATTATTACCAAATACCACTGCCCACATACATTTCTTTCTATTATTTGTTTATAATACAAGGCAAATACTGTGTGGCATGACATTTTTGCGGGTTAGGAGTTTAATTTCACAGATTGCCAATTTTTTTAGTTTTGCGGGAAAAAAGTTTCACAAACTTGGATTCAGACTTTACTCGGCTGTGAACAAATGTTCACGGATCTCAGGCAAATTCCAGTCTGGTATTTCACAAACGGTACTTTTATATAACAACTAGGGACATGCCCTTGCATGAAAATGGTGTCCCTTTGAACAACCCATTTTTATAAACCGAACAGTTATCATGTACCGCAGCCATCCACTGTTTGTTCGGTGGCATATGTCTTTTCTAGAGTTGTTATCAAATAAACCCAGAGACTGCAGAGACTGTGCGTTATGTTGCAAATTATTGTAAAGAAGAAGATCGTAATATTGTTTGCAGTAATTTAATTGAAATTCAGTAATCTATATAAATGGAGTAAATTTTCACAGATTTTTTTTTTTCAGTTTATTTTTTATGGGTTTATTTTTTTCTTCGTGTTTTCACGGATCATTGGAAAACCTGCGAAAATTAGATCCTGCAAAAATTTCAAGTTACATGGTATCTATATCCTATCTGAGTAGCACTATACAACGATCGTAGCTGATTCACGGCTGTCGTCAAAGCTTTGTGTTGAAACAATTTATCAATGGAATGCATTTTTCAGCTCTGTGTATACCACTTTATACCTCAGTTATATTACTGTTGATTGTAGTAGCTTGCCACATTCTAATATTTGTGAACCCTACAAGTCTTATAAGAAAGTTCTTTTGACAGTGTATTCAAATTTGTTTGTTTTCTCTTTGCTCATGATAAATCAACAATGTTAATATACATGTTAATAACATAGAGGGCATTTGTCATTCATTTTGGTTTGCCCGGGCCAAAATCACTCTGAAGATTTCTAAAGATTGCCCGAGGACTTCCGTAACGTGCAAAGTTGACCAAAGATTGCCGAAGATTGCCGATAATCACCTGAGGTCCTCCGAAGATTTTTGAACGGGATTGGATAGTCTCCCGAAGAACACCTGATGTCTTTATCACACTAATTTTGTCGTTTATGTTATTAACAAGTAATCATATGATTCTTCCTAAAATTAAGGATTAATATCACTTGTGTTTTCAGAATTTGCAAATTACTCTCGACAGGCAATTTTCTGCAAATTTCTGAACACGTGATAATAATTATTAATCCTTAATTTTACTCGGTCCCATAGACCTTATTCATAAATGGCGGTGGATTAATTATTCTTTTATATTCATATTAATCAGCCTCCCTAGCCTCATTTTAGAGTAAAAATCATTTTGAATTTTGCATATACTAACGAGGCTAGGGGGGCTGATTAGCATGAATATAAAAGAATAATTAATCGGCCGCCATTTATGAATAAGGTCTATGCGATTACCTCATACAAATTATGACATCTCTCATTGTTAGTAATGAGAGGGTTGATATGAATTCACAAACAATAGAGACATTGTTCAGTGATTGAGATCAAAGTTCTATAAGCCCCACCAAAATACAAGTAATTGTCAGGTCGCACATTACAAAACACATGTTGGTTAAGCAGCCATATAGTATATTATGAATGCACCTTACATGTATTATGATATCAATAAACACCAAGGAGATTCTGGCAGAAGAAGTAGACAAGAATTTAAAAATCTACTGTTATGGCAACTCCGAAGATGAAGATGAAAGCATTTAAGTGTTACAAATGCAGAAAAGCTTATTGTACCATGGGCTGGTTATAAAGGCATACTGTAAGAAATTATCAGTAAGCTGCAGTGGTGCTAATGAAAAAGGCAAAAAATGTCAGAACATCTGAAAGAAAACCTGGGAGATTCTGGCAGCTCTGGATATGATGAGCACAGTTTGTGACTGTGTACCACTGAGCCATTTTGAAATTTATCTTGGAGGAATCACTTCCATGTCATGTCAAATTGATTAAACTGAGGTGAACTATAACATAATTTAAGTTGAAAGTTTTACTCATTGCAAACTCGAGGGAGATAACCTTGTTGCTGAACTGGAAAAAAACAAAGGGGATTCCCCAAGCCATGACCTTTGAATTTACAAGTTGAATAAAATTACTTTGGCTCTCACCCACCTCCTGTATTTTAGCTAACTCCTAAGCCTATCTCTTGGATACTTTCTTTGCTACCCTTTTTTAGTACAAAGTGACAGTCGTTCATTTTGATATTCTGAGGCTGTCCAAATTCAGGCCATAAACGTTGAGCTGCAACACATATTGGTGCCGCAAAAGTCATTGTCCACAAGTCCGTTTTTGGCGACACATTTGAAGAAAGTTGTGACTTCGGTTGAATCCTGTTCGGCAACAAGGATTTCGGTTTTGACAGTCATTTTGCAGTTGAGCGAATCACAATAACTAAAATGTCACATGACTGAAGTAGAAGTGACTTCAAAATGACTGGTACACAGTCACAAACAAAGTACTCTAACGGGACTCTAACTTACTCGTCAAATTAAAAGCCCAAGTCTGCAAGAATCTCTCTGGTTTTCATTTGGTGCTCTGACACATTTTGTTGCTCTTTCTTCGTGTTTTCATTAATAGCACCACTGCAGTCACTGCAGCTTCCTTCGTGTTTTTTTTCATCTTCGGAATCCCCAGCGGTTGTTTTCCGCGTACAAGTTATTTCGCTAATGGCCAGTTCTAATGTCTTTGGTCAGTTCGCTAACGTCACTTTTAAAACGAAGAATTTTACATTGTAGTCCACCACCACGCTTTAGCAGCCATGATAGAACAGCGATCAGGCGACGGGCAAATTTTTTTATGACGTCACGAATTTCCACTGGCGGCGCCCGCGTCAGCTAGTTTCCAATCCAGTCTTTTTACGATCCATGCACGCACGTAATTAAATATGCAAGCCGGCGAGTGCAATCTGAGAACTTCGGCGAGACGTCACGTTCTATGAAACAAATGTATATTCTGTCACGCATTGAACGTTGCATGTAAAGTCTTCGCTTTCCGTGAATGGAAACTTCCTTGTTAAGCGCTATGAAGAGAGGGATAATTTATCATGATATTATCACCGAAGAACTAAGTGGCCGAAGTTTGTTTGCGAGCGTGGCGAACTTCAACAAAAACTTTATTTTCCAGCTGGAGCGTGATGTCAAAGCGGTACGTAGAAGTGCGGCCTTTTCCCCGTCGTGTGAAAACTTAATCGAGCGAATTAAGCTCTTTGTTTTCTCGACTCGAAACTCGATCCTCGAAACTCGATCCTCGAAACTCGAAACTCGATACTCGAAGTTTTCGAGTTTCGAGAATCGAGAATCGAGGATCGAGTTTCGAGTGACTGTCAACTTACATTTGACCGGTACTGTAATATCTGCATGTATCGATCAGTGATGTAATATCTGCATGTATCGATCAGCTGAAGAAAAATATATCAAGAAACATCATGATGGTATGTTGAATTTAAGTTTAGTCAGTATAATAATATAATACATCATGCTATTAATTAAAATATTAGAAAAACTAAAGTAATAATAATTTTATTAATGGTTGCTGTAATGTAATTTTATTTGCTGCTCATTCAATCAATCAATCAATCAATCAATCAATCAATCAATCAATCAATCAATCAATCAATCAATCAATCAACCAGTATAATATTTTAGTTTAAATTGTATTAGCAGACAGAAAAAAAAACTGTGATTATTATTAAATTGTTATTATTTGCTCATTAATAATCATCTCAAGTACAACATTTCGTGCGCATATACTATCCAATCAGAAGCGCTAGCCAAGAATAGATATTCTTTGGCTTCTGATTGGATAGTTTATTATTGTATCCATGAATGTGAGTGGTCACACCGTTCACCGTTGGGGAATTGCAATGCCACGACAATTATAGAACTTACTTAGTTTGTACAGCTGCTAGTGATTATCCACATGCCTTTGTTATGCAACTGTCACGCTACAAACATGCTTGCTACACATGTACAGCTTCTCACAGGTTTTAATGTTGACAGGTTCACATGTGCATGCAGGTTATTTGTTGTTTGTTTACTTGGAAAGTAAAAAGTATCAAAATGGTCTTTTGAATGCTTAAAGAGGTTCCAGGCCGGTTTTTGCACATGCTTACCATCCACTGTGTGGTCACAGGTACAAGTATCTACGATATTAAAATTTCTTAGTGCAATAGAATTGTTATTGTGAACATTAATCTTCCTAAAATCGGTATTTAGGACTGTCTATATTTAATAAAATAAAGTCAAAATGTTTGGACGTTGTTTAACTTTGCTTTGATGCGGTTTTTACGGTGATTTTAAAGCGTGCAAGAGCAGTTTTCGGACTTCAAAGTTTTTACTAGCATCTAGAATACTAATATTACAACAAGGCATGCAACTTCGAGCAGTTTTGGACCAAAAAATTCTGTACTATCCTCCCAAATTTTGCCCTAAAAAAGCATTTCTTCGATTCGATTTCCTAACAGGTCCCGCATATATTCGAAAGACCAGTCCTCGAACTACAATCTGGCCAAATTTGAGTACGAAAGGTTCGTGGATTGGTCTTGATGCAAGTCTGACAATTGAAACCACAACAAGACCCTCAGACTGTTCACAGGTTTTTAGATTTTAGACCCTGCAGAAAACCTGTGAAAAAGCTGTCCAACAGCAGGTTTTTCATAGGTTTATTCACAAGTTGGAATTCACAGGTTTTTTCACAGGTAAGGCATGGGTATTGACCCTGTGAAAAGTGCCCTGTTCGCAGGTTTTTTTTATTTTAGACCCTGTGAAAAAACCTATGAAAACGGCCGCCAGCAAATTTCATTTTCACAGGTTTTTTCACAGGTTGTAATTCACAGGTTTTTTTCACAGGTTTTTTCACAGGTTTTGACCCTGTGAAAAGTGCCCTGTTCACAGGTTTTCAAAATTTCAAAACCTGTGAAAAACCTGTGAAAAAAACCTGTGAATACTTGAACTTCATAGGTTTTTTCACAGGTAAATTCATAGGTTTTTCACAGGTTTTCATCCAATAGTGCCTATGAGAGAAGAAGTAACATCTGCAATCATAATCACCCATTTTTTGCCATTATTTACATGTATCATACCTCTTCTTTCAGAATACACTTCAACTTCACAAATCGTGAGTAGTTCATTGTTTAGTAAACTTCTGATTGTCACATATCTTCCATACAAAGTGGGACGACAGAAGAAGGATAAACCTTCCCCCCAGGAACACTGTAAGTACCACCCACACTTAGGATTAGTCACACCTCCGCCACTGGTTATGGTGCCTAGAAGAAATTTATCATTATAAGACAGTAAATAAAGAATCACGACTTACATGTACAATAACATCTTTGGTGTGTTGCCTTTTATTGAATAATAGGCCGCCACGAGTCAGAGAGCAAGTCTTGGTTTTCTAATCAACATGCATGTTGAAGTTAAATGTAAATTATTTAACTTAGTTAACTATGAGGAGCAAGTTTGGCATTGGCATTATTGTTTGTATTTTTGTTCCCAGTGAGTCCTTTTAGTGTTCCTGGCATGTCCTTTTTTAGTGTTTCCGGCATGTCCTGTTAGCATTCCCCTGGTGTTCGGCAAGCAGTCGGCTTGAAGGGATCTGGGGCTCATGCCCAGAGTGGTGGTCAGTGGTTATCCCACGCACTCTACACATGCCCATCTCCATGTGCTCGGCTAGCGTGTCCCTCGAGCATAACTGCGGTTGAAATCGTACCAATTTTGTAGCATCCCCTTCCATCCTCTCTCTCTCTCTCTCTATTGACATTATAATTGATTTTTCATTTCACTGAACCTCTTGGTCAGTGTGACGGATGCCTAGGGGGTAATGGCTCGTTGCTGGGTTGTGGGTAGGGAAGGCCACTGGGGTGGTCTACATGTACCCCTGCTGGGATTTGTGGCTTCAGCCTGGGCGGTTCTTGGGCACCCAATCTCCACTTGTGACGTACACATGTACGTTGTTAATGTTTAAATTAATGTTTTCAGCTTAATCTTGAGGCAAATGATGTGAAATCGATGGGATATCTCACACTCGCCCCAAAGCTGTCAGCAACTTAACTAGAAATATTTCATGAAGAGCAGCAACACATGTCAAAATCACCAAGTCCTTGTAAATAAATTTACATTTCTTTTTTCTATTTTACTTTTTTTCTTCTTCTTTTGTCAAGTTTAACAGTATTTGGAAGAGGCCATGCAAGTTTTCCTATGCCTTTTTGTACATAATTATAAATTATTAGCATAGTTTTTTTTACTATTTCTTATGCAGGGGCCCTATAGATACCAGCCCTGATTGAGCTGAATAGATGGGCCTCGTACCCTGTTAAAATTCAGTTGTAATGCGTCAGTCAATTCCAGCAGTGCCCATTACTCCCCTGGGCCATTTACACATGCTGCAATCCTGGGGGTGGGGCATTAGTGATTTTATCTTGGCCCGGGGGCGGGCATTAGCCCACTCCGGGGAATTTAACAGCCAAGTGGGTGATTACATGGCGAATTTCAGCCCGGCTTCGGTCTCGCAGTTTCGGACAACTCAAACATGGCATCGTTTGCTGTCTTTATTGACAAGAACGAAGAGTTTGTTATGAAAAAAAAAATAAAAATAAATAAAATAAAAAAAAGTTTGTTATGTTAGGGCTTGAAAAGCTTGCGAATATTTTCAAAGGTGTTTTTGCCCGTTTTATGTCTGTTCACTGGCTATAAAAGACAAATATTTATATTTATCTGTGTCTTGAATCTTTGCATTGATTTTAAACTTGAGAAACTGATGAGCCTGGGGATGGGGCATTTGCCTTCTTTTTTGGCCTTACCATGGGGAATTTGAACGGCTTGCTTGTCCCCACCGTTTGGAATTTGACCAAAAATTTTCAAAATGTCAAATGCCCAGGGGTTTGCCCGGGGGGGGGGGGGGGGGGGGGGGATGGGCACTGCTGGAATTGACTGACGCATAAATCTTTCTACTGGGTCAAACCTCTTTGCAAACAGAGATGGCAATACGTGTTGAAACAGTCTGTGGTGTAAGTATGTAAGTATTATACTGTATAAGTATTGCAAAGTCTAACCTACCCACTCTGATCTCAAAACTACTCAGTCTATGTGGCGAACCATCTCCTCTGTTGACTATATACACTTCAGACACTGGCTCAACTTGTCCCAGGTCCACTTTCCACCATGCTTTATTTTCTGTTTGTGTATACGTACAGGACCCAGAAGCAAAAGCTGTTTCGCTGTTACCATCCACTGCTCTGCTACTTACACCACTATAATCAAGCTAATCTGATCTGTTTGTTTGCCAAATGCCAGATTTTCTAGAATGAAACAATGATAATCATCATGACATTGGATTAAAACCACAAATTTTACAGTCAAACCTTAGGACTGTAAGCAGACATTCTTTGGACCAAATAAGTGCCCACTTAGGAGAGGTGCTTATGAGAGGTTAAAAATATAGTGTTTGTATGTAGCTGGGACCATATCATTATTCATAACAAAGTGTCCGCTTATGGGAAGTGTCCACCTTTGGGAGGTATCCTTTAGTGGAGTTTTAGGGAAAATGCATTGCGCGCATTCTGAAGCCAAATACAGGTAATTATATAGCAGGCCATTTCCGAGTTCCTTTTACCTGTTTAAAACCCAATCCTGGTGTAAAACCTATGCATAAAGTTTCTAATGGTCAATCCACCTATGAGCCAGCTGCAAAGTACACATGTACATTGTATGGCTCAATCAAATTTTAAATACATTTCCATGGCAAAATTACAGTAGACAACTCACTCACTTTCCCATTTTTGCAAAACTAATTGATTAGTGCCGAGTATGTAACTTCTCCTCAACCAAAAAGTGAACTAACGCAGTGCTGCAGCAGCATTGTGTCGTTCGTACGGGTATAACTTCTCCTCAACAAGACAATAATAACTGGCTTTTAAAACTACACAAAAATATCATGTAAGATTTATTGATCACTATTCAATATTATTCTCTCAATAAAAATAATGCAGGTGTTGGAAATTACTATATTTTACAAACAATGTATTGTAGAATTGGATCTTTGCAGTGGACAAACGGACTTGTTTCTCCTTGGTTAAAACATATGCATTTGCTTGTCTATGTGGATACTATGCGGGACACACTTAGAACAAATTTGGTATTTTATGACATATTTGATCAACTTGGAGGTTACAAGAAAAAAAAATTAATAACAAGATCCCCTGGAGGGATTACAAGCGGCCGATTTCCTCGGGGGGGGGGGGGTAGGGGTGGGGGGCTCTCCCTTGTGTACGCTATATAGGAATGTCCCGCTGGACAGGGTTTGGTTTTTGCAACAAATTTTATTGAATTGCCGAGATTCAAATGATTGCATTCTCCCATTGGGTAGCTTTCATTACGTCTATGTTCCTTTATCGAAACGAAACGTTAGGTGTGCTGTATGTCATGCACAGTGTTGCATATTGCTGGACGCTCAGCAGTTTAATAATTGGGAAGCAACCATTAGTTATCATTCCGGGAATCATTTGATCACGAGATCACTGGCTGGCGTCATTAAAGGGGCTCTGCTCGCTGGGTGTTTGATAGTTTACCGCGGAAAGTTGCTAAGTACCCCGACTAAGTTCCAAGAAGCTATTATTTACTATTTATTACGATTTCAGTGTCTTAACTTGTTCTGGATCTCTGCTGATTTCGGCCCATTAATTTCGTGAATATTTAATTGCGCAATCGTGTCTTTCAATGTGTGACATTCCGCGAAAACATTGGATGTTGAAGCGCATGGATCAATTGTTAACAGCTGAGTCACTGATGCAATAATTAAAGTTAAGAGATTCGCGGTGAAGATTCAAATTCCGAATAAAAGGACTGTCAAATCAGTGAAATATCTTTACTTAGTCAGTTAGGCTCATAACACGCAACTTTTTTGCATATTCCTTCTTTTTAGCATTGATTCAATTGTAAATAACATAGAGGTCAAACTGTTCTGCGTGAGTGATTATCGTTCGTTTACGCTAAAAACCAAAAATATTGGCCAGTACTTTAGAAATACTAGGCAATGTTTCGTGCAACTTGTCTTGCAATTTCCCAACCGTTCTAAACGTCTGTAAGGTGCCATGAAGCGATTGCTTAGTGTAACACCCCTTAGGCAATGTGTAAAACAATAAGCCATTTTCAAAACGACTCCTGATGCAGACTGCAAAACAGTCGTATTTTTTAAGGGAAAAAAACGACAGTTTTACAGTCTACAAAATCTTTCAAACAAGAACTCCTAAAGTAGTTTACAAGCGGCCGATTACCTTAATAATGGGGGAAACAACAATCGATCTCTCCTCCCCCGACTCCCCCTTGGTCACTGTACTCTGAGGTGCACCCCTAAAATGAGCGAGAGTCAACATACGAACATGCGTGACGAGAAATATAAATATAAGAAATATAAAATTAACTTTCGTTACTTTGTGACACGGACCCCTCCATTTCCTGCTCTGTAGTGGCTCTTCTCGAGTAGTCGAGGTTAATTATTTTCCCTTGTCTAATTAAATATTTTGCTTGTTTCTTTACATGAAAAGAGCTCTTACACGACACGAAAACTATCCGCGGTCACTGGACTCTGAGGTGCACCCTCCAAATCCTAACCTGCGATCAGGCCAATTTTCCGCGCTCCTTACATTCTCTTTATGGGTGTCCGCTAAAAATGGGCCTGATCCAATTCTTCTACGGATTGTCTGCAAATTACAGATCACGTCCAGATTTTGGACGTGATTTTAATGAATCTGATTGGCTGATTCAACAATAGAGCTCCACCGGAAGTAAAAGCAACTGCGCGTTTCGTGGAGAGTCAAGCGAAATCCGCCATGTTGGAAAGAGGCATTTCTTGTGTTCTTGTTCAACTTTTTTCATCAAAGGTCGATGAAATCAAACTTTTCAGGATTTTTTTTTCGGTTTTTGAGTATTTTGGGAAGTTAACAAGGCTTACAGTTACGAGGTTACGTTGGATTTTCTGGTCCACGAACGACTGGAAGACTTTGAATTTCCGAATAACTGTCTGTTATTTGGTTTTGGGTGCTTTGCATGTACATGACAGCCTCTGTATTTGACCCTTGTTTCGTGGATGGAAGCCACTACTTAGGACAAAGGACAGTAAGCAGTACGAGAATATTGTATATTTTAATGAAGTGAACTAAGCTTAAGCTTATTTGTTTCTGCGTGTTTAATATTATACTTAGTAGTATTCAAAGACATAAGCTTGTTTATGTAAAATTTTTCATTGAATGTATATAAGCTTATTAAGCTTTTGAAACGTACAGTGTAGAACGACTTATATAGCAAAATTGGATAGAAAAAAAAATCGATATTTCTACAATAATAAGTAAGGGATATATCAAGTTGCACAAAGTTATGGCTATACTGCCTTGAAAAATCCTTATTTGTTGACAGTGGTGTTGTATAAATTGTATAAACCGAATTATTAAACGACCGGAAAATTTATCAAAAGGTGGTTGCTGGACTTTTCACTGACTATATTAATAAGACCACCGATCAGATGAAAATTAACCAACGTAATAAATTTCAATATGAAATTATAAATTCATCGGCTAGGCAGTGGGGTCAACCCCGGGACAACCACGGCCGGGTTGTTCAAAGGACGATTAAGCTAATCCAGGATTAGCGCAAATTTTGATTTCAGTTTTTGCAACTTTTCAGTGAGATATTCTGTTTATATTTTTTGTCTTTCTGTTTTGACTTTGACTGATCTTTAACTTTAGAAAACATCAGCAGAGAAAAACACTTTATACAAGAGAAATTAAAAGCTTGTTTAACTTTTAATCCTGGATTAGCGTTAATCGACTTTCGAACAACTGGGCCCAGGGGGATATGTTGTAGCCTGTTCCAGGCATTCAGATAATGAGAGGCGGTACGCCGGTAGGCGCAAGAGCGTGAAGAGTGGGCCCAATCCCCTCGCCACTCCCAATTATCCGAATGCCTGTTACAAGCTAGATTTGTTAGGGAATAGAAAGGAGATGGATTTGATTGATTGCCCCTGGGTTGGGGAAAATACTATACTTATTGTAATATAATTATTGGGTGCATTCCATTTGACCAAAACTTCCAGTTTGAAATTCCTGAATGTTCCGACAAGCTTAAGAGGTATACCCAAATTTCTGCAACTTTTTTCTGGAATTTTGGGTTGAATGGAAAGTGTCCATGATGTTTTAAGTTCAATGAATAGGGTGGGGGAATTCACAAGTTTGTAAAATCATGGACAACAACGAGTCTGTGATCCGGGACATATTACCGGTATATATCAGATGAAAACCTTACTATGACTTTCACTGAAATACATATCAATGTAAATCAGCTGTCTCAAGATGTTATTCTGTTTGATTTACAAATACAATTTTAAAATGATCCCAGACTATCGCCTGGTCATGAATCACTGAGACAAATCCCTCTCTATTAGGGACTGTGCAATAATTATCAGGAGAGGGGGGGAGGGGGTGGAAAATGGGCTTCATGTAGGACAATATTAGGTAATACCCCCCTCCTAAAGGAGTGAATTTAGTTATTGCCCCCCTCTAATCAGTCAGAAATTATGTACGACCCCCCTCCCTCACAGTATACACACACCTTTATACAAATACCCTGCATTTTCTCTACACGCACCTGTAGATTAAAATTTTATAACAGAAAGAAGAGCTGCTATTACATGTTTAATTGTTGGACATCGCGTCTGGAACAAACACCACCTCCGTAGCAATGTACAACATAGCCATAGCAGAAGGAAAAAGAGCATGTGTGTTATTTTCAGGGCTGATGAAGGCCCGAAGTGCCGGATAATTATTCCGGTCCCCACCTAAAAAATAGTTATGGATTCGCCAATGTAATATGTACTTGAAATAAAATGTTAAGCCCCCCCCTCTCTTGAGTGAATTATTTTACCTTGAGCCCCCCCCCCCCCCTATCCTTGCTTTGATTTTACTTTATGCCCCCCCCCCCCTCTGGTTTTCCAACCCCCCCCCCCCTTCCTGGTAATTATTGCACAGTCCCTTACCCATTATATAAAGGTGGATATCAGGGGGAATGTTTGTTGAGAAACATCCTCTACCACTGGGTCAAGATTAACTAAGTTTACAATTCCCCTGGATGTCCCGGGGGTCTACCCCAGGGGCAAGCTGATGATGTGCAATTTGCTTTCATTTCTTTTCCACAAAACATTTTTTTGACCATAATAAGACAGTCTTCTGCATCAACAATACTCATCATCAAAACATGTAGCAACCTCCTGTCTACCTACCTGAGAAATTAAGAATTATCTGACCAGATATTAAATTCTCCGAATTTTCCCTGATACCATGAAAAAAAAATTGCTGGCTTTTTCCCGACCTGAAGCAACCATGCAAGAGTAGCTCTACAACTGCATACTAGTAGTAATCACAGATTAAGAAAATGCGTTCGACAGGTCAATCTCAAACAGAGGATGGTTGTCAATTACTTTCGGGTGATATGAAACCTGTTGGTCTTGGGACTTATTGGGTTGAAATAGTCTTTTCATTGAGAATTGTGTCAAGGAAGTATAATTCTGAATGGGTGGAATGATATTTCCTGAATATGCATCAATTTAAGTTGTGTATTTTCTAATATTTATTGTAAGTACCGTTCAAGTGTCTCTTCCCTACCCCGCCCAACCCCCAACTCCCCACACACCTACAGAAAGGGAGCCAAAAGTGAAGTCCGAAATTGTGAAATAAATCGGTGTGTATTTCCTGAGGCTTATCATATTTTGTTCAATCTGTTTGCTTGCTTCGTGAGGTTGAAAGCTAATTGACAGTGAAGACCTGGGAGATAGCCAACCCAATAAATAACACTAAATATAACATTACATTTATGGACAGGTCATGTTGATGTTTGTAAAAGAGAGGTATTACTACCAGGCACAAATTGCAACGGTGACATTTATTTAAAAACTTTGCTTGAACATAACTTTCTAACAAATTTTAACAAAACAGGAATTTGGCATTAATAAATAACAGTAAGCTTATCTCTTTGTTCATAATATACAAATTCGTACACCTTCCATTGTTTATACCTCTAAAAGTAGGTAAGCTTATATTTTACACGCTTTTACATGTCTCTGCAATTCTGCACGACTCATAGCATTATTAAATTTCGAAAGGTTGAACTAGTCTGATTCGGTCTTGACTATACAACTGTCTAACGTAAACCCGAGCTACACAACTCGGTGGGTTATATATTTCAACCACAAATCATGATCATCAGAGTGAAATGACACAGTTCGTGTTGTTTTGATATACAGGCTAGAAGACCGTCGAGCGGGTTTTGACAACAGAGCGCCGAACTGCGGCTTATATTCGTACCAGGAGTCGTACACAGCTCCTTAAAACATGATAAATGTTAGCTGCAAGGCTTTTGAATTCCATAATATGTCGAATTTGAAAAATAAAGTAACTTACCCGACGTTGAGATTGCTCCAAAATACGCAACATCCAACACGAGTTGACAAAACAACAAGATCCCAGGCTCTATCCCTTTTCCTCTCTTATGTACCTGGGAAAGAGTTTGATGACGAAATGTACGCGGGGGGCCAAATGCGTGTCGATAGAAACATAGCCGAAATCGCAAAAAAGTCCCGCTTGTGTGAGAGAAGGCGAGAGAAGACTGGAAATTAGTCTGCGATCTCCTTCGTCGACCGCAATTAAGTTATTTTTGTTTTAAATCATTAGCAGTGTCCGATCCTGTCAACCCTCATCCAAAATAGAAATTTGACAAGAAATTTGTGTGCAATAATATTATTACACACAAATTTCTGATATTGATTCCCTAAAATCCACTGTGTGACCAAGAAAGGAATATGTTTCAAATAAAATAATGGGATTAGGAAAAGGATATTCCAAGAAATCACATTCCTTGATCCAAAGTGGCATATAAACATTTAAAAATTATTTTAAAATATGTTTAAAATGCTTTCCATGATTGCTTTACAAATTATCTATCGCAAAATCCGGGCGCAAAATAGTTTTTCCATTCAGTACAAGTCAATGATCTAACAATAAAATCACATCAATCTATTTATTAGTTGCTAAAGAAAATGAAGCACATGCCATCGCGTTGTAGTCGATCGCAACAGCCACAGAGTAGGTTCGATCGATCGATCGATCGAAGATAAGCTTACTATTCCTTCACTTGCCGTGCTGTTTACTCACATAATATCTAATAGTCCTTCCTTCTTTCAATGGCAAAATCTCCCATGTAGATATAAATACCGGGAAAATTGAAAGATTTGATTTCAAACGTTTCCTCTCGAAACATTCACAACAAAAATGGCGTCCAAAGCTGTTTCTTTCCACGCGTGGAAATCCGGCATTCTCGCGAGTGTCACGTATTGGAAGTAATTTTGATTGGCTATTTAGAAGTCATGTCAATCAATGTCAATCCATCACGAAAAGGGGCGGAAGGCATTTCGTTAAGGAATTGTGTCAGGCGTTAATTTTCAGCGCGACCACGTAAAGACGAAGAGTAAAAGAGAGCGCGGAAAAATTCGCCTGATACTCAGGTTATCCAAATCCTAAGAGTCAACACACGAACCTGCGTGACGAAAAACGTGACTGCCTGATGTAATATATTGCATCATGCTCCGGAAGCCGGAGAAATTCTCTTGTGGTTAATTTTAGCTAATGTAGATTGCATCATATTCAACGTGGGCAAAGATATGTTTTCGCTCAACATGAAAATAA
This sequence comes from Desmophyllum pertusum, assembly GCA_029204205.1. NCBI lineage: Eukaryota > Metazoa > Cnidaria > Anthozoa > Scleractinia > Caryophylliidae > Desmophyllum > Desmophyllum pertusum. The sequence continues at coordinate 1,177,900 of MU827315.1, forward strand.
TTGTGAATGACATATATGCTGTGGAATTGTGTTAAGAAAAACTGTTATGTTTTTGGGACCGGGTTTTATCGTTCGTTTACTGGTTGAGGTGCATGTATTAAACAGAACAGAAATTCTCTTGTGGCTATTTATTTGCATGTCTCCTGGCTACGTTTACAATGTAACGGGAAAACCCCTCACACGCAAAGGTCACACCGCCAAATTTAGCACATTTTGCAACAACACTGCTGTTCACTGCTGTGGGACATTTGTCTTTGCTTTTTTCAATGCGATTCCTGTAATAAACTAAATACATGTACGCACTTACACGACACTACAGAAAGCCTGTGGAAGAGAAATTCTCTACTGGCTAATTTTAGACCGAGATGCGATAACATCATGTCAACCGTGTAGAGGACTAGGGCTAGCGACAAGAAAAAAAACCGTCCATTTCTAGAAGCGGCCGCTGGGCGTCGGCCGCTTAATAATAATAATAAAATAAAAATTAATAAAAATTAAAATTAAAATAATTTTTTTTCTTTTTTTTTCTTGTAACCTGCAACCTGCAACCTGCAGTTTACACCCTCCATTTTCACTTATATATAGTATATTAATATTAAATTGACCCTTTGATACATGAATCTATCAACCTGGTTAATAATTGTTACAAACATGCAAACACAGTTTACACGTCAAGCAACAAAAACAATGAAAAACAATTAGAGAAAAACATACATGTAAATGTTACTTAATCTTGAATTACCTCGTGAATAAATTTCCACCTCACAAAGACTGAGAAATTGTGCCTTTGTGGTCATAATACCAACATATCTACCAGTCTTCAGTGGATTAGTGAAACATACAGCTGATGCTTTGAACTGAATAAAACTGTAGAGTCCTAAACACTCAGGGTTGGTTGTCACAGTTGATGAGCTACCTGCCATTATAAAACATAAATAAAATATGTTACATTAGATCCTACCAGCAACTTATTTCTGATCCAACACATATAAGTACATCATACAATTCCTTTTTCCAAAAGAATGTCACTATACATTAATTGCAATAGCTGTTATTACAGTTGAGCCGCAGTCAAATATTATTTTGTTTTTAAAAAGTATGCAAACGAGTTAGGCTCGATTTCCGCCGCTCTCTTGAGTCTGGTCTTCATTCTGGCTCATTTCCCCAAACAGCGGCTGGTAATCAAACCTACAAATGAGGTTAATGGGCCAATACAATGCCAGATTGACCCTTTCGTCTCATTTGCATGTCAAACAGCTAACAATACCAGATTGACCATTTTGCCTCGTTTGCATGTCAAACCGCTGACATCTGTAATAACTGCTATAATTATGGGTTTAATGTACCATTTTAACGAAACATGGAACCCCAGTCAATTGACCCCTTACTGATCATGGCCTAACTGATACCGCCTCTGAAATTCACAAGTTCAACAGTTGAAAACTACATGATTGTGTATAATATGTAATGTAATAGAAAACAGTTTTCTTTTGTTCAATGTTTCATAAAAGGAATTCGGCGAAATGAGTTTGTGAGTGGTCCATCTTATTAACGGTCCATATTACAAAATTCGGACCACTCAGGGAACCAATCAGAATGCTCCTTTTCATCATGGACCGATTTGCCATAAAATAATACTTATTGAATGAGGAGTGGAAGGGCCAGACAGGAAAATATTTGGCTCAAGGTCAGTATGTACAGACTGAGTGCAGCGAGGTCTGTGCATCCTAATAAGAGCCAAATATATTCCTAAACAGTTTTTCTGGCCTTGTTACTTCAACACATATGGCCCTCATATGGGTACTTTATTTAATATGGTTTTATAATAATCAGCTTACAGTAAAAGTACACACCCAGTGTTATCGTATAGTTTTTGCTTCTTTGCTGTACACCAGGCAATGTTGAGAACCTGTTGACTATGTATATTTCAGAGACTGGCACAAGATTTGCACCCAGGTCCACTCGCCACCAGATTGGGTTTGCTGCATTTGTATGTGAACAGTGTCCATGTCCAAACAGTTTAATATGGTTTTATAATAAACAGTTTACAGTTTAAGTACTCACCCAGTGTTATCTTAAAGTCTTTGTTTCTTTGCTGTATACTAGGATATGGTGAGAACCTGTTGACCATGTATATTTCAGATACGGGCACAAGATTTGCAGCCAGGTCGACTCGCCACCAGCTTGGGTTTGGTGCTTCTCTTGTATGTGTACAGAAGCCATTATTAACATCAGTATCAGGATTACCATCCACTGCTTTATCTGATGAACCTGATGACATTATTGTTGACGACTGAGCAGTGACCTTCCCAAGTGCAATGTTCTCTGTATATGTGAAATAAATAATGGCACATCACATGTAAGGACTAAGTGGAGTCCAATTCGGGCTGTAATCGTACAAGTGATTAAAAAGTTTGTATACAGTGGAACCCCGCCTTACGGCCACCCGTTAACACAGCCACCCCGTTATTATGGCCACCTTTTATTGGCCTGGTGAAATCACACTTAAAGGGACACTGTCTTGATTTTAGCATGATTTTGGGAAGCTCAGAAACATATCTATATCATAGGAAGTTGATCAATAATGGTTTGATTCTGTAGAATAACACTCGACAAATGACAGGAAACCATTAGGAAGTGAGGATGACGAACGACAGCGAGGATGGAAATGGATTGCAATATGGATTTTTGAAAAAACATCAGGATATCTGTTTTTCAAAGTTTCAAATTTGACTCAGAAATCTTTGAAATTTTGCAAACATTTTGTTGCAGTATGGAATTTCTTGAAGAAATTGCTTTTTATCATTTAGTTAGAGTTTATTAAGTTCTTATTTCACAGATTTAGGGACCATTTCATGCATTTGTAATAGTTATGAGCAAATACTCCGAGACAGTGTCCCTTTAATCTCTTGTATAAAAACCCCTTTAATACGGCCACCTCATAATACGGCCAACAGCCAGATTTTGCGATCCCTGTGAGCCTATTTTCTTTGTAATTTTACGGCCACTAGATCTGTGATGAATTAAATTTAGAAAATAATTGACACAATGAACGCATGAGTGACTTTACTCATTCATACTGTCACACAGATAGACTTTTTTCAACGTCAATAAGTCTATTTAAGAGTTTTGATTGTCTTTGGCATCCCTCTGAACTTGTACACACAAGGAACCTCCATGTCATATCCGACCTGATCATGATGATGCAAAAGAGTCCTAATTTGAGAGGTTTGTGGATATTATTTTTGTGATCTCTTTGTGTCTCTTTAAATCTACCAGAAAGTGTACACCGACAATTAGCTTGATGCAGAGGAGTGGTAATTTAAAAATTGTTTTTCTATAGAAGTTAATGAACTACATGTAGAAAACAAAAGCAACAATAGCAAACTCTACTACAGTGTCTTAACCTTTGATTATCATCACAAATTAAAAACTGACAAGTCTTTCAAGAAGATCAAGCAATAATTTTAGGTACTTACAGTTGCTAAGTTAAAATAAAGCTGCATGAACATTCACCTGGTTTTTGTTTCACTCCAAACACCTCTGTTCTCATACACACGCTGTCTTGGTGAGTTTTGGGCAGAAACCGCAGATACCTTGCTAAAACTCCTTCATAAAGAACGTGCTTAACCTCCGAGTTTCTGTCATTATTTCCTTTAAGGAACTGAGATTAAAACCAAAAATCAAGATAAGAAGGTGCAAGTGTCACGTACCATCATATCATTGCAAAAAAATTATGTCAAAGAAAGCATAACTGTCATGTATTTATACAGTCAACTCTCACATTGCGGACACCCTGTTAAATTTGGACACCCGTTTCATGGACAAAATCCAGCCCTTTGCACTGCACGTGGCTCCACCAACCTTACAGGCACCTTCACATGCTCATCAATTGGCGATGAGTTTAAAAAAGTTTATTTACAGTGTAGGCAAGGGTTTACATATTAATTTAATAAGTAAAAAGAAGAAAGTTTGGAAGAATTCAAAATTATTTTGAATTCTTACAAACTTTCTCAAGGCCGACAAAATGCAAATTATGATACATGTATGTCATAAACATGTTACATAGCCTCATGCAAAATGACTACACTAACCAATCGGAGCATTTTAAACAAAAATATAGTAAATGGTAAATATGTTACCTTAACTTGACCATCTTCTTTATAATCATTCCAAGTTGACCCATCTGTGGATGATTGTAGTGTGTAGGTCTTCACCCACTGATCTGCTTGAGAATTCCCTTGAGTGGACACAGCACAGATGATATGAAGTGTCTTTAGATCAATCTGTAGATTTGGGTTAGAATCACTTGTTAATGCACACCATGAGGATCCTGCTGTGTAGTTCAATCGACCATTCTTGGCTGGTGTGCTGGCACTTTTTACAGAAGAAGCAGTTATCTTGTTATCTGGAATTGATCCATTCTGCATTCCAAGATCCAAAGTAATACAGTCTCCTGCGATATAAAAGTATATTAAATAATATTAGGGCAATTCCACATGAGAGTTCAAAAAATCACTTTATTTAAAACTAAGAGTTTGGGAATCATGCAGTTATAATTTTATTGGATCTACAAACCTCAAAGTTTACAAATTTAGTAAAGTCAGCATTTTAGGCCACCAGAGGAGGTACCCAGGAGGAGTCAAATGAGTGATTATTTGTAGTGAGAAAATTTAATAATACATCACAAAGTTTGTCTTTGAAAATAAAAATGATTTAAAACCCTAGAATAAGGATCCTACACAAACATAAATAGCAAGGTTAGATTGAATGCTTTAAAATAATATTACAAAGATAATTTAATGATTGAATAGTCTACAAAAAAAATTTCTTGACCAAAAGTTTGTTGCGGACATTACACAGCCACAATGACAAACAAGGGTTTTCTTTACCTACTGATCTGAAACAAAATCATATTACCCTGCCACCACTGGTGTTGAGCCCCAAGGTCAAAAGAAGTAGAGTATTATATCTCTGGAACAGTTATGGCCAACCATTTTAAACACAACTCAGAGTAGAAAATACATTGCCACTGATTTTACAAAACTGTTTCACAAAATTTACATCATCAAATGATGTAAATAGGCTAACAGCTAGGGCAAAATAAACAATCTGGAGAATAATTTGTGCATATTTCTTACTCTGCAATCAAATCTGCCCCACCTGCCTCAGTTGTTAACATAGAATTACAACATGTAAATCCTTATTACATGTAAACTTTAAAGCAGGAAAAGTTGATCAAAAGACTCCAGTGATGTAGTTTTACATAACATTTTGTATTGTGTAACATCCGCAATAGATCTTGTAACATCCGCAACAACACAGTTTGTCTTCTTGGAAAAACAGACAAAATAATTTAACCTTAAATAGTTACTGAGAAGTGTATTATCATGTACATGATCTAAGCTTTCTTATTTCATAGCAAAACATGCTCAAACATTGTTATCCCAAAAACATGGTAAATTCAATGTAACATCCGCAACAATGTATATTTCCTTGAACTCTGGAAAAGCTAAAAGTTTAAACTCTATGTTTTACAAAAGTTAGATTTGTTGTACTTTGTACATGACATATAGGCAGAAGAATAATCAAAATATTTTCTTCCATGCAAATTGTAACAAGAAATATAATAATCATATTGTCTGAAATGTAACGTCCGCAACAAAGAATCAACCATTAATGTAACACACATCTTTGTGAAATATGTCATCTCACAGAGAGAAAAAAGGTTTCAAAACTGAATACAGTGAAATCTCCATTTATTAGACACAAAACAGCAATAAAAATAAAATTAACACATTGACTACTAAACCAGCCATAAACGGCCAAGAGACCGCAGACTTCTACCACTTGTGACGTCATCAATTTTCACGCCAGAGGATGTCTTTGATAATCAACGGATAGAGTTGGAAAATGTCTAACAAAGCATGCCTAAATGAGCACGAAACGTTAAATTGGACCAGAGATACACACAAAACAACTTGGATTTTTCCCTCCAAAATCACCAAAAAAGACGACCTTCACTACCATTGACACTCTTTGTCAAAAAAATTCCCTTTTCCCAACGTTTAGGTGAAAACTTTTTCAACGTGAACAAAGGCGACTGAAAGGCCAACAAAACCACAAAATAAAATGAGAGAAAAAAGAGAGCAAGAACGGCAAAAAAAATAAAAGGAAAAGAAAAGCCTAAAGTCAGGTGTGTTTTTCAAACCCAAAAACTATGTCGAAATTTGGATTTATGGGCATGCCCAAGGAAAATATTCAATTTGTTGCTTCTACGTAGAAGGGGATGTTAGTGCCATGTTTTAAACTAAGTTTAAGACAGTTTGACATTAAACTGTTGAGATAATGGCCAGAAATAGGCATCTGGGATGTTAGATTGCCGTTTTTTGGAAAAAGCCCAGTAGTCAATGGGTTAACTTGGAACTGTGGCTACAACTGTATCAGAACCCGCACGGTGTGGTCCTGTGGACACCCTTGTGACCAGAAAAAGTGTCTGCTTAAGAGAGGTGTATGCTTATAGGAGGTTAAAAATGTAATGTTTGTGTGTACATATAGCTGGGAACATGACCAAGTGTCCACTTATGAGAAGTGTCCGCCTATACGGGAGGTATCCGTTAGCAGAGGTTTTACTGTACAGTAGATTATATACAATCTTCAAAAACACAACTCTATCATACTGGAAGGGTGGGAGGTCAGGCAACAAAGAAACTGAATTTTACACCACGCCGTGTGACCAAGACTCCCACACACTAGTACCCAGACTCCCAGCTGTGTGTGAAAAAACATTTTCCTCCTAATGTGTTCCTCAGCCGGCGGAAAACAATAACATTCCTTGGGATGTGAAATATCAATAAGAAACAAACTCTAAAATATTTATGTTTGGTGCCAAAGTTGTTTGGAAATTGTTTACATTGCACAATTAAGTCCCCCCCCCCCTTCCCCATGACACCCACCACCACCACAACCTCCTACACCCCAATTGGCCATTACCGAGTTCCCTTTACCTCTGTTTCAAAACGAGTCCTGCATATGAAAATGATTTTTACGCAAAAGTTCATTTCCATGCAAATCCAACTTATTTTCATTTGAATGGCACCTGGACTCGTTTTGAAACAAAGACAAAACACCACTACAAAGAAATATATTGGGTACCTTTGTTTTATCCATATCGTTGTTGTCTACCTAAGCAGAAGCTGGTAAGCTTCTGAAACACTGGAGTTTGAACCCGGGCTTTGAATAAGCGGTCACAGGTCATAGGTTGAAGAAGTTCAGTTGAATCTCGTACGACGACAATCTGACATTGCATGATTTCCAAACTTTCAATCGCCTCCAGAACCATTTCGTGAGAAGATATTTGACTCGAAAGTATTGTTAGATATTTATCTGGATTGCCAGTGTTTGAAACATCGCGAAGACGGAGTAATTTCTCTACAAGACGCAAGACATCCCCACAACAAATGGCTGCCATGTTCTTGCGTGGTATATGCTTAGTAACCATGCCTTGAAATACTTGGACACCGCGATTTTGGCGCGAAAACAGGCCGGGGGGAGGGTGAGGTGGGTTGCAGCCTACGTACTAAAGCAGGAGAGCTCCTGACTAAAGGTAACTCAAGATATCCGCCCACCGCATTAAGTTGATTTAAGATTTGAAATAAGCCTCCTCTCTAATACGCGCCTCTCAACTAAAGCCCCTTCCCCACGAGAAAAGCCTGAAACATACCGGTAAGTAAATAAGCATCATTACTCTAAGGCCTCTAACCAAAACTGGGGCCCTACTTTGGATGGTAGATTTGTGTCTCTGGGTTCCAGTCACCTGCAGGCATAACTATTTTAAAGAGAGGATTATCTAAGAGAAGCATTCCCCATACATGGGTCTCTTCCAATGATAATTTTTTGGTCCATAGCTGAGCTATTTTAAATAGTGCTACCTCATTGGCCAGTTCGAGCAACGTGATGTCGAGCCTCGATCAGAAGGAAATTAAAATATATTTCACAGCATGGCGCGAAACTATTAATAGATTTAAAAAAATTATCATGGGGCACGAAGAATCCTGATTCATGATTCGTCTCTCGGCATGTTTTACTGTGATCTTCGTTTACAATGTGATTTTCTTTGTCTGATACTTAAGTTCTGTTTTTATTTTTAATTAGTCGGTGGGCTAAGCCTTGTGACTTCTGTGTACCCCGTAGCGCATGTTCATAGCCAGTTCTCTGGGTGCAGCGAATAGACTATTTCGTCTATTTTAGTATTCTTGGATTGAACTGGACCTAGCTAGCTTGCAATGGAAGCCAATTTTATACAGGGGACAGGGGCGTAGCCAGTCATTTTTTCCCTTTAAGCCCAAAGTCATCATGATAGGAGGCTATATGAAGCGAGCGCAAGAGGCGCTACCCTCTACAGGGGTCTGGGGGCATGCCAGCATTCTCCACGAGATATTTCGTCAAAAAATCTATCTCGATCAAGTGTAGAATGACATGTATGTTTAGTGCTTACAGCAATATTTCCGAGGTTTTGTTAACGATACATATAAAACCGTTGATACATATATCCCGCCCTTAGTACATTAAACATCGTTTAAAAAAATCTGTAGCAAGAAATATCAGCGCAAGGACCAAATCTGGTAAGGATAGTGAGCAAAGAAACAGTAGAAGAAATTACGGCCTTTCGGCTACTGAAAAGAAATTCATGGAAATTATATTTAAGCCAGGGCTCAATGGCTTAAAGTGCCCATAACCTTTTTTTTTTATTTTCTCATCTGAATCTAAACATTACCCAAGGAATTTCTGCGAAAAAAAAATGCGATTTGCAGTAAACGCGAATTTTTTATGAGTGTTTCAAATCTTCAAAATCCTATTTTTGTTTGGTATACCCGTCCCGCTGTAAGAAGGCCGACGGGCTCACATTTTCCTGAATCTACGTCACAATTCCTTTGTTTTGAAGCCACGCGTTCCTTAATCTACGTCACAGTTCCTTTGTCTGATGTCACGTGTTCCTTAATGTACGTCACAGATCCTTTGTGAACCGAGAAGGACCCAGGGGAGACTAAAGCAAATGGTGATCCAAAATGGCGGCAAATTTGAAAGTTTTATAACATTCATAAACAATTCGCGTTTTCTGCAAATGGCAAAATTTTTTCGCAGAATTTCCGTGGGTAATGTTTAGATTCAGATGAGAAAAAAAAAAAAAAGGTTATGGGCACTTTAAAGACTAGCTACGCCCCTGGGGGATCTTTTCAAATGCAGATGACATGAAGCTGTATTTTAATGGTATCCCACAGCAATAGCCTCCATTGCAAGTTAGTTACAGTCCAATCCTGACAATACGAAAATGGCATGTTCAAAAAACACTTTTTTTTTCTAGCAGATATAAAAGAAAAACACACACAACGAAAAGGATCTGTTATCACTCAGTCTCTTATGCTAGAAGGCAATATCACGGTAACTACAAGCAATACTGATTATCAGAGGTACATAAGTAACTTATAGACCTAATATTATATAAATATCATATCATTACTCCTGCATAACTACTTTAACCCTTTCACTCCCAAAGTCCAACCTTGAGTCAATAAATATTGTTGTACCTTTTGTATCCGTGGATGAAACCCAGTATGTGACCATTCAATTGAAAGCTATTGAGCAGTTCTTTCAAGAGGTACTGTTTATTTTTGACAATTTTTTAAACTGAACTTCAATATTTTTCCCTCCGTTTTGAACTAAGCGGTCTTGGGAGTGAAAGGGGTATTACAGCAGCTTTGAGGGAACCACCAGATCATACTATTTATCCCGGTATTTATAAAACGCTAATAATTTCAAATAGCATTGTCCTGCAGCGTTTGTATTTGGTATGTCTGACTGCATAAAAACAATAAAACACAAAGTTACGACTACATTTATATTCACGGAAAGGAAACTTAGTCAAGTGTTACAAACGGTGCTAAATTAGCATAGTGATACGAGCTTGGGAACGAAATAAACAAGAACCGAGCTGTTCAGGGAACCTGAGGAATAAACTGTTTTTGATAATTATATGAAATGTTAGAGTAGGGAAACGGCAACACAGAAACCCTTTCCTGTGAGCAGGGAAACGTAGAAATATCATGATATTAAAGTACACTAAACTTGCAAACTGTTACAAGAATGCTATCCTTAGTATATTATGTCAAGTCGCGACGAATGCGTTCCATTAGATTAGTAGCTAACGGGTTTAAACTAGTTCACATAACCCTGTTGACCAGTGTAGATGTGAAACCAAGTTGCGGGAAGAATGAGTCGTTAGAGAAATCAAGAAAACGTACGAAGAACATGAAACGGCTGTGAAACGAACACGCGAAAACAGGAAGTAAATTCAATTTACCAGAGCTACGTTCGCGAGAAACGAACAAAACTCACAAAAGTTCCAAGTTACTAAGCTATAACAAGAGTTCAAACTACTCTATATAAAGAAACTACAAATTGATGTGTCTTACGATGCGAAATTCCATTTGACTTCGTAGCGTGATTTCGCATATTAGGTGAAGTGCAAAGTTTCTATTTCAACGCCAGAAAATCACTGCTTTTCAAACTCCAGGCGTTTCGTCGGAACAAACTTTAATTTGTGGACATAATGCTAATGCTACTATGCTCACCTGAAGTTAAAGGAAGAAGCCAAGCGAGTAAAGTCACCCGAAATAAAGCTTATGATCAAACTCCGCCATGTTGGCTGTTTCTGTTTCAGGCACTGAACATAATCAAGACTTGATGTTTCAGCGCTTGGCTAGCCTTTTACATTCAAAAGCTCATTATCTATAGAAACGCCTTTGTTAGAATTAAATTAAACTTATTATTAACTGTTTTCTTTTTCGCGATATCTGCCCTGTTATATCACAACGGTCACGCCTTTGGTAGCAATTTTGACAGGTAGGCAAACGTGCCAGAAATCTGTATAATTCGTATATATTTATTATACAAGTCCGTTGATAATTTTATAATGAAATGCTCACTGAAACTGTACTTTTTCTGTTTCTTGTTGTTATTTATAATCCATCAAATATTTTTCTCTCGCGATTGGTCTAAACACGTCACGTGACGCAGCCAAATAACAACTAGACGGCAAGCTCGAGGTGTCTATCGCTGATAGTTCGCGAGGGGCTAAGCCTTGTGCCTGCTTATACCACATACTCGAATCAGTTGTCAGTTATTTGGGACTGAATGAGAAAAGTGCAAAAATGTGAAGTGTCCCAAAACATAATGTCCAATATTGTAGGATAAATTAAGACACGCGGAAAAAAAAACATTCTTATAACTTCCTGGGACGACCACATTGCCAATATCCGATATCACGGCGTGAAAGCAACTGATTCAGTAAAATCGCATCATTCCACGAGCAAGCTACTTTGAAGCAACTTTTTAGTCGGGGGAACAAGTGCAGGTTTTGGCAAATCTTCGTGGAAGCACTCGAAGAGTTTCCGATTCTTATTATCCAATCATAAACTAACGCGAGCACTCACGAGTGCAATCGAGCCAGCAAATACGTCCTGTTGCTTAGCAACTTCGGGGATGAACACCGCTGGCACAGTTTCGTCTCGGAGGCGGCATTTCGCCATCTGATCAACTGGTACTTGTTCCCCCGACTGTTTTAGGGAACCACGTCGTGTGTACTTCAGTAATGTTGTAAATACTGGTAACAATGCATGAAAATAATCAAGATTCTCTACAGTAGAAAGGTAACAGAAACTCAAATAAATTGCAGTGTGCCTAAAGTTCGTATTTGGCATGGTACATCTGCATATGACTGCTCATTCTCGTCCCCAAAGCCCTTTCGCATCTATTAGCCGGCGGGGCCTAGGCACGAGAAACGTGGCCCCGCTGACTAAGAGATGCGAAAGGGCTGTGGGACGAGAATGATGACTGCTCTTCTGATGAAAACAATAAAAATCTATATCACAACTACATGTATACAAATAGAAAACATACATTTGACTATGATCTTCAAAAGTTTCAATCTACGTAGTTCTTAGTTCCTTCTTGTGTTGTTTCCATTTACGTGACACCCAGTCGACCCAGTCCCCTCTCTGTCTATCTTAGCTAGCTGTTTCCATGACATCGGGACATGTGTAAATCTTATGGTGCACTATTTATAGTCAAAAGGAAACTCAGTCAAGTGCTACAAAATTGCACCAAATTTGCATAGCAATACGAGCTTCGAAAATAACAAGTTCGTACAAAATAAACGTTCCTACCGGAAAATTGCATGAAATATTACATAGACAAATAACACATAAATCTTTTCCCGTCTAAGGCAAATCTAAACTTGCAAAGATTCTAGATATGTGTCCAGGGAAATGTATTTTTCACTAAATTAGTAGATAACGGCGGATTTTCCAGCGACCGACGTTTCATGTGAGCCGCTCCTGTTGATCAGTTTTGTTAGATGTGAAACCAAGTTGGGAAGATGTCATAAGAGAACTTAAGAAAAGCGACGAACGTAATTAAAGCGGCTTGTAACAGCAAAAACAGGAAGTCGATTGATAGAATTTCAACTGAGGAATACGTTGATGAGACAATCGAGCAATTGTCTCGAAAGACTGCAGTTACTAAGCTGTAACAAGTGTTAAACTACAGAAAACTAAGATGTAAAGAAACTACAAAGTTTATGTGTCTTTCGATACGAGATTCCATTTGATTTGGCAGCCAGTGATTTCGCATAATAAGTGTGTTAAGTTTCCCTTTCAACGCAAGAAAATCACTGCTGTTAGTTCATTTAAACAAACTCCAGGCGTTTCATTCAAACAAACTTTAACTTGTGGACATATTGCTAATGATACTGGGCTCACCTGAAGCTAAAGGAAGAAGCAAGGCGAGGAAAGCCACCCGGAAATACAGCTCGTGTTCATGCTCCGACATGTTGGTTGTTTCTGTTTCATCTGACCAAAGAATGCAATATCAGCTGCGACGTTCGTGTTAGCATGAAATTAGACTTGTTCGTGATATTTGCCCTATAAGATAAGTAGCACAACGTTCAACAGTCACGTTATGCCATGTTAACATCTATATCTACCTTATTACAGTCGATATTTTCGCGATTTTTGGAAAGGATGCGGATATTTCGCGATGGTAAATCTTTGCGATTTTACAGGTATGTTTTTTCTAAACCAAGATAATTTATTTTAACAAATTGCAGACGAGTAAAGCAACTTAACTGGAAAAAGAAAACAAATTGTATATATTTTTTGTTTTTATTAAGATTACCCAAGAGAGGATGATCGATTACCGTAAAGGTTGTTCAGAGAAGTTGCCAATTCGAATCAATCAATTCTATCCACGAAGCACTAAGGTAATTTAAAATACTCGTTAAAAAGCATGCACTAGTGCAACTAGATTAAAATTAACATAGAAAAAATGCCTTACAACATTAGCCTAAACAACCATAAAACTATAAAAATTAACGATAAATAAATGATTTAAGTCCAAGTTTCAGTGAAATGTTTCTAAAAATATCTAAATTAGCAGCAATACGGACAATGAATGAATTAATCAACGAACCAACCAATCAATCAACCCACCCATCAATCGTCCATCCAATTTGTGTTTTTCAAGGTCGATAAGTAAGTAGGTAGGTAGCATGGACTAATCATACTGACCAATAATATCACAGATACTTACCAATAATATCAATAAGAACACAGATAATATCATATCAATCAAAGATCAAAATGGGTGGGGTGATCAAAATATACATCACGTGGTAAAGTTTGCTTTCAAATGCCAACATCCCCCCCCCCCCCCCCCGATAAAATGTCTTATAAGATATGCACACTGCTCAGAAAGGGAGACGTACCAGTCAAACTGACCATTTACTTTAAAAACATTTATTCCCTCTATAAAATGATAGACTATTAAAAATATATACGATGATGTAGCCAAAAAATGATAAACTTCTAAAATATCGATCGGTCTTTACTATTTAACAAATATTCTGTTATACAAATATTCTATTGTCTACAAATATTCTATTAGCTACAAATATTCTATTAGCTACAAATATTCTATTAGCTACAAATATTCTATTAACTACAAATATTCTATTAACTACAAATATTCTATTAGCTACGAATATTCTATTAGCTACAAATATTCTATTAGCTACAAATATTCTATTAGCTACAAATATTCTATTAGCTACAAATATTCTATTAGCTACAAATATTCTATTATCTACAAATATTCTATTTTATTATTCAACAAATTGTCACAATGTCAATATATGGTCAAGATGCTCATGTTATCTGTCATCCACACATGACAGATATCCTGCGGTATATGTATTTTGCCATATTTGGAAGTGCTCAAAAAGACTTGTCGGACATCTAAGGTATCTAAGGTATCTGCACAGATCATTCCAATATATGACTTCCAGTTTATGGAACAATTTACCTGACTATGTCAGGAGGGCTTCTTCCCTCAACATCTTCAAGGCCATGATAAATGATATAAACCTGACCACCGGGGTCCAATGCTGCTGCTCTCTTTGTGGAGACTAATCATTTCAATTATCTACAATTAAGTTTATTTAAGAGTGTCAACGTTATGTAAGTTAATAGTTTCTAGTGCACTTTAATATTTATTATATACTAATTAGTCAGTTATTTATTTCTCATTTAGCCTATTTCATCATTCGTGTTTATCTTAGATCTTAATGTATAGTTCAATTTTATTAGATGTCTTATTCTGTATTTTGCACGTTCACGTTTAAAACGAGTCTCGAACTCATCCGTGACATGTGGTTAAATAAATTACTTACTTACTTACTACATCTTAGATAGAAAATGAATATATGTATAAATGAATATAATATATATATATGAATATATATTTTACTGTGCCTTTCAATAACAAACGCACTCTGCAGTTCAAGACCCAACTAAAGATTACGTTTTTTACTGAAGTCAATCGTTATTATGATGTCCCTTGAAAAGAAATGGATCGAAATCTACCAATCACAACCCCAGGGTTAGGTGACCTTTGAACCTGTTGAAGTGAACTTCTGTTTCCTGAGACGTCCGCCAAGATGATTGACGGCAGTGAAAATCACAACTGTTGATTGAGCAGAGTTCACGTTATTGAAAGGCGCAGTAACTTTGTAATGCATTATTGACATTCTGGGTGATATGTGTGGTTCCAGAATATATCCATACCTCCCCCACGGAAGGTTTTTTGGTTTGAACCCCCCCCTACCCCCAGGAATTTCCAGTTTAGCTTCATACTTCCCTTTAAAAAGTTTGGCTTTTGAGACCCCCTCCCCCTCGGAATTTCCAATGACCTTCCTTGGGGTGGGTATGGATATTTTCTGGAACCGCACAGTATAAGATAAGCCCAGTTACGTTACATTCCATTTATACGTTGACTTGAGTTGAGTCGGGTCGAGTTGAGTTACACCGGCCAGTTACACAAAGTCAAGATAAGCATGCAGCGATCGTCACAAGGTTTATTTGTTTTGGGAACCTCACCCAATATTAACCATGTTATTAACCTTCCATTCGGGGGTATGTGAAATATTCGCCTTGTGTTTTACAGGTACCCTCGGCATAGGCACTAGGTCAATATAACACAGGCCTCTCATTCCAGGTCAATAACGATAGAAACCCCTACAAATTATGTTTCCCAATATTATATCTCATCTACATCCATTACATGTTCACCAATATTTACTTGGTAAACAATATACAGTATTTTTTATGATTGTACTGACAAAACATAACTATTATCATAATAATAACAATAATAAAATAATAATAATAATAATAATAATAAAACTTTATTAATGTGTCAAATAGTTTTAGCTGAATGTAAACAATATAATATAACTTAACAAGTCTGTTAATAAAACAGTTATGTATAAGTTATGTAAGACAATGTAGGCAGCAAAGCAATGTATGTAATGTAATGCAAGGTGATGTAATGTAGGTTAACGTAAGTAAGCTTTAATAGAAGTGTTGTAATGTAAGTTTTAGCTTTTTTTGTAAGTGTTATGTCAATAAATAAAAAATAAAAACAATAATAAAATACTCATAGCGCATATACATTACTGTTCTATGCGCTTTATAAAATTATTTTAAAAAGGTGTTAAAAACAAGTGACAGTATTAAATTACAATATAAAAATAGATATGATAAAAAATAAATATTTATAACAATGCATAGGCTAATTTAAAAGAAACGTCTTAAGTCTGGATTTAAAAATGGGACTACTTCTAGTAATAAAAGGTAAACTATTCCAAAGTTCCGGCACAGCAACTGCAAAAAGAACAATGACCATATGTTTTGTTCTCTCTCTTTCTTCACAGTGAACGATGTGAGATTGTGAGTCTATTTCAAAGAGAGACATGCCTCACGTGGTAGGTTTTTCTGTGTGATGTGGAACAGACCAATGTACCGTGTGATACAAGCTGCCGCGTGTTCAAGATGGCCACATGTGGTCTCGAAGTCGTGGTCTATTAACAAGAGTAAGATGAAAAGAAACCACTCAGCACCGAGCATTTCCTATTTCATCGTAAATTTCTGTGTCTTCTTTCTCTTTGTTTTCTTTGTTAAATCCCACATTGTAATATTCGGGAGCTTCGTTTTTGCCCTGAAGTGCCTGGTAATGAGGAGCTGTGGGCAACTGTTCCTGCAAAGGCCTGGGGTGGAGCTCCATATAAGAACCTGGTTCTGACACGTGCTGATCACGTGGTGAGTCAGGTTGACCAACATCGTCAGTGAAGGCCTTGCCTGACGTCGTTGTTCTGTTGTTTGCCACAGTTCGTCTTAGTCGCCATATCAACACACCGATCACAACAACCAACACGAACACAATGCAGGACAAAGCGATCACACTTGCAATGAAGATGTTGTGTACATCTGTCCAAAAGAAAAAAAGAAAACAATGAAAATATATCTATATCGGCATCTACATTTTATTAAATTGACTAATGCCAAAGCAAATAAGAGCTAGAGATTGGAATGTTGCTACTTCTTACCATTCTCTCTCTACAATACAACAAGGAAGCAAAATAACGAATGAGTTAGTAGATGGTTTACTGTGTTGTGATTATTTCGTTATGCTTCTCCAAAGCCAAAGTTTTTTGTTCTTTTATTTTTCAAACTTGTTTCTTCTTGGGGTTTTTTTCTTATGCCTATGTTAATGATATCCTTACTGGGTTGTGCTGGTATGGTGGTTATTGGAAAACAGCCTGAGCCTTTATTTATCACCTGTATGCAAATAATACGAGCTTATTGTGTAGGGCCAGATGGGTAGACATGGGCCGATCTGGAAAAAGCCGCCTGGCCCCGCACCTGTCAGCGTGCAATTCAGAACATTTACCAAAACATCTTCACAATTTACCAACAAAACAAAGCTCAATAATGGCGATATGATAAAATGCTTATTGACTGAATTAGGTCGGACCGAAAGGAAAATATTTGGCTCTCAGTTATGTTGCTTAGAGCTTGCTGCGTTTGGCCCCTACACCATGACCTTGAGACTAATATTTTCCTGTCTGGCCCTCCTATTCAGTCAATAAGCTTATAATATTCACAACACTCACTGTCATCTCCATTTATTGTATCTGAGAGAGTTGAAGACTTGTGACACTCTGATAGGGTGATATTGTAAGCTGTGGAACCAAAGGTATTTGTAGCATGACACACATACACCCCATAATCCTTTGCACCATGAGGCGTGACAACAATCCTGTTGTTCATAACCTTGACGTCATCACTAACTAGAACCTGACCATTCTTTGTCCAAGAGTAATTAAATGGAGTATCACTGATTGCATGACAAGACAGAGAACACGGGGTTTGTTTTTCACATATCACTGAAGATGGGGAAACGTCTTTAATTACGCTGGGTGGCACTGTGTGAAGACAATAAAAAAAAGCAGATCTGCTAATTAGGATCTCTTCATATGGAGGTGAGCCAACCTGGTTAGCTATGATTACACCTACGTCTCACCTACATGTATACTGATGGTTGGGTGTTCTTTACACTTTCCACTAACCTTTGAGTCTCTGAGTTTGCTATGTTGTTTCACTATGTTGTTTTTTTAACTATGTGGTTTGTCACCCTTTGAGTTTGTTTTCTTAACTTTGCATCTTTCGCTTGGCACCCTATGAATTAAATTGCTTAGGATGTTAGTTTTTCATGCGTTTGCAGCCTTTCATACTAGGATTTTGGCGCTCCTTGCCATTGCTGGGTTATTTTATTTACATGTCATATTTCACTTTAGCATTTTGGGAATGTTCACGGAACAATTAAAGTGTGTATGGTCATAACTAAGCCCCTCCGACAAAAGTCAAGAGAAAAATGTCCTGCCTTTTGTCACACAATGTCAACAATCAGTTCCTGGCCTTAAGAAAGTTCTTATGCAAAACTGGCACCCTATAGAGACAACCTCTGCTGAGGGAAATTAAGGAGCTATAAGAAAGGCTAAAAAACATGTGAGTAGAAGGCGTGTTGACTTTTCAACCCCATTAAAACACACACACAAACTATTAATTGAGTTAAAAATATCATAGTGATTATAAGGCATTTTAAAACTATATAGGGAAATATAGGGAAATATAGGAAAGTCTAAAAAATATAGGAAATGTAGGAACACTTGAAGCTCTGCATATGAGGTTTTGTTGTTTGGTACTGATTGTTTTTACATCAGAGGCTATTTATTTGTTCTTCTCTTTTTAGTTAGATTTGTTAACCTACAAACAAAAGAAAACATTTCTGTTATGTGATCAAAGTGCAGGATACACTGGCCTCCACTTGTTCATGTCATTTCATGGCACGTGCTTTTTCTCTATTATGGTGTGGTCTATTTTCCTCATGCGTTGTTTGTTTCACCCACCCTTTTACGGGTCCACAGTCAGGCTTTTCCCTATGGTAGGCTATTGCTATCAATCTAGTCGATCCAGAACGGGCTTTCTAAATAATACCCGATACTTTATCTGTGATGGGGTTCCAGGGTTGGCCTGATTGGTAGCTCCTTTTTCATAAACTATTTGTTTTTGTGATTCTTTCTTCTTTGGGGTTATTTCGACCGTTTTGCCTCATGTTAATTAACGCTCAAGATGTAGATGTACATGTAGAAGAACTTGTTAAGGTCTACACCCATATGGCGTTATTGGAAAGAGGAGTCTGGCCCAGCTCTGTCTATCCTGATGTTAGCCTCGTATGCTTCTTTGGATCTTCGTTTTCATTTCCCTTGTTTTTCATCCCGGGTTACATCCTTCATAGCCTCTCCATGCGATCCACGATTCTTCGTGGATTGTGATTATTTTTCTTTTGGTCATCAGTTGTAAGCCACTCTTTTTCCAGTTGAGCGTCTCAGATTGGGAGGAATATGGGCTTTTTCTTGGATATGTTGGCGTATTTGCGGCATTTTATGCTTGGGTGAAATTGTTTTCACCTGTCCCCATATCTTGGTATCTCCGCATGTGCCATAAAGGTGCAGCATGATCAATGAAAACTTTCTTACTATGTTTAACTTCATCAAAATGCTACTCAGAAAGTAATTATGTTTTTTAACTACCGGTAATAAAATATGACTGCTTCAATTAATTTAAACATTATTATGCCTATGTCTCTAGAAGGAAAAACATATGTTGCCTTCACTTAGATTTTTCATCATTCACTCAAATCTCAATACTTAGTGCAGCCACTGCAACTTACCAGCGACTATCAATATTGTAGCTGTTCGGCTCTCCCCAAACTTGTTTGATGCTTTGCATTCATAAACACCACCATCACGAGGAAGGACATCTTTAATAGCAAGAATGCGGCCATCATTCTCAAACTGTGCATGTGGTATGCTAGTGTTTCCATCTTTACTCCATGTAACAGAAAGATCGGGATCTCCGATGACCTGACATGACAAAATTGCCAGTGTGCCGGCTGCAACAATGGTTCTTTCTGGAAGGTCTTTGATGACAGGCTTATGATCTAAAAGAGTTGGAGAGTATGGGCTTTAATTCTTGCACGGTCGGAACAAACATCTTGGTCATTGTAGAAGTGACCATTAGTGGAGGTTCGACAGGAGAGTTTTAGTTGAGTACAGTTGTTACTTTCTGTAATCACATTTATCTTTCTGTTTTAAAAGTTCATTACTTTTACCAGTACGGCAATCACTATTAGAATTCACCCTGGACAGAACAATATTGAGGATTGATATATTTATCAATTATATAAAAACGAGAGAAATATATTTCTCAGTTTTATTAAATAAAATATGAAATTCCACACATGAGAATTTTTTGGCGTGACAGGAAGTTAATTCGTTTTGTTCTTACAGCGCTTCTAAATATGGAGCGACCAATGATGTAAAACTGAAAATCACGTCATTTCTCGGAAAGCACATGTCACACAACGAACGAGTCTGTACAAATAATCGGTATTTTCTGTTTTATTATGTGAACTTGAATAGTAAAATGCAGTCAATCTTACAAAACAATAATAATACGGAGGTATTAATAAAAACACGGAGGTATTTAAAAAATTTCCATGTGTGGAATTTCCTTTTCGGTTTGTTGCCGTTTTTCATGGCATTAAGGTTTAGCATTTAAAAATTATTATCATTTAACCCAATCCTCAATTGTTCTGTCTAGGGTACTAACGATGATAAACTCTTGCCTTCCTGAACGGAAATTTTGGCAACTTCGCTGGCGTCCCCTCCTAAAATCACCTGTGAAACGAATAAAGATTCAGTAGCCTTTGCTTTTACTTTAATGTGACAATAACATGACTTTAAAATGTCTCATCTGGGTATGACATTTGAAAGCTTCTATTGATAAGGCCTTAGTACATTTTATAATACAGTTGAACCTCTCCACAACGGCCACCCTGGGGCACAATTAACTGGCCGTTGTAGAGAGGTGGCCGTTAGTGGAGGTTCGACTGTAATATTGTATAATTTTATCGTTTGTCAAACAATATTGTCACTTTGATGTGGATCGCGACGTTTTTGACCGCTATACTGCTGTTCTTCATCAAGCGACAGGGTCGACTGGTTGGGCATTACTATTTGTAGCACTGTACAATAAGTCCAGTTGCACATGTTCTGTGAATGTAGTTACAGTAATACAATAGAGTACAGTCCCGTTTACTAATTTATTTTTACTTACACCATTGTCATTGGTTACAGCTCGTTGGTAGATGATGTAGCCTTCTCTTACTTCAAGTCCTTTATTTATGTAAGCTCCATATGTTTCCTCATCACCAACAGTAAATTCCCAACTATCCTCGTGAACTGGATCATTTGTTATCTCAGCAGCAACGTAAAAGTTCAAGTTGTCTTTACTGGCGTTATTTGAATCGGTAAGTTTTGACTCATAACCACCTGGAAGCTCTTTAACACCATCAGCAATTTTCAGAACTATAACTTGATAAGTGCTGAAATGTAGGAAAAACAAGACTTAGTATGTTCTGACTTATGGCTAAGTATCCGTTCTGACTTGGCTATTTAAAGTAGTGTAGGCACCAAAATTTGTATGAAATTAACTACTTTGTCTACATTTATATTGTAATGTATTCATTTTCAGTGTACTGGCTTTTATATACAACATAACGATTAAAATTAATTACAAACAGAGATGTAGCTCATCTTGCAGCTAGACAAACAACTTGTACTCAGAAAACCCTATACATTTGATTTATAGTCTATAATTTTCTTGTCAACTTATTGTTGAATATGTCTTTGCAAAATAGCTTTTCTGAGTTAAAGAGGGTGGAAAAGGGGTCGTGTCTGGTAAGTGATTTGGGCGAAAATGAGCATTATACGAAAAATAAGGTGAAGAGAATGATTAATTATGATGTTTGAATGTGCAACAAATAAGTACATGTATTAAACAGGATCATAAGCCCTCCCTCACCGTGCTCTTCTACATACAACTCTTTTTAAAAATGCCAGTGACAATTATAAAATTGATTGATTGATTGATTGATTGATTGATTGATTGATTGATTGATTGATTGATTGATTGATTGATTGATTGATAACTATATCATCCTTTTTATCTGATAGTAGGTAAAATACACAATTTTTGATTCTGATTTTATCATAAACATTTCAACAATCACCTTATTGGTCCATTTCTTTGTTCTACAGGCCACAAATGAATTCCAGTACTTGACTTGGTGATGTTCTTACTTGTAAAACTAAGTACAACTGGAGGTAATGGAGCTAACAGGAAAACATAAAGACTTGTAAATGGTCTCAATAATATGTACAAGTCATATCTTGTGTAATATTATATAGCTTTAACATTTCAGTTCACGCACAGACTTCACAAAGCAAGTTAGAGCAAGTTTCAAAAGTTGTGTGTACAGTAGGTGTAGGATGGTCTGGATGGGGTTAACTGATTATTGACAGACAGCCAACTGTTGGTCAATAATAATAATAATTAATTGTCGGTTGAATTTTGGCCATTTGTTTGTTTAGTTATTATTTTGGTGAAGCAGGTTACGTAGTGGCAGCAATATTGCTGATGTGGACCTGCTAACACACAACACACTCACATATCTACATAGATATAGAGGCGTGAACATGACACCGAGAACTTTGTGCCCAACTCTTTTCTTTTCATTCGTTTTCACCCATCCATTTAAATGCATCAAGGAGAGAGAAGGGAAATCATTTCACATCAAAGCATCATCCTTTAAGGTGGTACTGGAGGCTAACGTGACCGTTTCAGAATTTGACAATTTCTTGTCAGCTTGAAGCCGATAATAAAAGGAACTTGTTTGCAAAATTTCAGTTCAAGGGAATCCTTTTTCAGCGAGATACAAGCACATGAACTTTCGTCTCTATGGCAAATTTAGCGGGAAAATTACAGTAATCAAGCGATATAAATGGAGTTTCGGTTTTCAAAAACAACCCCATGCGGTATGCGTATTTGACACCCGATGTCAATTGCAAAACATTCACCAGTCATTGAATTCTACTCAAATAAGTAAATCGCACTGTATTCTGGCTAAACTGAAAAGGAAATGGCAAATAATCGCCTTTTCTTTTCACATAAAAGTAACTTGATTGAATAGTTCAATGTAATGTATCCAATCTCAGCGACTGCAAAATATGCAACGTGATGCGATGTACGCGGCATTCTTCAACATCGAAGGCATCTTTTTCGCTTAGAACACAATCTGTAACTCCGTAAATGAGACTCAGTTGTAAGAAATATGTTTGGAAGCTCTTAGAAATTCCATCAGTGCCAAATATTTCCTTGAATTTCGAGGAATAACATATTATTTTCAGCCCGAAAGAACCGAACCTATCATCGCCTCGCAGCTTGACTCTTGAAGGTGTCGTTACCAGGCAAATGTGTCATTGTTTATGCGGCCGCTTTTGATTGGTTTCGCGGGAAAATAGGCTCTCTTTATAAGGCAAGTATGGCCTTATAAAGGAGTAAATTCTGGCATTTGCTGCTGAAATTAAGTATTGCTGGCTTTGAAAACATGGCGACGGGGTAAATATAACGCAAGAATCGTAAAGGATAAGAAAGATGCAAAATTATGGCGTGTTTTGTGGATTTCAGAGCTTTGTGATTCGAACATGCACCCAGTATAAACAAACCTACATTTTTAAGGATTTATCGGTTTACAGTGAAACTTGGCAAGCTTGATATCTATGGAATTACGAACATTTTCACCAGAGTACACCTTCTGAAATGGAATAGCACTTGCGTGACAGCATCACACTTATTATGAAGGTTAATTTTCTGATTTTTTACGATTAAAACAAACATATTCAAACGAGAAGGCGTACTCTGGTGAAAAGTTGAGTTTTATTCCATTCTATTGGTGTCCCGAGTATTAACACAAAATAATAAATTCCTGTTTAGATTTCGTCAATTTTGTAAAATTTCTTAGAAATGACCACACCCTTCAATTTCTTGAATTACAGAAACTCCTTAAACTTTTCTGAAACAAAAATATTTCCCCCAGAATCTAGAAGAAGTAAAGAAGAAGTGATGTTGAAATTACTTCATTCCCATGACTATATTTTGTGATTCAATCCCTCAAAGCACTGCCCAAAATTGACCAAATTAGCCTCCAGTACCACCTTAAATGTTGTTCACCTGCCATCTTGGTATTCACATCCTTGCCAAACGTGTTGGTTTTCCGTCTCCACAGGCAGAGCTTCTTCCATAAACCTCAAATCTGTACAATGAACCTGGTACCAAATCCTTCACTGTATACGTTGTGGATTTATCTGCTGGTTTGACACCTTGATCTTTGAAACTTTTATTGTAAGTCTTTGTTCCAAAATACTTCACCTTGAAGGAACACATTAATACAGTACATGTATACAAAACTTTTATCACATTGTTTTCATAATTAAACATGGAAAAAAATTATAATTAAATTTAGTTCATACAACAACTGACAACAACAACTATTTCCTTTTTTTTTAAATATATATATTTTTTTAATAAAAGAGAGTTAGAAAATTAATATAACAGAAGTTACTGGAAATTGGTAAAAGTTACTTACTTTGAAAGAATAACCAAAAAAGCTAATCTAGCTAAGTAACTAATTTTTATCTTGTTTAGAACATTTAGACTTTTGGGTTATTGGCAATAAAGAGTAAATAGGAAAGAAAGGGAAGGAAAAATACTATTGTTACATTATAATTATAAAAGTAATATATAATAATGATAAGAACCTTCCCAGAGTCCTTTGCAACTGGAAATTTTTCAATGACAAATAACTTTGTCAATTTGAGGCCTAGAAGGGTGAAAAACCACAAGGCAATAACGCTTACCATAAAATAACTTTCATATCAAACTTAGTGTGATGACGTCATTAGTCACGTGACCACGCCCGAAAATGCGTTTTTGTTTACTGTGAGAACAGGCCGCTATCAATTGAAAAGCAATCAATCTAGATAGCAAGATATTGAAATGGGCATTTTGAAATGGCCAGGTGACATCTGGCATTTTAAATTTAAGGGGGCTATACACGGGTGCAAAAATATGTGGAAATTTTGTTCTGCGATATCTCATAAAGCGTAAGGTGTATAGCAACCAAATGTACATGTGGATAGATGTTTATATGAAGAACACATTTTTGAACACGTTTCGTACGTGACGTCATCAGTCACGTGACCAGATTGCTTTGAATATTTTAAATTGCTTTAAAAGTACATTATGCTCAATAAAACAGCGCCTTATTCCTGTCAGTTGTAGATATTGATGTAAGGTTTATCAAAAGGGCGATTATTATTTTTTCTTTTAAATATCAGGGAAGAGCAGCGCATGAGCGCGCATGAAAAGTTGGTTATTGGCGCTAAATCAGCCACTTATTAATTTAAAACCAAAAAGAGAAATTTATGAGAGGTTTTAGAGCATCCTCTTTCCAGTTCGCTTGTCTGTTTTGCAAAATTAAATCTCCGTCTTAGGGCTCAGGGATGTAATTTAGCAGTTCCTTGGGGCCTGGGGAGGAGAGAGGATTGGGGCGAGACTGTGCTCTCGCGCCATTTTCTGCGGCTTACGCCGGTCGTCATGTGACTCACGTCAGCTACTCGCGAGGTTCGTCTACAAAACGTTTTTGTGGACGTCTGTCTTGTGGACTTAAAAAATATTTAAACTTCGTTTTACTGTTAAAGAGAGAGTAAAGTCCTTCGGACAGGAGAAAAAGTGTGGATTCAAGTGGTCATAACATCACATGACGCCAAAACAGCACCATCAAGTAAGTAAGCTAAGTTATTATATAAGCACCGTTCCGCTCGTGAAGCAGCTCGCAGTGCATGTGAGCGCTTTGCTAAATATTATGAGCTTAATTATAAGCTTATTAATAAAACTTACCTTTACTTTACCTTTACATGTTCTATGACAAGAGATACCTTCGGTTAGTTTTTTTCTACTAGAATAGACCAAGCTTTTAACACCTTCGTTGGTAAATTAACACTGATCATCTGTTGTTTTACATCCGATGCAATCAGCTATGTGTTGAAACGAAACTAGAAGGAATAAGCTCTGCCTCTTTGAATTGAAATTCTCAGTCCCTAAGCTGAGCTCGGTAAGCAAACAAACGATTTTCAAAAGCTTTTTTTAGGCTAAAATAGTACGAAATCTAACGGCTTTCCGACTGCGCTGAAATACTGGAAAGGTGTCTAGTGAATTATTATTTGTTTTTCTCTTCACTTTTCAATACGATATTTCGCTTGCCATGTTTCTCGTCCTAGGAAATTAAAATAAGTTTACACGTACCAAGGGAAATTGAATTTCTCCATTTGAATGTAGGCGATTTTATGTTTCTATGCTTATAGTGTCAGTATTGCTTGCGAATTATAGTAATATTAAATCGTCACTGCAAATTGTGCATCTTTGAATTAAAATTCCCAGTCCCAAAGCTGAGCTCTGCAGTAAACAAACAAACGATTTTCACAAGCTTCTTTAGGCTAAAATAGTACGAAATCTTCCAGCTTTCACTGAAATACTGGAAAGGTGTCTAATGAATTGTTTTCTCTTCTCTTTTCGATACGATGTTTTGCTTGCCATATTGTTTCTTGTCCTGGGAAATTAAAATAAACTTTCCGAGGGAAAGTGGAATTGCTGCGTTTGAATGAAGGCCGGCGATTTTATGTTTCTATGCTGTCAAATCTGGGTGCTGAACAACATTTAAATATAATGTTTGCTTGCTATAAATCATCACAAAAAATTGTGGCCCTTCAATTGTTATGAAAAATATTTTGCGGTTTGTTTTAATTTAAATTTTGGACAGAAGAGCTGTTGTGTATTAAAATAGACTATATATATTACAATTCGAGATTTTAACGCCAATCAGAAGAGTGAAGCGTTTGTAAAACATTGTACTTTTCACTTTTTGTCACGCGTCACACAACTTCAGTTTTCTGATCACAAACGATATAAAATACAGACGCTTTGGTGCAGTGTATAATATTATAAAAAGAATTGGCAATAATTAAGTTTAACTTAAGTTTATTTTGTTATCAACTGAAAATTGTTTTCAGTAAAATGAAAGTTGGAAGTCAAAATGTAGCTGATCTATTTAATCAGGTATATTTAGATGAACTGGGATGATAGTAGTCTCCTATGCAGCCCCGTTATTTGTGTCATCACGCAACTCTTCTCCCCACTAACGTCTGCTCAAATCCGAATCACATTCCTTTCCCGATTTAAGCCAATCACAGTTGCTGTCTTGCAGTGCCATTTTTCGGAACTTGCTCGCGCCAATACACCAATAATAGATTGTGTCTTATCGTGACCTTAGCGTCGGAAACGTCAAGCGGACGCCAGTATGCCGCCTTTTAAATTTGACGTACACCAGACATCAAAATAAAACATCGTTTAACTGAAGACAAATGAATGATATTAAAAAATAATGTTGAAAAAGATTTTCGGCAAACGGTAACAGTCACGTTTTTGCCGATAGGTGTCAAAGTTGCTGCGGTCAAAACAAAAGGAAAGGAATGTGGTCCAGGTTTGAGCAGCCGTTAGTGGGGAGAAGCGCTGCGTGACGACACAAGTAACGGCTGCGTAGGAGACTCAGGATGATAGGAGTACTAAGGAATTTCACATGCACAATGTAGTATTTAGAATTTGTTTTCTGTTTCATCTTTTTCATAGATGGAGGTCATGGTCTTATAATAAACATATTGATTGTAGTCAGTAGACAGTGGATTTTACAGGTGAGAGTGAAGAGCATAAATTGAAGGGATACCGTATATCTTTTAAACACGGAGCGAGCCTATAAAAGGAAAGGACACGCCCCGTCTGAAGCACTTTGTTGGCATAATGGCATGTGGGGAAAGCTGAAACGTCGCACAACAACGGTCAAGAAAAGTTGGGATTGGTTTATCCAAACAACTAATTGATTTATGTCAAACACAACAAGCTATAATAATAAATATTGAGCGCAAAACAAATATATCTATTCACTGTTTGGAGGAACTGAATGCAAACAATGAATTCCCTTCGCCCATTTCGACATGTACAGTACAGTCCAAATTTTGCGGCTAGCTAAAATTGCTGCAAAGCTCAAGCCTGCGATCAAAGAGCCACCTGTTTCCATTTATCTGAGTTTGTCGAGAACTTGAACGAGTCTCGTGAAGATGACTTTGACGGGATTTGCAAAATTATTTAGAATTACAAGCTTTGTGATTGTGCAAACAACTTGGACAATACTGAATAATTGCACATAATTATACCTGGGTGAATTAACCAATCAAATCAGACCATTGTGATTGGCAGGCTGAACTCAACAGCCTCGACTGATAGGCTTGCTCCGTGTTTAAACGCATGCAATTTTATTATCTCATTAACAGTATTGATTAAAATTTGGGTGTATGTTAAACCAAGAACAGTGACCCTGGTCAACACCCCCGGAACACCCAGGAACACCAAACATATAAAAAGGTAAAGTCTTCATGAGCGTAGTGGCCCACAACTGCCGGAGCCGGAGCCTTAATCCCAGTTTCTGTAGCATGAAGCAACTAGGAGTATTCCTTAACCCCCTTGGTTGGGATGATAGTCCATCGCAAGTTAGTCCACCCTGGAGCATTTTGTTGCCGGTACTCATTTTTACTCCTTGGTGGAGAGAGGCACTGAGAGTAAAGTATCTTTCCCAAGAACACAACACATTGACCCCAGCCAGGGCTCAAACCCAGACCACTCAGTCCTGAGTCCAGCATGCTAATTAACCATTACTCCATTAGGCCACCGCATCTTCCGCCACCAAAAATATACTAAATGCAAATTTCAGACCACTGACCATGTTCCATTTCCCCTTTTGGACCACTTCAGCCATATAATATCTTATTTATTTTCATTTCCTTTTTTCATATTTTTAATTTTCTTCGTATTTGTAATTTTGGGGTGTTTTCGGAGTGTTTCTGGGGTGTTTCGGGAGTCTTTTTGGTTTTACATACACCCATAACATTCACTTTGAAATCTTCATAGCTATATTCATCATTTAGGAGAGTGTACTGTAAAGTTATTATATATTATATAAGCTGTACGTGGGCTAAATATCTGTTATTTGTTCAAAAGGTTTTTTTTTGGTGGGCTTCTTTGGGGAAATGGGGGAAGGGAGTTGCGTCTCAAACCTTTTTAGGTGTATATAAAAAATAAAGCATAGTAAATAGATATCTATTTAAAAGTTGAAAATCCCTTTCATTAATTATCCTTGATCTAGAGCATAATAATTAATTATATGTTCTCTTCTGAGGTGGGTTAATACTGGGTACCAGTATACTGGTCTACCACTTAAGCCCTCTCTCCTCCAGCTGACCTGATGGTTAATTACATTCTCTGCTTTGTTTTCTCTTCAGATTTGTACTTCAAAACCATTGTTATATCAGGCAGCACTTGTGATGTCAAGAGAATAAATTAAATTGATATTGGTTTGAAATAATTTATAATCTATATATAATATATAAAATTGTTTGTTTTACTAATTCAGAGGGTGACACTTGATTGATGGTGTTGCAGTTAATCATGACACTAAAAAAAATTGTGGCCAGAAAAAAAAGGACCAAATAAATATTTGAAGAAAGATTTTGAAATGTGGTGGTTGTCTGCTGTATTTAGATTTCATTGAATCTGATCCTGAACAGTGTGATTTTAATATTGAATTTTTAAAATGTTAAATGTTAGCACATGCTGTTAGTGTATTTTGCCCCTTTAATAAATATACATGTACATGCATGTGTAATCGAGCATGGTATGAAAAGTCAAGCCTTTGTTGGAAAATGCATATACTTTTGGTCTGATTCACACCAGTCTGTCACTCTTATGTCAATTCATGGCCTGTTAAAATTCAGACCATTCCAAATTTATGTTTCAAATCATGTTCAATTTTGGTTTAAATTTATTTTTGTTTGATATTTATTTCCTTTTGTCTTTATTTTGTTTTAGAGTATGGTACTTAATGACAGTACTAACTAATGACATTAAATTCAAGAGAAAGGAAAACAAAAAATTTGTAATGTAAAAATAAATTATAGTCACAACATGATAATTTTTAAAACAGTGTTGGGTTTCTGTTCCTTCTAATACTGCTACCATATTTTCAGAGTTTAACATTTGAGTGACTTTCACTGGTGTTCTTTAGTATATTTTTTGTTCCAGGAATTTTTGACATCACCATAATTCATATTCACTGATACTGATAGACACATGTAAGTTGCCGAGTCGCTTCATGTAAACCATTGGTTCATTGATATAAACTACATGTAAGCTCTCGTTTACCTTCATATGAGGCTTTTGAATCCACTATTCTGAGCTATTTACATATTGCTCTGACTGAATTTTACAAATTGCATTACTGGGGGTTTTGATATACACAATTTAAACTCAGGGTTGTTGTCTGAGGGTGCATTTCTTTTTGGTTTTGTATCTATGATAATACATATGTCTTATTATTAAGCTTGACAGTACAGATCCAGTGCAACGAGGTCCATACAGAAAAGACTGAGGGCCGACTGAGGGCTGATATTTTACTAACAAATTTGCACGATTTTCGCAATTTCTAAACCCCACTAAAACTAAAATTAAGGGCAGTAGGTGGTATCATATTTACCATTTTTCCATTATGACAATTAAATTATATATTGCTTTTATTCCGGTTCCACTTGTAATAATAATAATAATAATAATATCTTTATTAATGTGTCAATGTGTTTAGCTCATAGAGCTAATTGGGGACACCTACTACAAAGTAATTGTGATTCTAATAAAAAAACCTATGTACATTATAACAGTAATAATTGAGCTAAATAAACTCAATACATTAAAATTTTAAATATTTAAGATTACATAATTTTATAAGTACATAATGTACACATCCGGCCAAACACAACATCATCATTATCATCGACAACAACAACAGCAGCAGCAGGAGCAGCAAGTAACTGGAAATGTTTAAATAGGTAAAAGAAATCATTCCATTTATTGCACCGTGGAAACAAGCTAGCCCTTCTGATTCAACTTACTGTGTAGCTGAGGCCATCCTTTGTATTACGTTCTGGTTCTTTCCACTCCAGTGTAACTTGTGTTGCTCCAGGATTTGTTGCATTTAAGCCCCAGGGTGTTCCTGGTTCTTTGATAAAAATGAAGTGAATAATTTAGGACAAGAAAACTTGTGCACAAGTTTAATACATGACTACACATAGTCTCACCTAGCCATATAACTTAATGAATGTATGTTTACATGTACCAAAACCACTTTTTACTTTGAATTATCAACTTTGTGTTTTGAATAGCCCTTTTCACGGTTAACTTGCGATATTGCATAACAATACACTTAACATAGAAGCGAGGCAATTTCGGGCACAAGCTGCAAAACATCGTGTTTTTCTTGAGCTCCTTCAACTCTTTTAGTATAAAAACAGTTTTAAAATGTAGAAGAACTACAATTCTTTTAGTTTACGTTGTTTTAGAAAAAAGTGTAAAACGACTTTTCTCTATTAATAAAGAGTAGACTCGCATAAGCAACAGGAAGATCGGATTACGATTTTTACGGCAAACTTTAACTAAAATAGTTGCATATTTAGTTCTTCTCCGTTTTAAAACTATTTTTATGCCAACATAGTTTAAGGAGCTCAAGAAAATCACGATGTTTTACAGCTTGTGCCCGAAATTGCCTCGCTTCTATGTTTAGCTGTATTGTTATGCAAATATTTCTGATTAACCGTGAAAAGGGCTATTGGCTGTAAAGTTTAATCAAATTCACTCTCTTACTGTACTGTACGTTATGCCATTAAGTTGATTTTCAGTAGTAAGGTTTGCATTTATCGAGTAAATTGGAATGGCCAATGCTACACATGTATTTTAGCCTGCGTTGCAGACACGGTTGAGTTTGTCTGCGATGCAGGCTAATGCCACTGGGATGTAAAAAATAAACTAATTTGTTGTTATTTTAATAATTGATTGTACTCACTTGATGTTTTAAATTCCGAAGGTTGACTGTAAGGTCCAGGGCCTACTGCAGTATAAGCTTGAACAGACACTTGGTAATATGAACAAAGCAGCAATTCATACAGGACAACAAATGTTGCTGTTGTATTAACAGTTCTGCTCTGGGGAGAAGATCTTTTCTGACGTTTTCCTCCAGACAACACTTTCAAGTTGACGTTATACAATGATACCTTGCCGTAACTCTCCTCTCTTCTTAGAGGTGCCCATGAAATGTTAACAGCAGTCTCATTCAGTTTAAAAGATGAAACATTCTTTGGACCAACACTTGGTTCTAACAAAGAAAATAGAAGGAGTTAATTATCGTCAATATCTCGGTTGAGATCAAACGTCCGAGATGGCGTTGGACAGGCCATGTAAATCGGATGGGATCATCATCAATACCAAAAATTGCAATGAGATGAACTCCAGTTGGTAAAACAAACCGGGGACATCCAAAAGAAACTGAGATCCCCATCAGTTGAAAGAGAGATGAAAGAGCAGGGCTGTTGCAGGGGCCAAGCACAACATTGGTCTAAGGACAGGCAACATTGGCGTACCTTAGTTATAGTTAAGACCTCATGTACTATGTAGCGTGAAGAGGATTAAGTACATATATAAGTACAGTGTAAGTAATCATCATCAAAGTAAAAACACATCAATGTCTATTAGTTTCACATAGGTTTTGAGATAAATCAAGGAAGCAAGGGAAAGAGAAATACATTTTATATAAAGTCCACTATAACTCTCAAAACAGTACTGTCATTTTCATAATTATAACAGGCTTTAACCACCTGCCTCGTGTATATGGAGGATGGGTGCCTGGGATATCCGGGGGCCTCCACTGTGGTCAGCCAGCCCCCCAGATGGAATACAGCTCCCATGGCTGGCAATCCCGCCAACCAGCCATGAGCCCCCAACGCCACGCCGAAGGGACCTCTGTGCTGACCGCTAGGTCAGAACAGAGCCAGGGGCTCATGGCTGAGAGCCATAGCCCCGACACACCACATCCCGAGGCACCCATCTGAGAAAAAATGTATGATGAACCAGCAATGAATACTGTAGATGTGGCAAGTGTATGCAGGAATAGACATAATGTAAACCCGTGATGACCGTGGTAGACGGCAGACATAGGCCCAGTTTCCCGGGCGCACCAAAAACGGCTCGAAACTGAGCCTACGGCAGACATGGCATACAGAGACACTAAGATGACCGCCAACCGCTGTAATAGCACGCCGTGCCCCAGCCACACTTAGCCTTAACCCAACCGGCAATAGTAAAACCCACGCGGCCACGGTAGCCACGAGCGATGGGAATTATGGAGATGACGAGATAACCGCCACGCTTAGCCTGACCCAACAGGCAACAGTAAAACACCCGCAGGCCACGGTAACCAGTGGTAATGGGAAGTATGGAGATGACGAGGTGACCGCTAACATGACAGGCTGTGCCCCTGCCATGCTTAGCCTGAACCTTAGTCACTAGCGATGGGAAGTATGGAGATCACCGCCATGCTTAGCCTGACCCAACAGGCAACACACAGTAAAACACCCGCAGGCCATGGTAACCAGTGGCAATGGGCAGTATGGAGATGAAGAGGTGACCGCAGGACATGGTAACCAGTAGCAATGGGAAGTATGGAAATGACCGCTAACATAACACGCTGTGCCCCCACCACGCTTTATAGCCTGAACCCAACAGGCAACAGTAAAAAACACCCGCAGGCCATGGTAACGAGACGACCGCTAACATGACACATTGTGCCCCCGCCACGCTTAGTCTGAAACCAACATGCAACAGTGAAAAACACCCGCAGGCCACGGTAGACAGTAGCGATGGGAAGTAAGGATAAGACGCGACAATCGCTAACCGCTGTTATATATATATATGTAATGTTTAATGAAACTCATTGCAGTAAAAACTGAATTACAGAGTAGAATACAAGGTATAAATATAAACTATTAATTACAATATATATACAATATAAGGTTCTATTATGGCATGGCATGGCATGCTGTGCCCCAGCCTGTGCCCACACACGCAGGCCATGGTAGCCAGTAGTGAAGGGGAATATGACCGCTATTATGTCACGCTGTGCCCCAGCCACGCTAAGCCCCAGCCACGCTAAGCCCCAACCACGCTAAGCCCCAGCCACGCTAAGCCCCAGCCACGCTAAGCCCCCGCCACGCTAAGCCCCAGCCACGCTAAGCCCCAGCCACGCGAAGCCCCAGCCACGCTAAGCCCCAGCCACGCTAAGCCCCAGCCACGCTAAGCCACGCTAAGCCCCAGCCACGCTAAGCCCCAGCCACGCGAAGCCCAGCCACGCTAAGCCCCAGCCACGCTAAGCCCCAGCCACGCTAAGCCTGAACTAAACAGGCAACAGGAAAACACACAACCCACGGCAAAGTAGAGAAGGGATCTATGGCGACGACGAGTTCACCACTAACCGCTATAAGGCATGCTGTGCCTTGCCACGCTATGCCTGAACTACACAGGCAGCGGTAAACAAATACGCAGTAATAAAGAACCCACGCTAAACTAACCAGGCAACAGTAATCCGGCCATGCAAATGCCAATACACTGAGTATAAAAGAACGTCGCGCTAAAACACGACGCCTGAAACTAACCAAGGAACAGTAAAATTGTGGGGGGGGGGGGGGGGGGGGAGGGACAAAACAAACGCTACGCCTGAACTAAACAGCTACGTCACATAAAGGCAATGCCGGGAGTGCTAGAGACGGACACGCCGGGACTGATAAAAAGGGGGGGGGGCATGCTGGGAACACTACAAGGAACAACGCCGGGAACGCTACAAAGGACAACGCCGGGAACGCTACAAAGGACAACGCCGGGAACGCTACAAAGATCAACGCTGGGAACGGCACGCTACAACGGATAACGCTGGGAATGCTACAAAGGACAATGCCGGGTACACTGTAAGAGACACACGGGGACTGCTAAAACATCAAGCTGGGAACCCTGTAAAGTAAGTAAGTAATTTATTTATCCACATATCGCGGATGTGTTCGAGACTTGCTAAAACGTGAACGTGCAAAATAGTCTCCACAAAGAGAGCAGCAGCACTGCAGGTTTACTGCATTTAGCATGGCCTTCAAGATGTTGAGGGAAGAAGCCCTCCTGACATATTTAGTCAGGTAAATTGTTCCACAAATGTGAAGCCATGTATTGGGAGGATCTGTGCAAATACCTGCAAATACAAAGCTGGGATAGTTAACTAAGTAAAATAACATTTAACTGCATAAAAACAGGCAACCGTAATACAACAAAATGCTAGGCCTGAACTAAAGAATAACAATAATAATTTAATTATATAGCGCCAAAATCTATAGTATTCTAAGGCGCTTTACAAAGTAAACTAACCCCTAACCCTACAAACGCGGCCCCTGAACTAAACAGATAAACGGACAAACGCTACACCTGAACTAGACAGTACACTAAAACAAACGCTACGCCAAAACTAAACAGTAAACAAACAAACGCTACGCCTGAACTAACTACAGCAAACGAACAAACGCTACCCATGAAATAAACAGTAGACAAACAAAAAGCTATGCCTGAACTATAAAAACCGACACATGCTACGCCTGAACAAAAGCGGTAAACGAACAAACACTATGCCTGAACTAACAACAGCAAACGAACGAACGCTACCCATGAAATAACAGTAGACAAACAAAACGCTATGCCTGAACTATAAAAACCGACACATGCTACGCCTGAACAAAAGCGGTAAACGAACAAACACTACGCCTGAACTAACAACAGCAAACGAACGAACGCTACCCATGAAATAAACAGTAGACAAACAAAACGCTATGCCTGAACTATAAAAAACCGACACATGCTACGCCTGAACAAAAGCGGTCAACGTACAAACGCTGCGATTGAACAAAAACGGTAAACGAACAAACACTACGCCTGAACTATAAACTACAGCAAACGAACAAACGCTACCCATGAAAAGACGGTAAAATACAAAGGCTACGCCTGAACGAAACAGTAAACGGACGAAACGCTACCCCTGAACTAAACAGTAAACCAACAACAACACCAAAAAACGCTACCCCAGAACTAAACAGTAAACGCGTAGACAAACAAATGCTAAGCCTGAACTAAACAGTAAACGAACAAACACTACGCCAGGACAAAAAGTACAGGCAACAATAAACAAACACACGCTAAGCCTGAACTAACGTAATACAAAAAACGCACTAACCATCGAAGTCGATCGACCCTCTAGACTGCGAGCTGTTGATGACATTTGGACTAAACCGGCAATGCGCGAAACGCTACGTGAATGAGTTGTCTTGGCGATGATAAATGTAAAAAGGTAGCCGACGCAAGATATTCCAAAAGGGAAGACAGTACACAGTACGGGAAATAGACAGGTGAACAGAACAGAAGTTCGACGGTCCTGCTACGGTTGTAAAACAACAAAACAGCTTACGAACCGCGAGAAAATGGCGGGAAAACGGCAAAGATTGCACAAGAAGGTAGCGACATATCCCACGCTTGACAATGATCGAAGCTCGGTTATCGCTGAGACGGAACAACTTGGTAGCCAACGTACCAGAACTTGGCAGGCAACGATGAACTGAAAAAACAAAACAAATGCAAAAACAAGAACAGGCAGCGCAACCCGCGCTGCAAGTATTCCAGTCGACCATGAGGTGGCGAAGAAAAACAAACGTGGGCGAGATATAAACCGCCTCGATCGAACGGAGCAAAAAACGGCTGCAAAAACACAGACAACCAGGAAGATTGAAGAACTGATCTAAATGCCAGACAGTGAATGCAGGAATAACTCGCTAAACATGGCTGAAAAGCCGCCACAATACGAGCACACCACTACGCCCAGAGAATGTAGAATCCTGAGCCTGGCAAGAGCTAAGAACCGCTGACCACTATGACAGCTGACTACACACTCGTTGTTGGTTAACTTGGTTAAATGATTCTCACTTAACCTCATTAAAAACATTAACCCTTTAAGCCCCGGTAGAAATACCATATTTTCAAAAATGGTAACTACACGCCCAAATACCACAAGTAATGGCCACAACAGACATACAGGAAGTCACATATTGGATTGAAGAGTAC
This sequence comes from Desmophyllum pertusum, assembly GCA_029204205.1. Classification (NCBI taxonomy): domain Eukaryota; kingdom Metazoa; phylum Cnidaria; class Anthozoa; order Scleractinia; family Caryophylliidae; genus Desmophyllum; species Desmophyllum pertusum. The sequence continues at coordinate 1,214,946 of MU827315.1, forward strand.
TCCAAAATGAAAAACGTTCAAAAATACCTTATTCCTTGTATATATTGGGTATACCCCTAAACAATAGCTTAATTTGCAGCTCTTGGTGTGTTGGTTGTTATTAGTTATTCACTTAAAAGTGTAACAGGTAAAAGTTGCAAAAGTTGAAGGGGTGGTTAATCATGTCTGATATAGGAGGGGGTACGATTTTATGCTTCACATGTACAGATCTTGCCAAGTTCGCTTTGGTGTCCAAATTTCATACAAATTGACCTAATATTGAGCTTGTAATAGCATTTTTGGCACTATCGGGGCTTAAAGGGTTAAGTAACCAGGGCCGGGTTGTTCAAAGGACAATTAAGCTAATCCAGGATTAGCTTGAATATGGATTTGTATTTTGTAACTTTTCAGTGAGGTTTTCTGTTCATATTTTTTGTCCTTTAGTTTTGACTTTGAGTAATCTCAAACTCTACAAAACATTAGAAGTGAAATCACTTTTATACAAGAGAAATTACAACCTCGATTTACTTTTAATCCTGGATTAGCGTTAATCGGTTTTCGAACAACCGGGCCCAGATGGAGATAGCTTGGTTTATTTTTCTGAATAGCTTGTAACATTGACTGATTAACATCTTTCTCATATTTCTACAAAGCTTAAAATATACCATAATTTGTTTCCACATATTCTCACTCATCAACAAATTTGTCACATTTGAACCTAGTAATAAGCTCCCAAGCTCCCACGAGTCTTCTGTAGCTCAGTGGCAGAGCGTCCGACCGGTGTGCGGAAGATCATACAATGTAGGTTCAACTCCTGTTGGGAGAACTTGGAAAGGTTTTCTGAGTAGCTTGTGTCACTGGCTGATTAACATATTTCTCATTTCCAGCATATTCACGTAAGACAGCTTTGAAAGGAATCTGTACACATGTACTTACTATATTCTGGGATATCTTCAGTTAAGGAAGCACTTAGTCCAGGTTTGACAGTCACAGCTCTGACATGGAACTGATAGGTGACTCCACCCAACACATCAACTGAGTAACTAAACACATCTGCTCCAAACGTTTCGGTGCGAATATCCTGTGGATCTTCACTGTGACTATAAAACACTGTGTAATTCCTGATAATTCCATTTGCTTTTGTAGGAGCACTCCAGGTCAGGTTTATTCTTGGACCATGTGACACACTTGGTGGTATATAAATATGACTGAGGGAGGCAGGAGCATCAGGTGCTGATGGCAGAACAATATAAACACATTACAGTGGAACCCCACCTTACGACCACCTCGTTAATACGACCACCTCGTTAATACGACCACTTTCTTTTGTCCCGAACTGAAGTTCTCTCAGTCATTTTCTTATTTAAGAACCCCATTTTAAAGCATGACCACCCCAATAATGCGACCAGATTTAGCTGGCCCGTTGGTGGTCGGATTTAGATTAACAGGGTTACACTGTACTTGTAGCACTTTATAGGAATAGAAATCAATGGTTATATACACTGTATTCCATTCACTTATTATGAAGGTTGCATTATTGGAAACGTGACGTTTTCAGTTTTTCAAGATGGTTTCATGAAGGACAAATAATTTTTAAAACATTGTTAGTAAAGTGCTAAAATTAAAAGTACCATTCTGTGACTTTGAACTTAATAAAGTCATATTACCATAAGGTATTTTAGTGACTACTAAATTTTGAGCAATTTTTCTTTCCCAAGATTTAGCAAAAAGCTTTTAGCCAGAAGGGCATCCAGGTGTCCTGTGGGCGCCCAATCCTGGGAGAAAATGATGGAAAAATGCACCAAAGCTTTAACAAAGATATGGGGGACATGCCTTCAGAATGCCCACTTTTCAAATTCTGGCTAAAAGTCTGTTTAGTGACAATCTAATTTAGCAATTTCTTTTGATTTTGATGTTCTCAACTGAAACTTCTAAGCAATTTTTAAATTTAGCAATTACTTAATTCACTAAATTTAGTAGATGTTGAGGTACATCTTTGTCAAATTGTGGATTATATGTGCGTACATGTACATGAATCATTGAGCTATGGATTAGAACTCTAGGAAATGATAACCCAGTTTCTTACCATCTTCCTTTGTTCTCTGAGTTATTACAGTACTGGTCGGTCCATCACCAGCAGAAGTGAAAGCCAACACTTTCAATTCATATTCTGTGTACTTTTCTAGTCCAGTGACATCTTTTGTGAGAATTGCTCCATCATTAACAGGTAACTTAGTAAATGAAACTGCAGAGTCTTTCCTTTTGTAGAACAGTTTAAATCCTGTGATTATTCCATGTCTGCCATTTATGGGTGGTAACTGCCAGGATGCTACAATACTGGTAGAACTGCTTGTTGTCACAGCGAAGTTAATAGGAGCTTTTGAAGGAACTGAGAAATATAATTATAACAATTTATTCATCATTACATAATGTATTTGTGGATTTGTTGAAACCTGTTTGTAAGAGTTTTCATTTGTTATATAAGTTTAAGTACCATTTTGTGACTTTGAACTTTATAAAGTCATATTACCATAAGGTATTTTAGTGACTACTAAATTTTGAGCAATTTTTCTTTCCCAAGATTTAGCAAAAAGTTTTAGCCAGAAGGGCATCCAGGTGTCCTGTGGGCGCCCAATCCTGGGAGAAAATGATGGAAAAATGCACCAAAGCTTTAACAAAGATATGGGGGACATGCCTTCAGAACGCCCCACTTTTCAAATTATGGCTAAAAGTCTGTAATAATAGTGACAATATAATTTAGCAATTTCTTTTGATTTTGATGTTTTCAACTGAAACTTCTAAGCAATTTTTAAATTTAGCAATTACTTAATTCACTAAATTTAGTAGATGTTGAGGTACATCTTTGTCAAATTGTGGATTATATGTGCGTACATGTACATGAATCATTGAGCTATGGATTAGAACTAGGAAATGATAACCCAGTTTCTTACTATCTTCGTTGGTTCTCTCAACTTTTACATCACTGACCGGTCCATCACCAGCAGAAGTGAAAGCCAATACTTTCAATTCATATTCTGTGTACTTTTCTAGTCCAGTGACATCTTTTGTGAGAATTGCTCCGTCGTTAATAGGTAACATGGTAAATGAAACTGCAGAGTCTTTCCTTTTGTAGAACAGTTTAAATCCTGTGATTATTATTGCATGTCTGCCATTTATGGGTGGTAACTGCCAGGATGCTACAATACTGGTAGAACTGCTTGCTGTCACAGTGAAGGCACTAGGTGCTTGTGAAGGAACTGAAATTGAGAAATATAATATTGTAATAATTTATTCATAATTGTAAATGTGGATTTGTGGATTTGTTGAAACCTGTTTGTAAGATTTTTCATTTGTTATATAAGCTCTAATCAAAATCTTACCATCTTGATTTGTCACCAATGTTTAGACTTACATGTACAGCAAGTAAACAGCTATACATTGCTGGGCATTTTTGAAAGACATGTACTTAGTTTACCTGCAGATACAAGTATTCCAAACACTTCCACTCTCAAAGCTTTGTGAGTCTCGTAATCTGTTGCATTTGGCAGGAAGCGGATAAACCTAGCACTTGCAAATTCCTTGAGACTGTGTTTTACTATGTCATCTCTTCCAGAATTACCATTGAAGCCCTGCAAAATAAATATTAAAATGGTTTGTAAATAATTATTGTCAGTGATGAACTTTCTACATCCACATAATTTTATTTTCAGAGTCACAATCAGATTCAGAATCAGAGTCGCAGTCAGTTGGCACAGTAATAGTAATAAATTAGCAGGTCACCACTGCCTGGTCATCATCGTGATAGTAGTGGACTGCACTACAGACCTTATGCTACACTATACACAGCCACTACACTGCACTACAGCACTGCATTTAGGTTTCGCCCAGCAATTTTTTATCTGGCAGGGTTTTCAAGGATATTGATGCTATTATATAATACCAAGCACTGTAAAATATGTTATCCTGGGAAGTTTGAGCGGTTTTGGTTTAATGGCTACAAAGTTATGGTTGTTTCAAATTTAAGACATTTGTATGGGAAATTAAAACCTGGCCTCACAAGCCTCATTTTCATGTTCGTGCAAAAATTGAAATGCCTACAACTTCTCCCCAAAATAGGAATATGGCCTTAAACGTACACATATTGACTCATTTTGATATGATATTTCTTGTTATTGAATTCTTTCTTCAGTTATAGGCATTTTAATTTTCAAGAAATTGCTGGGCAGCCATTTATGAAAGAGGTGTATTGTGGTAATTACTTCCTACTGTATCTAATGTTTACACCTACAGCTGTATTTCAATTAACGTTGTCGGATAGAAATGTTTTTAAAAGACCGCAAAGCCCTCAACACAAGACCGCACTGAATACTAATGAGAAGTAACATGAAAAACATTATTTCTAACGTTTCCTTTTTGTTTTAAACCTGTAGAAGTAAGCTACTTTTAGCCAAACTTAATTTTAGCAGAATCAGCTAGTGAAAAAGATGGAAAAACAAATTATCTAATTCGGGGCAAACCAAATACATCACATCCGAAAATAAAAACTTGTAGATTTCTTTTCCACCGATATGCAAATTCTAATGAATACCCAGACTACCAATCGGTCTTGTCTTGTAGGCTTTGCGCTTTCTATCCGACAACGTTAATTGAAATAGGTGTATTCAAACCAACCTTATAAACACTGTTTTCTTGATAAGTGACCCAGTCATTATTGTTAAGTGATAATTGCAGCCTATATTTTGTTGTCCACTCATCTGCATTTGACTTTCCTTGAGTAGCCACAGCACAGATAACAAACTCATATTGCAGGTCAATTTGTAGATAGTCATCAGCATTGCTGTCAGTATTAGGTGACCATGCACCAACTGTGTTCAGTCGACCTTTAGAAGCTACATTAGTACTACTTGATGACGAAGCCGAGAAGGTATTGTCTGGAAATGCATCACTGCTGGCCACACCAAGCGCCTGGATTTGACATGCTGAAATGAAAATCAAGTGTTTGAAATGTTAAACCGAAATGCATTATAACACTTTATACATCTATACCTGCCAACTTTTCCTGAGTCAAATGCTTGAGATTTTTGTCTTTTATTTCCGAAGATGACCCGAAGTTTCCGACTGTTGCCGAAGACATCCGGAGATTTGCGAAGATGTTTCGAAGATTTCTGAACATTAACAAAGAGTTCGTATCCAGTTCTACAATGTGTTTGGACACGGTTTTGGAGGATTCAAACACAACATATACACTGTAGCGTTATTTATAGGACTATGTTTCCTCACGTTGGTTTGACATTGGTTTGAGTTTACATTTTTTTCGAAAGTGTGTCAGTTAATGCTGCAATAGCTCCAATTTTTCAGCCAGGCATGAGAAATTGGTCCGTAGGCGTGAGCAGGCATGAGATCAAAGTTTTCGACCGGCAGGCGTGAGAGTTGGCAGGTATATATACAGTACACCTCTTTCATAAATGGCCACCCAGCAATTTTTTGTCTGGCAACGTTTTCAAAAATATTGATGCTACTACATTACCAAGCAATGCAAAATATGTTATCCTAGGAAGTTTGAGTGTTTGTGGTTTAACGGCTGCAAAGTTATGGCTGTTTTCAAATTTAAGACATTTGTATGGGAAATCAAAACCTGGCCTCATGCAAAAATTGAAATGCCTACAACTTCTCCCCAAAATAGGTCAAGGAATATGGCCTTAAATGTACAGACTCAATTTGACATCTTTCTTGTTATTGAATTCTTTCTTCAGTTATAGGCATTTCAATTTTCAAAAATTGCTGGGCGGCCATTTTGAAAGAGGTGTATTATATGGTAAACTGGTCCCCAATGAAAGGGGCATTCTGATTGGTTCGCTGAGCAGTCCAAATTTTTTGCAAAACGGACTGTTATTATAGATGGACCACTTGCGACCACTTGCCAAATTCCTTTTATGAAACATTGAACAAAAGAACCTGGTTTCTGTTAATTAGTACAAACATGTTTCCTTCATGTTTACGAATGTGGCCTGAAAAATGCAAGTACACTGTACATGTATAATGCTTAACTTTGGTGGGCGTGTTTGCAGAGAATGGATACATTTATTAGCAAAGTTTTAAAAGAGCCACGATTATAATAAAAACATTATTGAACTAGCTTGTTTGGTCCGTATTGGGAAATATTGGTCTTGTTCCTTTTTTGGCAAGTTTACAGACCTTGCCAAATGTTGCCGCTTGCTCCAAAAACATGCAAAAATATTTCCCCAATACGGACCTCGCGCTAGTTCAATAATATCTATACATTATAGAGTAAACGATCTAACCCAAAACAAGTTACAAGTATGATCCTATGAGAGAAGAAGTAACATCTGCAATCATAATCACCCATTTTTTGCCATTATTTACATGTATCAATAATCATACCTCTTCTTTCAGAATACACTTCACTTCACAGAGCGTCAATATTTCATTGTTTAGTAAACTTCTGATTGTCACATATCTTCCATATAAAGTGGGACGACAGAAGAAGGATAAGCCTTTTCCTCCTGGAACACTGTAAGTACCACCACACTTAGGATTAGTCACACCCCGCCACTGCTTATGGTGCCTAGAAGAAATTTATCATTATAAAGACAGTAAATAAAGAATCACGACTTACATGTACAATAACATCTTTGGTGTGTTGCCTTTTATTGAATAATAGGCCGCCACGGGTCAGAGAGCAAGTCTTGGTTTTCTAATCAACATGCATGTTGAAGTTAAATGTAAATTATTTAACTTAGTTAACTATGAGGAGCAAGTTTGGCATTGGCATTTGTTTGTATTTTGTTCCCAGTGAGTCCTTTTAGTGTTCATGGCATGTCCTTTTTTAGTGTTCCTGTCATGTTGTCCTGTTAGCATTCCCCTGCGTGTTCGGCGAGCAGTCGGCTTGAAGGGATCTGGGGCTCATGCCCAGAGTGGTGGTCAGTGGTTATCCCGCGCACTCTAAACATGCCCATCTCCATGTGCTCGGCTAGCGTGTCCCTCGAGCATAACTGCGGTTGAAATCGTACCAATTTTGTAGCATCCCCTTCCATCCTCTCTCTCTCTCTCTCTCTCTATTGACATTTTAATTGATTTTTCATTTCACTGAACCTCTTGGTCAGTGTGACGGATGCCTAGGGGGTAATGGTGTGAGTGGGAGGGGGGGGGGGGGGGCTCATTGCTGGGTTGTGGGTACGGAAGGCCACTGGGGTGGTCTACATGTACCCCTGCTGGGATTTGTGGCTTCAGCCTGGCCGGTTCTTGGGCACCCAATCTCCACTTGTGACGTACACATGTACACATGTATGCACATGTTTAAATTAATGTTTTCAGCTTAATCTTGAGACAAATGATGTGAAATCGATAGGGATATCTCGCACTCGCCCCAAAGCTGTAAGCAACTGAACTAGAAATATTTCATGAAGAGCAGCAACACATGTCAAAATCACCAAGTCCTTGTAAATAAATTTACGTTTCTTTTTTCTATTTACTCATGCTGCAATCCCGGGGGTGGGGCATTAGTGATTTTATCTTGGCCCGGGGGGGGGCATTAGCCCACTCCGGGGAATTTAACAGCCAAGTGGCTTCGGTCTTGCAGTTTCGGACAACGTAAACATGGCATCGTTTGCTGTCTTTATTGACAAGAACGAAAAGTTTGTTATGTTATGGCTTGTCCAGCAAGGGCTTGAAAAGCTTGCGAATATTTTCAAAGGTGTTTTTGCCCATTTTATGTCTGTTCACTGGCTATAAAAGACAAATATTTATATTTATCTGTGTCTTGAATCTTTGCATTGATTTTAAACTTGAGAACTGATGAGCCCGGGGGTGGGGCATTTGCCTTCTTTTTTGGCCTTACCATGGGGAATTTGAACGGCTTGCTTGTCCCCACCGTTTGGAATTTGCCCAAAAATTTTTCAAAAATGTCAAATGCCCGGGGGTTTGCCCGGGGGGGGGGGGGGGGGGGGATGGGCACTGCTGGAATTGACTGACGCATAAATCTTTCTACTGCGGTCAAACCTCTTTGCAAACAGAGATGGTAATACGTGTTGAACAGTCTGTGGTGTAAGTATGAATGTTATACTGTATAAGTATTGGAAAGTCTAACCTACCCACTCTGATCTCAAATCTACTCAGTCTATGTGACACACCATCTCCTCTGTTGACTATGTACACTTCAGACACTGGCTCAACTTGTCCCAGGTCCACTTTCCACCATGCTTTATTTTCTATTTGTGTATGCGTACAGGACCCAGAAGCAAAAGCTGTTGCGCTGTTACCATCCACTGCTCTGCTACTTCCACCTGCAGGCCACAGGCTACTCTGATCTGTTTGTTTGCCAAATGCCAGATTTTCTAGAATGAAACAATGATAATCATCATGACATTGGATTAAAACCACAAATTTTACAGTCAAACCTTAGGACTGTAAGCAGACATTCTTTGGACCAAAAAAGTGCCCCACTTAGGAGAGGTGTCTGCTTATGAGAGGTTAAAAATATAGTCTTTGTATGTAGCTGGGACCATATCATTATTCATAACAAGTGTCCACTTATGGGAAGTGTCCGCCTTTGGGAGGTATCCTTTAGTGGAGTTTTAGGGAAAATGCATTGCGCGCATTCTGAAGCCAAATACAGGTAATTATAGCAGGCCATTTCCGAGTTCCTTTTACCTGTTTAAAACCCAATCCTGGTGTAAAACCTATGCATAAAGTTTCTAATAGTCAATCCACCTATGAGGCAGCTGCAAAGTACACATGTACATGTATGGCTCAATCATATTTTTAATACATTTCCATGGCAAAATTACAGTAGACAACTTACTATACATGTAACTTATACACTCACTTTCCCATTTTTGCAAAAAACTAATATTGATTAGTGCCAAGTATAACTTCTCCTTAACAAGACAATAATTGGCCTTAAAACTACACAAAAATATGATGTAAGATTTCTCACTATTCAATATTATTCTCTCAATAAAAATAATGCAGGTGTTGGAAATTACTATATTTTACAAACAATGTATTGTAGAATTGGGATCTTTGCAGTGGACAAACAGACTTGTTTCTCCTTGGTTAAAAATATGCATTTGCTTGTCTATGTGGATACTATGCGGGACACACTTGGAACAAATTTGGTATTTTATGACATATTTGATCAACTTGCAGGTTACAAGAAAAAAATTTAAAAATTAAAATAATAATAATAATAATAAAATGAAATGAAATAAAAATTAATAAAAATTAAAATTAAAATAATATTTTAACCTTTTATATTGTAACCTGCAACCTGCAGTTTACAACCTCCATTTTCACTTATATATAGTATATTAATTAAATTGACCCTTTGATACATGAATCTATCAACCTGGGCCAGGTTGTTCAAAGGACGATTAAGCTAATCCAGGATTAGCACGAATTTTGATTTCAGTTTTGTAACTATTCAGTGAGGTTTTCTGTTTATATTTTTTGTCTATCTGTTTTGACTTTGACTAATCTTAAACTTTACAAAACATTGGCAGAGAAAAACACTTTTATACAAGAGAAATTAAAAGCTTGATTGACTTTTAATCCTGGATTAGCGTTAATCGGCTTTCGAACAACCGGGCCCTGGTTAATAATTTATTGTTACGTCAAGCAACAAAAACAATGAAAAACAATTAGAGAAAAAACAGAGATGTAAATGTTACTTAATTTTGAATTACCTCGTGAATAAATTTCCACCTCACAAAGCTGTAGAATTTGTGCCTTTGTGGTCATAATACCAACATATCTACCAGTCTTCAGTGGATTAGTGAAACATACAGCTGATGCTTTGAACTGAATAAAACTGTAGAGTCCTATACACTCAGGGTTGGTTGTCACAGTTGATGAGCTACCTGCCATTATGAAACATAAATAAATTATGTTACATTAGATCCTACCAGCAACTTATTTCTGATCCAACACATACAAGTACATCATACAATTCCTTTTTCCAAAAGAATGTCACTATACATTAATTGCAATAGTTGTTATTACAGTTGAGCCGCAGTCAAATATTATTTTGTTTTTAAAAAGTATGCAAACGAGTTAGGCTCGATTTCCGCTGCTCTCTCGAGTCTGGTCTTCGTTCTGGCTCATTTTCCCAAACAGCGGCTGGTAATCGAGCCTACAAATGAGGCTAATGGGCCAATACAATGCCAGATTGACCCTTTCGTCTCATTTGCATGTCAAACGGCTAACAATACCAGATTGACCCTTTTGCCTCGTTTGCATGTCAAACCGCTGACATCTGTAATAACTGCTATAATTATGGGTTTAATTTACCATTTTAACGAAACATGGAACCCCAGTCAACTGACCCCTTACTGATCATGGCCTAACTGATACCGCCTCTGAAATTCACAAGTTCAACAGTTGAAAAACTACATGATTGTGTATAATGAGACTGAATCAAATATATACTGTAATGGCTTCCAGATATCTTTAATCAGTTTACAGATTATAAATTAATGTTTTGGAAATTATTTTTTTACAAAATGATTTGACATCAGATTTCTATATATACAAAGTAAATGTACATGTACATTATTTTATACTCTGTAAGGAAAAAATGCACTCTGGTCTAGATAGTAATCTATCAAGAAAATACAATCATGTACAACTTATTAGTGGCATATTTCAGATGAAAATGAGTTATTTCAGATGAAAATATTTTTTTTTTTAGATAAACCGTTACAAACAGAACTACAGTAAACTTTGAGCATTCAGTTAGTGGGGAGCGGCACCTTTTTTCTCACTCACTACTCTTCACGCTGAACCGAATGTCTGCAACAAGCAACAAAACATCTTGCTACCAAGATACAAAAAAAACTATGATTATTATGGTTTTACTTTACACCAGTTTAGATGGTGAGATATTTCAAACTTGGTGAAAGTCTCTCAGTCTGTTACATTTGTACATAGACTGCGAGCAGTCGGTCTTTCTCCTCAGATCTTTGGCGCGAGCGGAAATGTTATAATTATGCAAATTAGTGAAAAAACGAGGAGAGATTGGGGAGAGGGAGGGAAAAGACCGACTGCGGAGGTTCTTTGTTCTTTGAATTCCGTTTCTGAGAAACGGAAAATGCTGATTGGTTGGGTACCTATCAATCTGTCAACAAACTCATCTCTGCGTCATCGGAATAATTTAAGACAAATGTTTTCGCGGGCCGGATGGTTTTAGTCATGGTTTTAGTACTCCTGGTAGTGTACGGTAATCCGGATTGAAGATCGAAGACTAGAGAATCGAAGCGCAACGTATTTGTGAGGGAAAGCTTGAGGGATACTTCTGAAGTCTGAACACAAGAGGAAGCCATTTTATTTCCGCGGCCGTAATATTATCTAGCAAACTCTTTATTTGCCACATCACACAACTCTTCGAAGACGATTGCCCTATTTATCTTTTCCTCTGGTTACAGAGACCTTAGACTAACTCTGTTGTTTCCAAAACTTTGAATAAGCGTCTAAGTAAGTCAAACTTCATCTTAAAAGTTAAATGTGAGTTTCCTTTCGCTCTATGGTGTCATACAGCTTCCTGTTAAAGTGATCATTTGGGTCAAGGGGTCAAACTGACTTTCAATATATCAGATATATCCAGTCAACGAAACTAACTTTCTTTCTCGGTCGAACTGTAGTAAATTTATGTTGGATATGAAGAGTGCAATGTTACGGCTCAGGCGGCTTATTTGATGCAATGAATCCGGAATAAAACGCCGCAGCATTTCGCAGTATGATCACCACGCAGATAAAATTGTATTGACTCTCACACGACAAAAACACATCAACATTGTATAACTCCGGCCCGGTAATAACTACAAGGTTTCAGGATCCATACCTCTCAAATACAAAATGATAGTTCCTTTCTTCAATTGTTCGCATGTTTCTGCTCGTATATCGTCGAAAAGTTGCCGAGTCAAAATCGTGACAACAAACTTAGCAAACGTATTGACGGTTTGCTGATTTTATAACACACAACAGAACGAGGCACAGAGGCAGCAAAGGTTGAACAAAACCACCGAACAAAACAGACAAAGCGCAAGAGAAGTTTAAAGTGCCTATAACCTTTTTTTTTTATTTTCTCATCTGAATCTAAACATCACCCAAGGAAATTCTGCGAAAAAATTTTCCCATTTTCAGAAAACGCGAATTGTTTATGAATGTTATAAAACTTTCAAATTTGCCGCCATTTTGGACCACCATTTGCTTTAGTCTCCCATGGGTCCTTCTCGGTTCACAAAGGATCTGTGACGTAGATTAAGGAACACGTGACATCAGACAAAGGAACTGTGGCGTAGATTAAGGAACACGTGGCTTCAAAACAAAGGAATTGTGACGTTACATTCAGGAAAATGTGAGCCCGTCGGCCTTCTTACAGCGGACGGGTATACCAAACAAAAATAGGATTTTGAAGATTTGAAACATTCATAAAAAATTCGCGTTTTCTGCAAATCGCAAAATTTTTTCCCAGAAATTCCTTGGGTAATGTTTAGATTCAAATGAGAAAATAAAAAAAAAAGGTTATGGACACTTTAAGCCATGCGATCTTTTCGTAACTTCAAGCAGCATACACTAGCGCGGTGAAACCATACGTATACATTTCCTTCCTGTAGTGGCGAACAGCTCTCGTATACAGATCGAACATTATTTTCCCCAGTTATCGGCTTCTTGTGAGGGTTCAAGCTGACAAAATGGATGACAAATTCCCATACGAGACTATTTACCCGAAGCCGTATGTATATACTGCCATAAAAACGGCGAAAACAGTGTTTTCGACACACGATCGTCTCTAGTTGTCGTCTCTCTCCCTTCTTTGCTGGATTACACAACAATATTTTGCCGCGAAAATGGTATCGTTTATAAACTGGGCGGAACTATCAATCAAATAGGTGTCAAAGGCGGCAATTTGAAAGATCAAGATTCCACCGCAGTCTCTTTCTTTTCCTTCTCACCGCGCCCGCGATTCTCACGGCTCGCCCCGCTCGCCGCTCGATCGCACGCGTGCCCTAGGAAAAGAAAGAGACTGCTCGCAGTGTAATTTGTACAGGGCTTGAGTTATTTAGCTTCCTCAAATGTCGTACTTTAAGTACTCTCAAGCTATCGACCAGTCAGGGTAGCCACACTGCCTTGAGAGTTAAGCTTAGGAATGTAAGTGTATGTGTATGAGGGGGGGGGGGGGGGGGGGGGGTACGAGCTTCCACACATCTGGGACCCTCTATTCTAATCCTGCATGTTGTTGCAGGAAGGAGTACCAACACGGCCAATTACATGTAAATTTAATTATTATTATTATTATTACATGTAAACAGCATGATGAAACTTGTTCAAGATAATTAGTTACTATGCATGTAATGAAATACATGTGTAAAGTGTAAATTATAACACATGTATGTCTGTCTTGATTCAACAAAACAAACCCGAGAGCTTGGCCAGACCCACCAAACAGTTTCTGGTCCCCCTAGGCAGGTCTGCACATTGCTGAATGCTTAGCTAACCCAACCCTGGACCAAAGCAGCTCAGCTAGGCAGCGAAACAGGGCAAGCCACACAATGCAAGTGATAAAAAGCCAAGTAAGGGTCACTTGAGATTCAGCGACAAGTGCACCCCTAGCCCCTCCCCTAGCCAGGCAACAGTGCAACCCCTGACCCTCTACTCCCTGGGGGCTGTTAGGTCATGGACTGGTCTACCTAGCAAAGCGGTCCATGACGTTCTCCCCCCCCCCCCCCCCCCCTCCCCCTACATAAAATTCAAAACGCCAGTGGTTGGTGGAAGGGGTGGATTTGGGGCCCCGGAGGGCCTCCAATCCTTGGTCACCAAACATTGACTATGTCCCCTCCCCTAGCCAGGGAGCAATTCACCCCCTGAGCCTGGACTTCCTGGGGCGGTCAGTCCTTGGACTGGCCTACCTAGCACATGTGTCCAAAACAGTCACCCCCTCCCCTCCCCTGAAATTTTGCCGACACCATAAGGCTTGAGGTGGCACACAAAACCTAACTTCGAGCAGGTACATTTTGCCAAATTCGGACACATGTACATGTACATAGATGTTATTGAACTAGCGCGAGGTCCGTATTGGGGAAATATTGGTTGAGGTCTTTTTTTGCAAGTTCATGGACCGAGCTGAAGCCATAAACTTGCAACAACAAAAGAACGGGACCAATATTCCCCAATATGGACTGAACAAGCTAGTTCAATTAATTTTTATTATTACTCTCAAGCTATTATAATAATGGCTTTTTTAACACTTTGCTGATAAATGTAATGCAACCATTCTTGGCCAACACGCACGCGCCAAAGTTAAGCATATACTTGCATTTTTCAGGCCACTTTGCAAAATTAGTTGAACCAAAATTAATAGAAAACAGTTTTCTTTTGTTCAATGTTTCATAAAAGGAATTCGGCGAAATGAGTTTGTGAGTGGTCCATCTTATTAACGGTCCATATTACAAAATTCGGACCACTCAGGGAACCAATCAGAATGCTCCTTTTCATCATGGACCGATTTGCCATAAATAAATTTACTTATTAACCGGGCGTGGGCCTGGGGCCCAGCCCGGTTAATAAAATAGCTTCTGTTTTTTTTTGTCGTCGATCTCTTATACCTCTACTCCGCCAAAGTGCTAGGAGGAGAGCTAGGGGTGAGTATGAATATATATGAATGTATTCGCCTTGTGAAAGATTTTCTCGGGAAGAACGAAGCCCGGACTCGAGAGAGCGGCGGAAATCGAGCCTATGTGAAAGTTGGACTGGTCCAAATAGATATTAATTTAGGACCGCGTAAACACATCGGAGCGGCGTACAGATTTCGCAACGTCGGTGAGCTTGACTCGTCAAAATATTAAATCATTGTACTCACTACTAGGTGGACACACTAGGAGCGCCATTAGATCAATTTTTTTTATCAAGGCTACGTTACATTTCGCCAGGGTCATAATATTGTCCTGTTTGTTTTGTGTGAAATACATTTCTTTTCCGTAAAGGAAAACAGAAACTTGCCCAGACTCGCAGATTTATGTAAACAGAAACTTGCTGAGACGTGCAGATTTATATTTGGACGATTACGTCATAGGGTCACGTCGAATCGTGACTTGAAGAGATTGTCTGTGAGGTGCGTACGTACATCACATACACTAGAAGCGCCATTAGATCAAATTTTTATCAAGGCTACGTTACATTTCGCCAGGGTCATAATATTGTCCTGTTTGTTTTGTGTGAAATACATTTCTTTTCCGAAAAGGAAAACAGAAACTTGCCCAGACTCGCAGATTTATGTAAACAGAAACTTGCTGAGATGTGCAGATTTATATTTGGACGATTACGTCATAGGGTCACGTCGAATCGTGACTTGAAGAGATTGTCTGTGAGGTGCGTACGTACATCACATACACTAGAAGCGCCATTAGATCAAATTTTTTATCAAGGCTACGTTACATTTCGCCAGGGTCATAATATTGTCCTGTTTGTTTTGTGTGAAATACATTTCTTTTCCGAAAAGGAAACAGAAACTTGCCCAGACTCGCAGATTTATGTAAACAGAAACTTGCTGAGATGTGCAGATTTATATTTGGACGATTACGTCATAGGGTCACGTCGAATCGTGACTTGAAGAGATTGTCTGTGAGGTGCGTACGTACATCACATACACTGGAAGCGCCATTAGATCAACTTTTTTATCAAGGCTACGTTAGATTTTCGCCAGGGTCATCCTTTGCCTAAATGATATTTTATGAATATTGTCCTGTTAAATAATTGTCATTTTGTGTGAAATACATATCTTTTCTGTATATTTTCTGAGAAAAACAGAAACTTGCTGAGAAATGCAGATTTATAAATAAGGACGATTACGTCATGGGGTCACATGAGTCAACGTTCTGTGATAAACCGGGGTCGCCGTTAGGTCAAATTTCATATCAAGCTATTACTTTTGATTTGAACATGAATACTCTGCTGTTTATTTAGTGTGAAATACATTACTTTTTCGTGTCGGTGCAGCAATTCACTTCCTTGTATGCAGAAGATTTATAAATAACAACCATTACGTTACAATATCACATTTTGACTCACGCAATTTGTTGAACTGTGACTAGAATAGCTGCGAATGATGATGGTGCAACGCGGAACGTCTGCGATTGATGGTTCAACACCAATTCGTACCTATGTTGTCGTGTTTTTTCCTCTTATTCAACTTTGGCTTTATATTGAGGAATGATCTTCAAAAACTGCAGTCAGAGGCAAGAAAATTGACAGTAGGCACTATACGCAAACATCAGACTTCAGCGTGACTGCCGTGACTAATCTGATAGATTTCAAGCAAGAGAGCAGGTAAAACGGCTTGCTTGCTTGATAAAAAAAGCCCGGTTATATTTTCTTCGCAAATTCTTGTTGAATGAGGAGTGGAAGGGCCAGACAGGAAAATATTTGGCTCAAGGTCAGTATGTACAGACTGAGTGCAGCAAGGTCTGTGCATCCTAATAAGAGCCAAATATATTCCTAAACAGTTTTTCCGGCCTTGTTACTTCAACACATATGGCCCTCATATGGGTACTTTATTTAATATGGTTATATAATAATCAGCTTACAGTAAAAGTACACACCCAGTGTTATCGTATAGTTTTTGCTTCTTTGCTGTACACCAGGCAATGTTGAGAACCTGTTGACTATGTATATTTCAGAGACTGGCACAAGATTTGCACCCAGGTCCACTCGCCACCAGATTGGGTTTGCTGCATTTGTATGTGAACAGTGTCCATGTCCAAACAGTTTAATATGGTTTTATAATAAACAGTTTACAGTTAAAGTACTCACCCAGTGTTATCTTATAGTCTTTGTTTCTTTGCTGCAGAACAACATGTGTTGAGAACCTGTTGACTATGTATATTTCAGAGACGGGCACAAGATTTGCACCCAGGTCCACTCGCCACCAGCTTGGGTTATTTTCATATGTATGTGTACAGTGTCCATTATTAAAATCAGTATCAGGATTACCATCCACTGCTTTATCTGATACACCTGATTGAAATGTTGATGACTGAGCTGTGACCTTCCCAAGAGCAATGTTCTCTGTATATGTGAAATAAATAATGGCACATGTAAGGACTAAGTGGAGTCCAATTCGGGCTGTAATCGTACAAGTGATTAAAAAATTTGTATACAGTGGAACCCTGCCTTACGGCCACCCCGTTAATACAGCCACCCCGTTATTATGGCCACCTTTTATTGGCCTGGTGAAATCACACTTAAAGGGACACTGTCTTGATTTTAGCATGATTTTGGGAAGCTCAGAAACATATCTATATCATAGGAAGTTGATCAATAATGGTTTGATTCTGTAGAATAACACTCGACAAATGACAGGAAAACCATTAGGAAGTGAGGATGACGAACGACAGCGAGGATGGAAATGGATTGCAATATGGATTTTTGAAAAAACGTCAGGATATCTGTTTTTCAAAGTTTCAAATTTGACTCAGAAATCTTTGAAATTTTGCAAACATTTTGTTGCAGTATGGAATTTCTTGAAGAAATTGCTTTTTATCATTTAGTTAGAGTTTACTAAGTTCTTATTTCACAGATTTAGGGACCATTTCATACATTGTAATAGTTATGAGCAAATACGCCGAGACAGTGTCCCTTTAATCTCTTGTATAAAAACCCCTTTAATACGGCCACCTCATAATACGGCCAACAGCCAGATTTTGCGATCCCTGTGAGCCTATTTTCTTTGTAATTTTACGGCCACTAGATCTGTGATGAATTAAATTTAGAAAATAATTGACACAATGAACGCATGAGTGACTTTACTCATTCATACTGTCACACAGATAGACTTTTTTCAACGTCAATAAGTCTATTTAAGAGTTTGATTGTCTTTGGCATCCCTCTGAACTTGTACACACAAGGAACCTCCATGTCATATCCGACCTGATCATGATGATGCAAAAGAGTCCTAATTTGAGAGGTTTGTGGATATTATTTTTGTGATCTCTTTGTGTCTCTTTAAATCTACCAGAAAGTGTACACCGACAACTAGCTTGATGCAGAGGAGTGGTAATTTAAAAATTGTTTTTCTATTGAAGTTAATGAACTAGAAAACAAAAGCAACAATAGCAAACTCTACTACAGTGTCTTAACCTTTGATTATCATCACAAATTAAAAACTGACAAGTCTTGCAAGAAGATCAAGCAATAATTTTTAGGTACTTACAGTTGCTAAGTTAAAATAAAGCTGCATGAACATTCACCTGGTTTTTGTTTCACTCCAAACACCTCTGTTCTCATACACACGCTGTCTTGGTGAGTTTTGGGCAGAAACCGCAGATACCTTGCTAAAACTCCTTCATAAAGAACGTGCTTAACCTCCGAGTTTCTGTCATTATTTCCTTTAAGGGACTGAGATTAAAACCAAAAATCAAGATAAGAAGGTGCAAGTGTCGCGTACCATCATATCATTGCAAAAAAAATTATGTCAAAGAAAGCATAACTGTCATGTATTTATAAAGTCAACTCTCGCCTTGCGGACACCCTGTTAAATTTGGACACCCGTTTTATGGACAAAATCCAGCCCTTTGCACTGCACGTGGCTCCACCAACCTTACAGGCACCTTCACATGCTCATCAATTGGCGATGAGTTTAAAAAAGTTTATTTACAATGTAGGCAAGGGTTTACATATTAATTTAATAAGTAAAAAGAAGAAAGTTTGGAAGAATTCAAAATTATTTTGAATTCTTACAAACTTTCTCAAGGCCGACAAAATGCAAATTATGATACATGTATGTCATAAACATGTTACATAGCCTCATGCAAAATGACTACACTAACCAATCGGAGCATTTTAAACAAAAATATAGTAAATGGTAAATATGTTACCTTCACTTGTCCATCTTCTTTATAATCTTTCCAAGTTGACCCATCTGTAGATGATTTCAGTGTGTAGGTCTTCACCCACTGATCTGCTTGAGAATTCCCTTGAGTGGACACAGCACAGATGATATGAAGTGTCTGTAGATCAATCTGTAGATATGGATTAGAATCACTTGTCCCTGCACACCATGAGGATCCTGATACATAGTTCAATCGACCATTCTTGGCTGGTGTGTTGACTGCACTGTTTACAGAAGAAGCAGTTATCTTGTTATCTGGAATTGATCTACTTTCCATTCCAAGATCCAAATTAATACAGTCTCCTGCGATATAAAAGTACATGTATATTAAATAATATAATTAATGTAACACACATCTTTGTGAAATATGTCATCTCACAGAGAGAAAAAAAGGTTTCAAAACTGAATACAGTGAAATCTCCATTATTAGACACAAAACAGCAATAAAAATAAAATTAACACATTGACTACTAAACTGGCCATAAACGGCCAAGAAGAGACCACAGACTTGTACCACTTGTGACGTCATCAATTTTCACGTCTTTGATAATCAACAGATAGAGTTGGAAAATGTCTAACAAAGCATACCTAAACGAGCACGAAACGTTAAATTGGACCAGAGATACACACAAAACAACTTGGATTTTTTCCTCCAAAATCACCAAAACACACGACCTTCACTACCATTGACACTCTGTCAAAAAAATTCCCTTTTCCCAACGTTTAGGTGAAAACTTTTTCAACGTGAACAAAGGCGACTGAAAGGCCAACAAAACCACAAAATAAAATGAGAGAAAAAGGAGAGCAAGAATGGCAAAAGAAATAAAAGGAAAAGAAAAGAAAAGCCTAAAGTCAGGTGTGTTTTTCAAACCCAAAAACTATGTCGAAATTTTGAATTATGCGCATGCCCAAGGAAAATATTCAATTTGTTGCTTCTACATAGAAGGGGATGTTAGTTGCCATGTTTTAAACTAAGTTTAAGACAGTTTGACATTAAACTGTTGAGATAATGGCCAGAAATAGGCATCTGGGAGGTTAGATTGCCGTTTTTTGGAAAAAGCCCAGTAGTCAATGGGTTAACTTGGAACTGTGGCTACAACTGTATCAGAACCCGCATGGTGTGGTCCTGTGGACACCCTTGTGACCAGAAAAAGTGTCTGCTTAAGAGAGGTGTATGCTTATAGGAGGTTAAAAATGTAATGTTTGTGTGTACATATAGCTGGGAACATGACCAAGTGTCCACTTATGAGAGGTGTCCGCCTATACGGGAGGTATCTGTTATCGGAGGTTTGACTGTACAGTAAATTATATACAATCTAAATTTCTTCAAAAACACAACTCTATCATACTGGAAGGGTGGGAGGTCAGGCAACAAAGAAACTGAATTTTACACCACGCCGTGTGACCAAGACTCCCACACACTAGTACCCAGACTCCCAGCTGTGTGTGAGAAAAACATTTTCCTCCTTCCTCAGCCGGCAGAAAACAACACTCCTTGGGATGTGAAATATCAATAAAAAAACAAACTCATAAATATTTATTTTTGGTGCCAAATTTGTTTGGAAATTGTTTACATTGCACAATTAAGTTCTCCCCCCATGACACCCACCACCACCACCACAACCTCCTACATATACACCCCAGTAAGCCACTATCAAGTTCCTTTTGACCTCTGTTTCAAAACGAGTCCTGCAACAAAATGTTTCATATGAAAATGATTTTTATGCAAAAGTTCATTTCCATGCAAATCCAACTCATTTTCATTTGAATGACTTCACACTTGGACTCGTTTTGAAACAGAGGCAAAGCACCCCAAGAAAGAAATATATTGGGTACCTTTGTTTTATCCATATCGTTGTTGTCTACATGAGCAATTGTATGAAACACAGGAGTTTGAACCCGGGCTTTGAATAAGCGGTCACAGGTCATGGGGTCGTCATAGGTACTTGAAGAAGTTCAGTTGAATCTCGTACATCGACAATCTGACATTGCATGATTTCCAAACTTTCAATCGCCTCCAGAACCATTTCGTGAGAAGATATTTGACTCGAAAGTATTGTTAGATATTTATCTGGATTGCCAGTGTTTAAAACATCACGAAGACGGAGTAATTTCTCTACAAGACTGACAAGAATCATGTAAGACATACCACAACAAATGGCCGCCATGTTCTTGCGTGGTATGCTTGGTAACCATACCTTGAAATACTTGCACACCGCGATTTTGGCGCGAAAATAGGCCGGGGGGAGGGGTCAAAATGAGCCACCTCTCTCTAGTCCTCTCTAATACGCCCCTCTCTACATACAGCCACTTCCCCCTCGAGAAAAGTCTGAAACATACCGGTAAATATAAATAAGCATCATTACTCTAACCAAACACGGTTGTATAACTGTTCTAGGGGATGGGGGGAATGGGCCCCTTCTTTGGATGGTAGATTTGTGTGTCTCTGGCTAGTCAGCCGTCTCCTCGCCCTAACCCCCCGAGACGGCTGACACTTCAGACTAATATAAGTCCATGGCTGAGCTGTTTTAAAAAGTGCTACCTGTTTGGCCAGTTCGATCAACGTGATGTCGAGCCTCGATCAGAAGGAAATGAAAATAACTTTCACAGCATGGCGCGTAACTATTAATAGATTTCACAAATTTATCATGGGGCACGGGGAATCCTTCTCTTAGATCATGCTCTCTTGCTATTTGGTCCAATTTTAGTTACCGTCACGTGACGAGCTGATCGATCGCGTGCAAAAGAAAGCTTTTTCTGGATTGACCAATGATCAGAGCGCTCCATGTTCAACACTAAAACATTATCAGTACCAAACTATACTGTTAGTTCTCTTTCGGTTTAAAAAAAAAACGTTTTTAGTTCTTTTATACCCTGCGAGCCAGAGTCGCTTTCGATCTCTCCTCCCGATTTTTCTAGGAAGATCGAAAGCGACTCTGCTCGCAGGGTAGTTCTTTTACTGTCCGAATCAGAAAACCGTGAACACTTTGATTAGCGATTGGATTTTCCTTTGCCAAAAATTGGTCTTAATTTCTTTCCTGTATTGTCTGTATTTTAATATTTTGATGCTATTTTCGCAAAGCTTTTCCACAAAAACATAGTGTAAATTTGAGTTTCCTGACTATTCTTCTTGCGGTTTGATCATGTCAAAGTTAAATCAAAGTGTTCACGCCTTTTTGAGTCGCACAGTAAACTATTGCCAATTTTTTGTTTAGTTCTGGGAACTTCTGGCGAGATTGTTCAGTTGAACAATGTGTGGAATGTAATAGAATAAACAGAGTGAACACGATTCATCTCGCGGCGTGTTTTACTGTGATCTTCGTTTACAATGTGATTTTCTTTGTCTGATACTTAAGTTCTGTTTTTATTTTTAATTAGTCGGTGGGCTAAGCCTTGTGACTTCTGTGTACCCCGTAGCGCATGTTCATAGCCAGTTCTCTGGGTGCAATTTCGTCTATTTTAGTATTCTTGGATTGAACTGGACCTACAATGCTATGCAGAAATACTCGAGACGCTCTCATGATTTCTCGCCTTTTAAAACATTATTGATTTTCTATGTTTAACATCCCCTTCCCCCCTATCAATGTTGTTTTCACGTCAAATTTACGTTCCAATTTTTCGGTTACAACATTCTGGGGGGTCAAAAGAAATAACTTAACACCTCAAGGGGGAAAAAAATTAGAAAGGCAACGAAGATCGTTTTTTACGAGGAGTGTCTCAACCATTTTGCATAGCATTGTAGCTAGCTTGCAATGGAAGCCAATTTTATACAGGGTCCGAGATCTTTTCAAATGCAGATGACATGAAGCTGTATTTTAATGATATCCCACAGCAATAGCCTCCATTGCAAGTTAGTTACAGTCCAATCCTGAGAATATGAAAATGGCATGTTCAAAAAACACTTTTTTTTCTAGCAGATATAAAAGAAAAACACACACAACGAAAAGGATCTGTTATCACTCAGTCCCTTATGCTAGAAGGCAACTAAAAAGCAATACTGATTATCAGGTAACTAAAACGGTAACTAAAAGCAATACAATACTGATTATCAGGTACATAAGTAACTTACAGACCTAATCATATCATTACTCCTGCATAACTACTTTAACCCTTTCACTCCCAAAGTCAAACCTTGAGTCAATAAATGTTGTTGTACCTTTTGTATCTGTGGACTGAAACCCAGTATGCGACCATTTAATTGAAAGCTATTGAGCAGTTCTTTCAAGTGGTGCTGTTTGTTTTTGACAATTTTTCAAAAAGAAATTCAACTAATTAATTTCCCTCCGTTTTGAACTTATGTTAGCGTTCTTGGGAGTGAAAGGGGTATTACAGGAGCTTTGAGGGAACCAGCAGATCATACTATTTACAAAACGCTAATAATTTCAAATAGCATTGTCCTGCAGCGTTTGTATTTGGTATGTCTGACCGCATAAAAACAATAAAACGCAAAGTCACTACTACATTTATATTCACGGAAAGGAAAACTTAGTCAAGTGTTACAAACGGTGCTAAATTAGCAAACGAAATAAACAAGAACCGAGCTGTTCAGGGAACCTGAGGAATAAACTGTTTTGATAATTATATGAAATGTTAGAGTAGGGAAACGGCAACACAGAAACCCTTTCCTGTGTGCAGGGAAACGTAGAAATATCATGATATTAAAGTACACTAAACTTGCAAACTGTTACAAGAATGCTATCCTCAGTATATTATGTCAAGTCGCGACGAATGCGTTCCATTAGATTAGTAGCTAACGGGTTTAAACTAGTTCACATAACCCTGTTGACCAGTGTAGATGTGAAACCAAGTTGGAAGAATGAGTCGTTAGAGAAATCAAGAAAAACGTACGAAGAACATGAAACGGCTGTGAAGCGAACACGCGAAAACAGGAAGTAAATTCAATTTACCAGAGCTACGTTCGCGAGAAACGAACAAAACTCACAAAAGTTCCAAGTTACTAAGCTATAACAAGTGTTCAAACTACTCTATATAAAGAAACTACAAATTGATGTGTCTTACGATGCGAAATTCCATTTGACTTCGTAGCGTGATTTCGCATATTAGGTGAAGTGCAAAGTTTCTATTTCAACGCCAGAAAATCACTGCTTTTCAAACTCCAGGCGTTTCGTCGGAACAAACTTTAATTTGTGGACATAATGCTAATGCTACTATGCTCACCTGAAGTTAAAGGAAGAAGCCAAGCGAGTAAAGTCACCCGGAAATAAAGCTTATGATCAAACTCCGCCATGTTGGCTGTTTCTGTTTCAGGCACTGAACATAATCAAGACTTGATGTTTCAGCGCTTGGCTAGCCTTTTGCATTCAAAAGCTCATTATCTATAGAAACGCCTTTGTTAGAATTAAATTAAACTTATTATTAACTGTTTTCTTTTTCGCGATATCTGCCCTGTTATATCACAACGGTCACGCCTTTGGTAGCAATTTTGACAGGTAGGCAAACGTGCCAGAAATCTGTATAATTCGTATATATTTATTATACATGTCGGACTTGTATAATAAATATATTATAAATTATCCATGGACTGTCCATGGATAATTTTCTAATGAAATGCTTTTGTGAAACTGTAATTTTTCTGTTTCTTGTTGTTATTTATAAGCCATCAAATATTCAGTTTCTCTCCCGCGATTGGTCTAAACATGTCACGTGACGCAGCCAAATAACAACTAGACGGCAAGCTCGAGGTGTCTATCGGCTGATAGTTGGCGAGGGGCTAAGCCTTGTGCCTGCTTATACCACATACTCGGATCAGTTGTCAGTTATTTGGGACTGAATGAGAAAAGTGCAAAAATGTGAAGTGTTCCAAAACATAATGTCCAATATTGTAGGATAAATTAAGATACGCGGAAAAAAAAAACATTCTTATAACTTCCTGAGACGACCACATTGCCAATATCCGATATCACGGCGTGAAAGCAACTGATTCAGTAAAATCGCATCATTCCACGAGCAAGCTACTTTGAAGCAACTTTTTAGTCGGGGGAACAAGTGCAGGTTTTGGCAAATCTTCGTGGAAGCACTCGAAGAGTTTCCGATTCTTATTATCCAATCATAAACTAACGCGAGCACTCACGAGTGCAATCGAGCCAGCAAATACGTCCTGGTTCTTAGCAACTTCGGGGATGAACACCGCTGGCACAGTTTCGTCTCGGAGGCGGCATTTCGCCATCTGATCAACTGGTACTTGTTCCCCCGACTGTTTTAGGGAACCACGTCGTGTGTACTTCAGTAATGTTGTAAATACTGGTAACAATGCATGAAAATAATCAAGATTCTCTACAGTAGAAAGGTAACAGAAACTCAAATAAATTGCAGTGTGCCTAAAGTTCGTATTTGGCATGGTACATCTGCATATGACTGCTCATTCTCGTCCCCAAAGCCCTTTCGCATCTCTTAGCCGGCGGGGCCTAGGCACGAGAAACGTGGCCCCGCTGACTAAGAGATGCGAAAGGGCTGTGGGGACGAGAATGATGACTGCTCTTCTGATGAAAACAATAAAAATCTATATCACAACTACATGTATACAAATAGAAAAACATACATTTGACTATGATCTTCAAAAGTTTCAATCTACGTAGTTCTTAGTTCCTTCTTGTGTTGTTTCCATCTACGTGACACCCAGTCGACCCAGTCCCCTCTCTGTCTATCTTAGCTAGCTGTTTCCATGACATCGGGACATGTGTAAATCTTATGGTGCACTATTTATAGTCAAAAGGAAACTCAGTCAAGTGCTACAAAATTGCACCAAATTTGCATAGCAATACGAGCTTCGAAAATAACAAGTTCGTACAAAATAAACGTTCCTACCGGAAAATTGCATGAAATATTACATAGACAAATAACACATAAATCTTTTCCCGCCTAAGGCAAATCTAAACTTGCAAAAAGTTGCAAAGATTCTAGATATGTGTCCAGGGAAATGTATTTTTCACTAAATTAGTAGATAACGGCGGATTTTCCAGCGACCGACGTTTCATGTGAGCCGCTCCTGTTGATCAGTTTTGTTAGATGTGAAACCAAGTTGGGAAGATGTCATAAGAGAACTTAAGAAAAGCGACGAACGTAATTAAAGCGGCTTGTAACAGCAAAAACAGGAAGTCGATTGATAGAATTTCAACTGAGGAATACGTTGATGAGACAATCGAGCAATTGTCTCGAAAGACTGCAGTTACTAAGCTGTAACAAGTGTTAAACTACAGAAAACTATGATGTAAAGAAACTACAAAGTTGATGTGTCTTTCGATACGAGATTCCATTTGATTTGGCAGCCAGTGATTTCGTATAATAAGTGTGTTAAGTTTCCCTTTCAACGCAAGAAAATCACTGCTTTTAGTTCATTTAAACAAACTCCTGGCGTTTCATCCGAACAAACTTTAACTTGTGGACATTTTGCTAATGATACAATGCTCACCTGAAGTTAAAGGAAGAAGCAAGGCGAGCAAAACCATCCGGAAACACAGCTCGTGTTTATGCTCCGACATGTTGGTTGTTTCTGTTTCATCTGACCAAAGAATGCAATATCAGCTGCGACGTTCGTGTTAGCATGAAATTAGACTTGTTCGTGATATTTGCCCTATATGATCAGTAGCACAACGTTCAACAGTCACGTTATGCCATGTTAACAATCTATATCTACCTTATTATAGTCGATATTTTCGCGATTTTTGGGAAGGATGCGGATATTTCGCGATAGTAAATCTTTGCGATTCTACAGGTATGTTTTTTCTAAACCAAGACAATTTATTTTAACAAATTGCAGACGAGTAAAGCAACTTAACTGGAAAAAGAAAACATTGTATATTTTTTTTGTTTTTATTAAGATCTAAACAACCATAAAACTATAAAAATTAACGATAAATAAATGATTTAAGTTCAAGTTCCTTGAGCGAAACCGAGCGCGAGCGAAAACCAACGAAAGGGAAAAATAATATTGGAAAGGGCTTTTAGAAAGTCTACAAGTTTCAGTGAAATGTTTCTAAAAATATCTAAATTAGCAGCAATACGGACAATGAATGAATTAATCAATGAACCAACCAACCCACCCACTCATCCGTCCATTCACCCACCCACCCATCCATCCCCACCCATCAATCGTCCATCCAATTTGTGTTTTTCTAGGTCGATAAGTAAGT
Source organism: Desmophyllum pertusum (assembly GCA_029204205.1). Taxonomy (NCBI): domain Eukaryota; kingdom Metazoa; phylum Cnidaria; class Anthozoa; order Scleractinia; family Caryophylliidae; genus Desmophyllum; species Desmophyllum pertusum. The sequence continues at coordinate 1,241,976 of MU827315.1, forward strand.
AGGTAGGTAGCATGGATTAAACATACTTGCCAAATGACGACACAGATAATATCATATCAATCGGTGGGGTGATCAAAATCTACATCACGCCCTAAAGTTTGCTTTCAAATGCCAACATACCCCCCCCCCCCCCCCCCCAAATACAGTAAACACCCGCTTATAAGAACCTAGTGGATTAAGAACCTACAGGCTGAAATTTGGAAATTAGACCCCCATTATATAAGAACCCATTCAGCCTGACATTTGAATTAGGTTCTTATTTGTAAGATTTGGGTCAAAAAATATTTTAGCGCTGAGCATTGTAGGACAATTAGAACTTTCAACATCGTAAATAAACTGTGGAAAATGTCAGGAGCCTGAAAATGTATTATATTTCCCTGGATTTTGTATGATTTAGTAGTTTCTGTGACACAACTGAAATAATGGGATTAAAGTACTATTCTAAACAGTAGCAAACAGTTTAAACCCCTGAATTAATAAGAACCTAATTAAGAACCTAAACAGCCTGATTTCCCACTCAAACACCCGATATATAAGAACCTATTCAGGCTGACTTGTAAAAATGTAGGTTCTTATAAGCGGGTGTTTACTGTATTCTATTATCTACAAATATTCTATTATCTACAAATTTCTATTAGCTACAAATTTCTATACATGTACAGATATTGTTTTCTACAAAATTATAATATTCTATTTTATTATTCAACAAATTGTCACAATGTCAATATATGGTCAAGCCATACATGACAGATATCCTGCAGTATATGTATTTTGCCATATTTGGAAGTGCTCAAAAAGACTTGTCTGACATCTTTATAGATAGAAAATGAATATATGTATAAATGAATATAATATATATATGAATATATATTTTACTGTGCCTTTCAATAACACGCGCACTCTGCAGTTCAAGACCCAACTAAAGATTGCGTTTTTTACTGAAGTCAATCATTATTATGATGACCCTTGAAAAGAAATGGATCGAAATCTACCAATCACAACCCCAGGGTTAGGTGACCTTTGAACCCGTTGAAGTGAACTTCTGTTTCCTGAGACGTCCGCCAAGATGATTGACAGCAGTGAAAATCACAACTGTTGATTGAGCAGAGTTCACGTTATTGAAAGGCGCAGTAACTTTGTAATGCATTATTGACATTCTGGGTCAGATAATATAACAATAGAGTTGATGTTCGCGGGCGTAAATATGTTTTTGGCCCGACTCAGGCTCATTTTAGCCCGAGCCGCTTCGGCGAGGGCTAAAATGAGACTGAGAAGGGCCAAAAACATATTTACGCCCAAGAACATCAACTCTATTACTATTATAATAATTTCAGAGGGCATTTAGAAAAGGAATCAAAGACAGTAAGCGATATCTTGAACACTGCCGGCTTCGGGTCGACGTTTATTTCATATGATTGTAAAACTTGGCAGAAAACCGTACGCAAAAATATTCGTCGAAACAATCTGTGCTCTAAAGTTCTCTTGAAAGGAAAAATTACAGAATTCCATCAACAGCAAATAAATAGTCATCTAGAAGTGTTGGAACTTAATCATGCAATTACTGAACTGGCAATTTGGCATAAAATATTTTGCCTGAACTGAGCGGGTTTCGATCGAAGAAGACAAACTTACATTCAATTCGCCGCCGTGTATGGATTCTTCCTCGAGTTTCTGTAAGTCCTCTTCAACTAGCTGTACTGAGAAGGCTGAAAATTTGCTTCTTCGTTAGCTTTTTCAGCCAGTCTGATAATATAAAGCTAAAAAACAATGGCAGCACTTCGAGTCAACGGCGCTTTGAATTCCAAGAAAACGGCGCGAACAGTTGAATGGTTTCCATGCAGTTCTGATTGGCTGCTACGTTATTTTCTTGTTTCTGATTGGCTCAGTTCAGCGGGCTAAAATATATTTTAGCCCGCTGAATTCTCCATTTTAGCCCGCAAAATACGCCACAATGCCCGATGAAGTTATTATAATATAAGATATAAGATAAGCCCAGTTACGTTACATTCCATTTATACGTTGACTTGAGTTGAGTCGGGTCGAGTTGAGTTACACCGGCCAGTTACACAAAGTCAAGATAAGCATGTAGCGATCGTCACAAGGTTTATTTGTTTTGGGAACCTCACCCATATTAACCATGTTATTAACCTTCAATTCGGGGGTATGTGAAATATTCGCCTTGTGTTTTACAGGTACCCTCGGCATAGGCACTAGGTCAATATAACACAGGCCTCTCATTCCAGGTCAATAACGATAGAAACCCCTACAAATTATGTTTCCCAATATTATATCTGATCTACATCCATTACATGTTCACCAATATTTACTTGGTAAACAAGATACAGTATTTTTTATGATTGTACTGACTAAACATAACTATTCTCACTAGGGAAATACGCACAAAAAAGCCTAAATGAACAATCATACACTACTTTACATTCCCAGCGTGTCCCGGGGGAATGCGCGGCATTACCATAGACCTCCTCCCTGTATATAAAGCAGCCCGCTTCGTAATTCAGCCTAGTTCAGTCAAGTTTAGGTCTGGACCCTTGCAAGACGATAACGCTTTTTATTTTTCTGCCATCGCAGCGCCCGTTTTTTCCCGTTATGGCCCAAGTTTCCTGTAGCTCCTTTAGACCTCAACGTTCAGGCAGCTATCATCTCAGTTCCGCAACAGCAAGACCCACAACTAATTGCTCTACCAGCCGCTCTTCTAGCCTGTCAACGCAGACAAAATTCGGCTGCACAACCAGCCGCGCAACCACTGGTAGGTACCGTACAAATCGTTTACACCGTTTGTACTCTCATTTCCTCGGCCTTTTTACCAGTTCAGTTCAGGCTATACGCTGCAGGGCCGTAGCTAGAATTTTTTGAATGGGGGGGCAATGAAGCGAGTGCCGAAGGCGCGAGCCGCTAGGGGGGTCTGGGGGCATGCCCCCTCAGAAAATTTTGAAATCTAGAGGCTCGGAAATGCTATTTTCAGCATTCTCCATGAGATATTTTGTCAAAAAATCAATCTCGATAAAGTGTAAAATTACAGGTATTTTTAGTGCTTACAGCAATATTTCCGAGGTTTTGTTAACTTTATACATTCCGTATATCAGCCTTAGTACACTAAACATTTTATTAGTCTATTTCGTGTGTAAAAGATGTCTCCAGTTGGATTTCCGCTCCAAAATATATTTCTCAATCAATCGTAAATGTTCAAGTTAGTATGGTACCGGACAGTCAAAATATAACTACTTACTTAGTTACCTAAGAAGTAAGAAGTTCTCGCCTCTTCGTTCCCCCATCATCTTGATTTAATATGCCGAGCAAAATCTGGGGAGAGTACCAAGCCTTTGAAATGTTCAATCTTGTTTTTGAAAGACCCTCGGCATATATTTTTATCAAGAAGGCGGCTGTTTGAACGCGAAAAAAACACGCAGTTTTCGTTTTTCAGAAAGCATTACCCATTCTTGGGGGGGCAACTGCCCCCCTTGCCCCCCCGCTAGCTACGGCCCTGCGCTGGTCACTTCGCTTGACTTTGCTTTGTTTGTTACCAGTTTGTTTGAAGCGACTGGGATAGCCTGAGATCAGGCTCCTGAAGAAAATTTGCGAGCGAAGCGAGCCGAGTCGCTGCCTGGGGCGAGAACGAAAGCGACGGAGCCTGAAGACATTACTTTGATGCCGCCGATCCATGATACCAGATTCTGGTATCATGATCTGATTGGTCATTTTGCTTAATATTGACAGATTCGCGGTGAATGATGACAGATGTTGACAACACAATGTCACGCGTTGTTTGTTGAAGTTGAATACATGTACAGGAGAATTGAGCAAGCGTTACGGAATTTATTCTTTGCCATCAGATCTTTCAGATATCCCTCGGCTCAAGGAAGAGCAAAAGATATGCCTAGAATCTGTGGAAAAAGAGCGCGATGTAATTCTCCAGCCTGGTTTTGGCGAGAGTTTAACCTCGGGTGGAGATTAGAACGATCTGCTGTTCTAATTGTGTCGCCGTTGCAGTTTCGATAATGAAAGACCAAGTCGAAGAGTTATCCCGTAAATGGAAGTATAAAAACTGTCAAAAAATGGACATGGAGCCGGTTAGGCGATAGTCCTTTCATTTGCGAAGAGAAAATTACGGCTGAAAATTGAACGTTCAACAGACGTAGCGTTGGCTAAAATTTCATATTTGCATACCGGCGTATTACGGTAATTTTCCGTCTTCACCGCTTTATACGCTTACTTTTAGCAATTTTTACTTTCAAGCTTGTTTTATGGGTAATACTTGAAATGCAACGATCATTTTTGCCGTGGGAAATAATTTATTTAACCATTCTAGTTTAACAAGAAGTTAATTTGGGAAACACGCCAAACACTCCAGGTGACTTGTTGACATTTTATAACAGGACTAATTACTGGAGGGCGGCGGATCGGCGGCATCAAAGTAATGTCTTCAGGCTCTGTCGCTTTCGTTCTCGCCTCAGGCAGCGACTCGGCTCGCTTCGCTCGCAAATTTTCTTCAGGAGCCTGATCTCAGGCTACGACTGGGATGACCTCGCATGAGTTTGTTTTGAAGCGACTGGGGTGACCTCGCTTGAATTTTGTTACTAGTTTGTTTAAAGCGACTGAGATGACCTCGCTTGAATTTTGTTACTAGTTTGTTTGAAGCGACTGGGGTGACCTCGCTTGAATTTTGTTACTAGTTTGTTTAAAGCGACTGGGATGACCTTGCTTGAATTTTGTTACTAGTTTGTTTAAAGCGACTGGGGTGACCTCGCTTGAATTTTGTTACTAGTTTGTTTGAAGCGACTGGGGTGACCTCGCTTGAATTTTGTTACTAGTTTGTTTAAAGCGACTGGGATGACCTCGCTTGAATTTTGTTACAAGTTTGTTTAAAGCGACTGGGATGACCTCGCTTGAATTTTGTTACTAGTTTGTTTAAAGCGACTGGGATGACCTCGCTTGAATTTTGTTACTAGTTTGTTTAAAGCGACTGGGATGACCTCGCTTGAATTTTGTTACTAGTTTGTTTGAAGCGACTGGGGTGACCTCGCTTGAATTTTGTTACTAGTTTGTTTAAAGCGACTGGGATGACCTCGCTTGAATTTTGTTACTAGTTTGTTTGAAGCGACTGGGGTGACCTCGCTTGAATTTTGTTACTAGTTTGTTTAAAGCGACTGGGATGACCTCGCTTGAATTTTGTTACAAGTTTGTTTAAAGCGACTGGGATGACCTCGCTTGAATTTTGTTACTAGTTTGTTTAAAGCGACTGGGATGACCTCGCTTGAATTTTGTTACTAGTTTGTTTAAAGCGACTGGGATGACCTCGCTTGAATTTTGTTACTAGTTTGTTTGAAGCGACTGGGGTGACCTCGCTTGAATTTTGTTACTAGTTTGTTTAAAGCGACTGGGATGACCTCGCTTGAATTTTGTTACTAGTTTGTTTGAAGCGACTGGGGTGACCTCGCTTGAATTTTGTTACTAGTTTGTTTAAAGCGACTGGGATGACCTCGCTTGAATTTTGTTACTACTTTGTTTGAAGTGACTGGGGTGACCTCGCTTGAATTTTGTTACTAGTTTGTTTAAAGCGACTGAGGTGACCTCGCTTGAATTTTGTTACTAGTTTGTTTGAAGCGACTGAGGTGACCTCGCTTGAATTTTGTTACTAGTTTGTTTAAAGCGACTGGGGTGACCTCGCTTGAATTTTGTTACTAGTTTGTTTAAAGCGACTGGGGTGACCTCGCTTGAATTTTGTTACTAGTTTGTTTAAAGCGACTGGGATGACCTCGCTTGAATTTTGTTACAAGTTTGTTTAAAGCGACTGGGATGACCTCGCTTGAATTTTGTTACTAGTTTGTTTGAAGCGACTGGGGTGACCTCGCTTGAATTTTGTTACTAGTTTGTTTAAAGCGACTGGGATGACCTCGCTTGAATTTTGTTACTAGTTTGTTTGAAGCGACTGGGGTGACCTCGCTTGAATTTTGTTACTAGTTTGTTTAAAGCGACTGGGGTGACCTCGCTTGAATTTTGTTACTAGTTTGTTTGAAGCGACTGAGGTGACCTCGCTTGAATTTTGTTACTAGTTTGTTTAAAGCGACTGGGGTGACCTCGCTTGAATTTTGTTACTAGTTTGTTTGAAGCGACTGGGGTGACCTCGCTTGAATTTTGTTACTAGTTTGTTTAAAGCGACTGGGATGACCTCGCTTGAATTTTGTTACTAGTTTGTTTGAAGCGACTGGGGTGACCTCGCTTGAATTTTGTTACTAGTTTGTTTAAAGCGACTGGGATGACCTCGCTTGAATTTTGTTACAAGTTTGTTTGAAGCGACTGGGGTGACCTCGCTTGAATTTTGTTACTAGTTTGTTTGAAGCGACTGGGATGACCTCGCTTGAATTTTGTTACTAGTTTGTTTAAAGCGACTGGGTGACCTCGCTTGAATTTTGTTACTAGTTTGTTTGAAGCGACTGGGGTGACCTCGCTTGAATTTTGTTACTAGTTTGTTTAAAGCGACTGGATGACCTCGCTTGAATTTTGTTACAAGTTTGTTTAAAGCGACTGGGATGACCTCGCTTGAATTTTGTTACTAGTTTGTTTAAAGCGACTGGATGACCTCGCTTGAATTTAGTTACTAGTTTGTTTAAAGCGACTGGGATGACCTCGCTTGAATTTTGTTACTAGTTTGTTTAAAGCGACTGGATGACCTCGCTTGAATTTAGTTACTAGTTTGTTTAAAGCGACTGGGTGACCTCGCTTGAATTTTGTTACTAGTTTGTTTGAAGCGACTGGGGTGACCTCGCTTGAATTTTGTTACTAGTTTGTTTAAAGCGACTGGGATGACCTCGCTTGAATTTTGTTACTAGTTTGTTTGAAGCGACTGGGGTGACCTCGCTTGAATTTTGTTACTAGTTTGTTTAAAGCGACTGGGATGACCTCGCTTGAATTTTGTTAGCAGTTTGTTTAAAGCGACTGGGGTGACCTCGCTTGAATTTTGTTACTAGTTTGTTTAAAGCGACTGGGATGACCTCACTTGAATTTTGTTACTAGTTTGTTTGAAGCGACTGGGGTGACCTCGCTTGAATTTTGTTACTAGTTTGTTTAAAGCGACTGGGATGACCTCGCTTGAATTTTGTTACTAGTTTGTTTAAAGCGACTGGGGTGACCTCGCTTGAATTTTGTTACTAGTTTGTTTGAAGCGACTGGGGTGACGTCGCTTGAATTTTGTTACTAGTTTGTTTAAAGCGACTGGGATGACCTCGCTTGAATTTTGTTACAAATTTGTTTAAAGCGACTGGGATGACCTCGCTTGAATTTTGTTACTAGTTTGTTTAAAGCGACTGGGATGACCTCGCTTGAATTTAGTTACTAGTTTGTTTAAAGCGACTGGGGTGACCTCGCTTGAATTTTGTCACTAGTTTGTTTTAAGCGACTGGGATGACCTCGCTTGAATTTTGTTACTAGTTTGTTTAAAGCGACTGGGATGACCTCGCTTGAATTTAGTTACTAGTTTGTTTAAAGCGACTGGGATGACCTTGCTTGAATTTTGTTACAAGTTTGTTTAAAGCGACTGGGATGACCTCACTTGAATTTTGTTACTAGTTTGTTTAAAGCGACTGGGATGACCTCGCTTGAATTTAGTTACTAGTTTGTTTAAAGCGACTGGGGTGACCTCGCTTGAATTTTGTCACTAGTTTGTTTTAAGCGACTGGGATGACCTCGCTTGAATTTTGTTACTAGTTTGTTTAAAGCGACTGGGATGACCTCGCTTGAATTTAGTTACTAGTTTGTTTAAAGCGACTGGGATGACCTCGCTTGAATTTTGTTACTAGTTTGTTTGAAGCGACTGGGATTACCTCACTTGAATTTTGTTACTAGTTTGTTTGAAGCGACTGGGGTGACCTCGCTTGACTTTGTTACTAGTTTGTTTGAAGCGACTGGGATGACCTCGCTTGAATTTTGTTACTAGTTTGTTTGAAGCGACTGGGATGGCCTCGCTTGAATTTGTTACTAGTTTGTTGTTACTGGTAAAACTATTACAAATTCACTTCCAATTTACTATATCAATTAGCATGCATCACTGATCCTATTGTTTTCTCTTGCCGATTGCCCGATTTAGGCAATGTTTTTGTTTGGGTTTTGGTCACCGCTTTTAAAAGAACAAAGGGTAAAAACCATACATAACAGATTGCCTCTAACAACGTGGATCGCGCTTTGGATACTGTAAGCCAGCTGGCCAACCGTTTCTTTGCGCGTCCGATATCCGGAGAGGGGTTACTAAAATAAACTAGTTTGTCTTAGCGTTAAAAGATTAAGTATTCTCACTAGGGAAATACGCACAAAAAAGCCTAAATGAACAATCATACACTACTTTACATTCCCAGCGTGTCCCGGGGGAATGCGCGGCATTACTATAGACCTCCTCCCTGTATATAAAGCAGCCCGCTTCGTAATTCAGCCTAGTTCAGCCAAGTTTAGGTCTGGACCCTTGCAAGATGATAACGCCCCACCCTCCTCCCCGCAGCGATGGAACATATTCTCTCCGGGTTTACCCGCTCGCAAAGCCTCGGGCCGATTCTCCCATATCTTATTCATCTAGGTCCATTTGGCTTTGTGTGCGGGTATTCCTGGTGAGAATATATTACTATTATCATAATAATAACAATAATTATAAGAGCAATATATAATAATAATTATTATAATAATAATAAACTTTATTAATGTGTCGAATAGTTTTAGCTGAATGTAAACAATATAACTTAAACAAGTCTGTTAATAAAACAGTTATGTATAAGTTATGTAAGACAATGTAGGCAGCAAAGCAATGTATGTAATGTAATGCAAGGTGATGTAATGTAGGTTAACGTAAGTAAGCTTTAATGGAAGTGTTGTAATGTAAGTTTAGCTTTTTTTGTAAGTGTTATGTCAATAAATAAATAAATAAAAACAATAATAAAATACTCATAGCGCATATACATTACTGTTCTATGCACTTTATAAAATTATTTTAAAAAGGTGATAAAAACAAAAGTGACAGTATTAAATTACAATGTAAAAATAGATATGATAAAAAATAAAATATTTATAACAATGCATAGGCTAATTTAAAAAGAAACATCTTAAGTCTGGATTTAAAAATGTTAACACTGGGACTACTTCTAGTAATAAAAGGTAAACTATTCCAAAGTTCCGGCACAGCAACTGCAAAAGAACAACGACCATATGTTTTGTTCTCTCTCTTTCTTCACAGTGATGATTGAGATTGTGAGCCTATTTCAAAGAGAGATATGCATCACGTGGTAGGTTTTTCTGTGTGATGTGGAACAGACCAATGTACCGTGTGATACAAGCTGCCGCGTGTTCAAGATGCCACATGTGGTCTCGAAGTCGTGGTCTATTAACAAGAGTAGTAAGATGAAAGAAACCACTCAGCACTGAGCATTTCCTATTTCATCGTAAATTTCTGTGTCTTCTTTCTCTTTGTTTTCTTTGTTAAATCCCACATTGTAATATTCGGGAGCTTTGTTTTTGCCCTGAAGTGCCTGGTAATTTGGAGCTGCGGGCAACTGTTCCTGCAAAGGCCTGGGGTGGAGCTCCATATAAGAACCTGGTTCTGACACGTGCTGATCATGTGGTGAGTCAGGTTGACCAACATCGTCAGTGAAGGCCTTGCCTGACGTCGTTGTTCTGTTGTTTGCCACAGTTCGTCTTAGTCGCCATATCAACACACCGATCACAACAACCAACACGAACACAATGCAGGACAAAGCGATCACACTTGCAATGAAGATGTTGTGTACATCTGTCCAAAGAAAAAAAGAAAACAATGAAAATATATCTATATCGGCATCTACATTTTATTAAATTGACTAATGCCAAAGCAAATAAGAGCTAGAGATTGGAATGTTGCTACTTCTTACCATTCTCTCTCTACAATACAACAAGGAAGCAAAATAACGAACGAGTTAGTAGATGACGAATTTTTTGGTTTACTGTGTTGTGATTATTTTGTTATGCTTCTCCAAAGCCAAAGTTTTTTGTTCTTTTATTTTTCAAACTTGTTTCTTCTTGGGTTTTTTTCTTATGCCTATGTTGATGATATCCTTACTGGGTTGTGCTGGTATGGTGGTTATTAGCCGTTATTAGAAAACAGCCCGAGCCTCTATTTATCACCTGTATGCAAATGATACGAGCTTATTGTGTAGGGCCAGATGGGTAGACATGGGCCGATCTGGAAAAATCCGCCTTGCCCCGCACCTGTCAGCGTGCAATTCAGAACATTCACCAAAACATCTTCACAATTTACCAACAAACAAAGCTCAATAATGGTGATATGATAAAATGCTTATTGACTGAATTAGGTCGGACTGGACAGGAAAATATTTGGCTCTCGGTTATGTTGCTTAGAGCTTGCTGCGCTTGGCCCCTACGCCATGACCTTGAGACTAATATTTTCCTGTCTGGCCCTCCTACTCAGTCAATAAGCTTATAATATTGACAACACTCACTGTCATCTCCATTTATTGTATCTGAGAGAGTTGAAGACTTGTGACCCTCTGATAGGGTGATATTGTAAGCTGTGGAACCAAAGGTGTTTGTAGCATGGCACACATACACCCCATAATCCTTTGCACCATGAGGCGTGACAACAATCCTGTTGTTCATAACCTTGACGTCATCACTAACTAGAACCTGACCATTCTTTGTCCAAGAGTAATTAAATGGAGTATCACTGATTGCATGACAAGACAGAGAACACGGGGTTTGATTTTCACATATCACTGAAGATGGGGAAATGTCTTTAATTACGCTGGGTGACACTGTGTGAAGACAATAAAAAAAAGCAGATCTGCTAATTAGGACCTCTTCATATGGAGTTGAGCCAACCTGGTTAGCTATGATTACACCTACGTCTCACCTACATGTATACTGATGGTTGGGTGTTCTTTACACTTGGCACTAACCTTGGAGTCTCTGAGTTTGCTATGTTGTTTCACTATGTTGTTTTTTTAACTATGTTGTTTGTCACCCTTTGAGTTTGTTTTCTTAACTTTGCATCTTTCGCTTGGCACCCTATGAATCAAATTGCTTAGGATGTTTGTTTTTCATGCGTTTGCAGCCTTTCATACTAGGATTTTGGCGCTCCTTGCCATTGCCGGGTTATTTTATTTACATGTCATATTTCACTTTAGCATTTTGGGAATGTTCATGGAACCATTAAAGTGTGTAATTGGTCATAACTAAGCACCTCCGACAAAAGTCAAGAGAAAAATGTCCTGCCTTTTGTCACACAATGTCAACAATCAGTTCCTGGCCTTAAGAAAGTTCTTATGCAAAACTGGCACCCTATAGAGACAATCTCTGCTGAGGGAAATTAAGGAGCTATAAGAATTAAGGCTAAAAACATGTGAGTAGAAGGCGTGTTGACTTTTCAACCCCATTAAAACACACACAAACTATTTTTCTTTTTTTCCTTAATTCAGTTAAAAATATTATAATTTTATAGCGAAGGTAAACGCAAGGATATTTTTAAAATACATCAGAAAAAACTGAAAGTTGATGACGTTTCGACGCTACTTCACGTCATTATCAAGTCAAAAGTAAAATGAAAACTAAGCATATATATAGATAAGTGAAACAATAGGAATTTTGATAGTCCTATGGGTATAGTTCCCACAAAAATTTAAAAATAGCTGCATAATCAAAACAATAAAGTGTTAAATGAACAGTTTGGCGCGAATAGAGTCCGTTTGGGTGTTGAGAGTAGGCTTAATGTCCTTGATGAACAGCATTTCGTAAATTAAGCAGTCAAACTTGCTTGCACATTTCTTTAAGATTTTGAAGAGATGGTCAATGGGTGCCTTTTTGTCCATACCATGTTGCGTGTCAAGATGCTTACCGATGGCAGAATAACGATGTTCACTGATGCGTTGATGTAGGTGTTGGGCAGTATACCCAACATAATTTGCATCGCACAAATCACACTCAAAAAGATATACAATGCATTGTGTGTTAACAATCGGAGGCTTGATTTCCTTGACACTCAGAATTTGTGATAATTTCTTGCTTATAAAAATATTATAGTGATTATAGGGCATTTTGAAACTATATAGGGAAATATAGGAAAGTCTAAAAAATATAGGAAATGTAGGAACACTTGAAGCTTTGCATATGAGGTTTTGTTGTTTGGTACTGATTGTTTTTACTTCAGAGGCTATTTATTTGTTTGTCTCTTTTTAGTTAGATTTGTTAACCTACAAACCAAAGGAAACATTTCTGTTATGTGATCAAAGTGCGGGATACACTGGCCTCCAGCCATCATCACCAATAAAAACATTAAGTAACCAGATGGAGATAACATGGAATATTTTTTCAAGTAGCTTGTATCACTGACTGATTGACATCTTTCTCATATTTCTACCAAGCTTAAAATATACCATCATTTCTTTCCACGCATTCTCACTCACAAATCTAATCCTAGCAGTATGCGGGAAGTTTGTCACATTTGAACCTAGTTATATGGCCTAAGCTCCAACGAGTCTTCTGTAGCTCAATGGTAGAGCGTTTGACCGGTGTGTGGAAGGTGTGTGGAAAGCCATAGGTCAAGGTTTTCTGAGTAGCTTGTGTCACTGGCTGATTAACATATTTCTCATTTCCAGCATATTCACATAAGACAGCTTTGAAAGGAATCTGTACACATGTACTTACCATATTCTGGGATATCTTCAGTTAAGGAAGCATTTAGTCCAGGTTTGACAGTCACAGCTCTGACACGGAACTGATAGGTGACTCCACCCAACACATCAACTGAGTAACTAAACACATCTGCTCCAAACGTTTCGGTGCGAATATCCTGTGGATCTTCACTGTGACTATAAAACACTGTGTAATTCCTGATAATTCCATTTGCTTTTGTAGGAGCACTCCAGGTCAGGTTTATTCTTGGACCATGTGACACACTTGGTGGTATATCAATATGACTGAGGGAAGTAGGAGCATCAGGTGCTGATGACAGAACAATATAAACACATTACAGTGGAACCCCACCTTACGACCACCTCGTTAATAAGACCACCTCGTTAATACGACCACTTTCTTTTGTCCCGAACTGAAGTAATCTCTCAGTCATTTTCTTATTTAAGAACCCCTTTTTAAAACACGACCACCCCAATAATGCGACCAGATTTAGCTGGCCCGTTGGTGGTCGGATTTAGATTAACAGGGTTACACTGTACTTGTAGCACGATTATAGGAATAGAAATCAATGGTTATATACACTGTATTCCATTCACTTATTATGAAGGTTGCACTATTGGAAACGTGACGTTTTCAGTTTTTCAAGATGGTTTCATGAAGGACAAATAATTTTTAAAACATTGTTAGTAAAGTGCTAAATTAAAAGTATATTCTGTGACTTTGAACTTTATAAAGTCATATTACCATAAGGTATTTTAGTGACTACTAAATTTTGAGCAATTTTTTCCCCTGAGATTTAGCAAAAAGCTTTTAGCCAGAAAGGCATCCAGGTGTCCTGTGGGTGCCCAATCCTGGGAGAAAATGATGGAAAAATGCACCAAAGCTTTAACAAAGATATGGTGGACATGCCTTCAGAACGCCCACTTTTCAAATTCTGGCTAAAAGTCTGTAATAATATTGACAATATAATTTAGCAATTTCTTTTGATTTTGATGTTCTCAACTGAAACTTCTAAGCAATTTTTAAATTTAGCAATTACTTAAGAGCGTATGACTGTAATTATGGAGAATCCGGCGACAGAAGCGAAATTTCAGATTTCATTTTATTTGACCTAAAAGACCCCTTTGGTAAACTGTTTACTAAAATCATATCAAAAAGTTATATCGTTCTTTCGGTTTTCAGAAAAATCAAAAAGTTCAAAATACGACTAAAATCTCGTTCGAGCCCGTTGGAAACAATGAAAACTTGTGTGATTTCAGAAAGCTCGTACGCAACAATGAAAAGCATTCCCGGTTTGCTCTTTGGCTACGTAAAAAACAATCCTTTAATCTACCCTCAGATATAAAATAATGTAATATTTTTAATTTTGAGTCTATATACTGACCCGTTGAAAATAGTGACCTTCGGGTGTTTTAGGCCAATATAAAATTAGGGTCAAATTCAGAGGTCCATATAACTCCTAGTATATGTATTTCTAAAAAAAATTATACGGCAAATCTCAGCTTTATAATCCTAGTTCACTGTCTCAAAGTATCTTTTTTGGCCCGCAAAAAGCTACGTATTTAGAGTAAAAAATGTTGAGGCTATTTTGACTAATTTCGTATGTTTCTCGCAACACGACTGTCACGCAAAACACAACGGCCGACACAAGTTATTCATAAAATTGCCTAGAAACGACAATTAACTATACCCTACAACGAATTATTTCCATAATGTACATTTCAGTTGGTTTTGGTAACATTTCGGCAGCCTAAATTGGCACAGTACAGTACCTTACAATTCGATGAATTACTTTGTTCAACCGCCGACACGTACTACATGTACCAAGGAAGCTAATATTTAAAACAATTTTTAAAGCCTCACCTGAAGACATTGTCCTCTTGTTCATCTAAGGATTGTTTCTCCATAGAATCCGAGCAGGATATTGAGTAAGTTACTCTCTTATTTAACATTTTCACCACTGAAATACATGATCATCATGGGCCGTGATCAAGCAAATGAAATTTGATTCACCTAAAAAGATAGCGTGATGCAGACCGCTTGAAATAACTTTGCCGTGGTCAGATTGTCGATAGTTGTCCATAGCCTTTTTGTGGAACCGACATCAGTTATTCTTCTGAATTGCCTCTATTCATTCAATGTTACTGTGAATTGCAACTTGTGGCTATTTCTCTCTACTGAAAGATAATAGGCCAATTTCGATATATTAAAATTCTAACTTAGCTCCGAGGCTTAGGGGAATAAAACAAAAGAAATTATTTATTCATCCCTCAACCTCGATGTGATTTCTTTTCGAATTCTTTTGTTTTATTCCCCTAAGCCTCGGAGCCAAGTTAGAATTTTAATATATCGAAATTGGCCTATTATTATGTGGATCAAACTGCATTATGCGGATCAAACTGGCCCCGTGGGGGGGGTACTCCCTTATGTGGCCTATACGGGGACGTGCCGCTGGACAGGGTATGGTTTTTGGCCTCTCTGCCCTGAACAGGGTATATAATTCCATGCGAGTCTGTCCTAAACAGGGTCTGAACCTGTCCTAAACAGGGTATGGTTGCACGATTGTCGTCGTAAAAATATGGTTTATACAGTATTTAGAGATCGGAGACGTTTGCCGCGTATCAGTCAAACGGGATTCGCTAAATTGCAACCTAAACAGGGTAGGTATTTTAGTGGTTTTTATTGTTTTTTTTGCCCTAAACAGGGTCAGGTTTTCAAACCCTCAGCGGCACCCCTATACCCAAACATGGGTCAAGTACCCCCCCCCCCTCCCTCCCCGGGAAAAACCCTGAGGATTTTCAGTACGTTACCCTCAAAGATTGCAACTAGGATGTGTCGTCTCATCTGAAATCATGTAAAGTAGTGGACGACGGGGTTGAAAACAAATTTCAATTATTGCTCGCAAGGGCAGGTAAGTACTCAGTGTTATTCTTTTTTTTTTACCATCCAGCATGCACTAGCTACTTTTCAATCAGCTTTCAAACCATCACCGCACTTTTTTTTAAATTTGCGTTTTCTAGGGGTGTTTATTATTAAAGATTCCCATGTATTAGTGACAGTGTGTCCACGGCATAGAGAGGACACATGGGGTTGGCTGAAGGAGGGGAAAGGTCAGATGCTCTATGCCAAGTGAGATGGCAGGACACAAGTCCTCGTCAGCCAAAGGGGATCGTGGAATTTGCAGCAAGGAGTCAGCGTTTATCTTAATGACAGGGAAAATGTTTCTTCCAATCGGAACACATAAGAACATGAACATTTTTTCAACAGCTAGCGCCCTTTTTGTGTGTGTTATTTTTATCATTTCTCTCAGGGATAGTCTAGCGGCTAGCGGTGATTACGCGAACGCGTGACGCCTCCCACGAGGAGGGGCGACGCGCTGGGGTGGAATAAATTTGCCTCCGCCTCCGCGCGTCTTGTTTCCCCACCCGCGTCTTTTCGCGAGCGGCGCCGATTTTCGCACACGCTCCCGTAATCTATCAGTAGCCTTATGTGCCAGTGGCCCTGTGTTCCGATTGGAAGAAACATTTTCCCTGTCATTAAGATAAACACTGACTTGCTGCAAATTCCACGATCCCCTTTGGCTGACGGGGACTTGTGTCCTGCCATCTCGCTTGGCATAGAGCCTCTGACCTTTCCACTCCTCCAGCCAACCCCATGTGTCTCTCTATGCCGTGGTCACACTGTCACTAATGCATGGGAATCTTTAATAATAAACACCCCTAGAAAACGCAAAATTAGACACGAAATGGTAAACAACTTAAAAAAGGGTGGTGATGGTTCGAAATCTGATTGAAAAGTAGCTAGGGACTGTGCAATAATTATCAGGAGGGGTGGGGGGGGGGGAGGGGTTGGAAAATGGGCTTCATGTAGGAAAAATATTAGGTAATACCCCCTCCTAAAGGAGTGAATTTAGTTATTGCCCCCCTCTAATCAGTCAGAAATTATGTACGACCCCCCCCCCCCCCCCCTCACAGTACACACACACCTTTATATAAGTACCCTGCATTTTCTCTACACGCACCTGTGGATTAAAATCTTATAACAGAAAGAAGAGCTCCTACTACATGTTTAATTTTAATTGTTGGACATCCGCGTCTGAAACAAACATCACCACCGTAGCAATGCACAACAGAGCCATAGCAGAAGGAAAAGAGCACATGTGTTATTTTCAGGTCCGGTGAAGGCCCGAAGAACCGGAAAATTTTTCGGTCACCAAGGTATGGATTCGCCAATGTAATATGTACTTGAAATAAAATGTTACGCCCCCCCCCCCCCCTTCCTGGTAATTATTGCACAGTCCCCTAAGTGCATGCAGGATTGTAAAAAAAGAAAACAAAAAAAACCCAACAAGAACAGTACTTACCTGCCCTTGCGAGCAATAATTGAAATTGGTTTTCAACCCGTCGTCCACTACTTTACATGATTTCAGATGAGACGACACGTCCTTGTTGCAATCTTTGAGGACTTGAGGGTAACGCACTGAAAATCCTCAGGGTTTTTCCAGTTTGATCCGCATAATGCAGTTTGATCCACATAATAATTATCTTTCAGTAGAGAGGAATAGTCACAAGTTGCAATTCACAGTAACATTGAATGAATAGAGGCAATTCAGAAGAATAACTGATGTCGGTTCCACAAAAAGGCTATGGACAACTATCGACAATCTGACCAGGAATTGAGCAATTCTCGGAAATTAAAATGACGGCAAAGTTATTTCAAGCGGTCTGCGTCACGCTATCTTTTTAGGTGGATCAAATTTCATTTGCTTGATCACGGCCCATGATGATCATGTATTTCAGTGGTGAAAATGTTAAATAAGAGAGTAACTTACTCAATATCCTGCTCGGATTCTATGGGGAAACAATCCTTAGATGAACAAGAGGACAATGTCTTCAGGTGAGGCTTTAAAAATTGTTTTAAATATTAACTTCCTTGGTACATGTAGTACGTGTCGGCGGTTGAACGAAGTAATTCATTGAATTGTAAGGTACTGTACTGTGCCAATTTAGGCTGCCGAAATGTTACCAAAACCAACTGAAATGTACATTATGGAAATAATTCGTTGTAGGGTATAATTAATTGTCGTTTCTAGGCAATTTTATGAATAACTTGTTGTCGGCCGTTGTGTTTTGCGTGACAGTCGTGTTGCGAGAAACATACGGAATTAGTCAAAATAGCCTCAACATTTTTTACTCTGGATACGTAGCTTTTTGCGGGCCAAAAGAGATACTTTGAGACAGTGAACTAGGATTATAAAGCTGAGATTTGTCGTATAATTTTTTTTAGAAATACATATACTAGGAGTTATATGGACCTCTGAATTTGACCCTAATTTTATATTGGCCTAAAACACCCGAAGGTCACTATTTTCAACGGGTCAGTATATAGACTCAAAATTAAAATATTACATTATTTTTATATCTGAGGGTAGATTAAAGGATTGTTTTTTACATAGCCAAAGAGCAAACCGGGAATGCTTTTCATTGTTGCGTACGAGCTTTCTGAAATCGCACAAGTTTTCATTGTTTCCAACGGGCTCGAACGAGATTTTAGTCGTATTTTGAACTTTTTGATTTTTCTGAAAACCGAAAGAGCGATATAACTTTTTGATATGATTTTCGAAAACAGTTTACCAAATGGGTATTTTAGCTCAAACTAGTAATAGTTCTCACTATATCTGCCCCCGCCATTTGATGATATTACGTTTTGTTTATAGAAATATTTCGGACATTTTTTAAGTAGATTTTGTGATGTAGCTTATAATGATCAATGGTGTACAGCAACTTACTGATCGTTCAATCCTTGAAATAACACAAAATGGAACAAAACTCAGTTATTCAGATAAATAATAACGATCTGGGTTTATTTATACCGAACAATGAAGTTTGTTGAAAATATGCTGATCCTTTTGACTGGGTTTTACTTTTTTTGACTTGACTTTTGACATCTGTTAATTCGGGAATATCTCCCGATGCTGGTTCACAATCAAATGAGGACTGTATCTTTCCAAGTTATAAAATGCGTTTATTCGTAGATTCACAGTTCTTTACACTCACAACTCCGTTCCGTTCTATTCACTATTCGTACGCGTTCTGAGGCTTAACCTCTTACAACAATGTCTTAAGCTTATATACACTAGGAAATACAAGAATGTTGCGGTTGTAACCGCTACTGAGAGTTAATATTTATATCAGACAGCGTCTAGCGGATTTTTGGATTGAGTCTGTCGACCCCGTTGCTGATTAGTGTGTGACAAAATCAAGTTGTGTACCGAACAATTCTATCCGGTACTGTTGAATGACCTTTGTATTCAAAGAAATCACTGTAATGCAAGATACTCACCTTTGAATTGCAAATTTTCTTCAGACGAACGGCGGCGAAGCGAACTTTTAAAGCGAACCGATCGCGCCAAAATTACCCAAAACCACCTTGCGGCCCTGGTGAAAAATTACCCGATACCACCCCGCGCGCCCAGTTTTGTCAAATCGAGATTCATTGGCATACTGTAACATATATATCAATATATTTCAATATATATATATATATATTTATTTTTATATTTTCTTCATATATATATATATATATATATATATATATATATATATATATATATATATATATATATATATATATATATAACTATTATTGGATAAATTGAAGTCTTCATCTGCTATTAAAGTGCTCAATGGATATTAAAACCAGAGCTGTAATAAATAGACTTGTGGAGTCGGACTAATTCAAACGCAAATAAATGCGTTTGAATTAGTCCGACTCCACAAGTCTATTTATATATATATATATATATATATATATATATATATATATATATATATAACTGGAATTGAAATCTTGCTTAGCGAAAGTGCTCAATGCTTTAGGGCAGAGCTTAATATATATATATATATATATATATATATATATATATATATATATATATATATATATATATATATATATATATATATATATATATATATATATATATATATATTATATATATATATATATATATATATATACACGCGGGGACTACTATTCTGCCTCCTCGGGGTTTTGGCCTCTGGGCCAAAACCCCTCCGGGGCAATAAAATGAAATCTGAAATTTCGCTTCTGTCGCCGGATTCTCCATAATTACAGTCATACGCTCTTAAGAGCGACTTTCTGTAAAAGTCGACCAAACGGTGGCACAAGTCAAAAAATCGAATTCGCTCATATTTTGCTCATAGATAGGCCCTAGTCAGAAACTAAACGGACTGTAGTTGGTTTTTGAAAATACAGCTTTTTTCGGTAAAAATATGCGAAAAACCATTTTTCCCCGATTGGGCCCAAATCGACTTCCGGTTAGACAGAATTTTCGGAAAAATTGATCGCTTCGCGCACCATACTACAGCTATTTTCGAATCTTTAAATAACATTTATATACTGTCTAGGTCTTCATTGTTCGATTGAATGAAAAATAAAGTAAATCTAACTTAGTTTTGAGCCCGAAACAATATCAAAATCATAGGCTAAATTTGCGAACTTGTTCCAAGTTAATTTATGCAGAGAAAACATTGACCATTTTTGTGTGTACTGCGCTTGCGCAGTCAACACTATGCACTTATACCGTAAAATTGTAAACAAAAGAAATGTTAACAAAAGAAATGTTAACAAAAGAAATGTTAACATCAAATCGATAAACAAACCACAGACAATCGATCAAATCAATAACAAACCAGTTTCCGAATTTTAATGGCCGGCGCTTCGATAGCATACACAATAATGTAAATCAAGTCGATAAAATAGCAATGAATCAAGCCTTCGATAAGATGCGCAATAAATCAAGCCTTCGATACGATACGCAATAAATCTAGCCTTCGACTTGATCGCAATGAATAGTAATAATAACTAATTTATATAGCGCTTATTCATCGCTGTTCTAAGCGCTTTACAAAGTATAATGGATAAAAACTCATGAATCAAGCCTTTGATAGGATACCCAATAAATCTAGCCTTCGATACGATCAAAATGAATCAAGCCTTTGATAAAATACGGGATAAATCTAACCTTCGATACGATCGCAGTGAATCAAGCCTTCGATAAGGATACCCAATAAATCTAGCCTTCGATGCGATCGCAATGTTGATAAGATACGCGATAAATCTAACCTTTGATACAATACATGCATACATACATCGATCACAATGAATAAAGCCTTCGGAAAGTTACGCGATAAATCTAACCTTCGATACTACGATCGTAATGAATCAAGCCTTCGATAAGTTACGCAATCAATCTAGCCTTGATACGCGATAAGTCTGAAATCAGGCCTTTGATACTACGCCATTCTTGCGAACGATCGATATACGCGGATCGTTTTCTGTACTTGCCAGTAAGTTTTACCGTGGTTCTGTCAACACGTTTAACTACATGAACATGTAGAGTTATTGCTTGTTTATATATTGGACCTTCGGTCCCATCGATTTGGCAACGGATCGTAGATAAAACATTTGACACATACGCCATTGACACGCGAGGTGTCACTTGCGAGTTTGCAAGTAATATATTCCTAAATTGCCGGCTCATTGACTCTCGTGAGAAACGAGATGCGTCTCGCGAGAAACGAGACGAGACGGTGTTGTCTATAAGATTCCATGTGAACTGGTGAATGCGGCAAAGTATATATCGGTGAAACAGCGAGATCAATGCGTGAAAGAATAAAGGAACACGACAGAAACACGCAGCTTGCTCGTACTCAGAACTCCGCAGTTTCGGAACATGCCAACGAGACTGGGCACCTTCCTATTTGGAACGAGGTTAAGTTTATTGACAGAGACCCTCATTGGTACACTCGAAAGGTTAAAGAGGCCATACAAATAGACTCCATCCAAACAACAGCAAGAGATGGTGGAATCAAAATTCCTCAAGCATGGATGCCTACAATCAAGAAACACAACTACCGATTGTTAGCGGAGCAGACCGGTGAGAGAACAACATCTAGTCAGTCCACTGAGGGAACAACACCTCCCGGGGGGGGGAGACTCCCATATAAAAATGACGGGGGTGATCGTCGGAGTTTTGGAAAATAACCCCTAAAAGGTACCAGAATCTCGTTTTTGGGGGCGTGGCTCAAATTATGTTTCACCCCTAAGAGGTTCCAATTCTAAGTAAAAACTAGTTTGTCATTTTTTTCCAGCTTAATACCCTAAAAGGTACCAGAATAACTCTAACGGTAGTCATTTTAGATTTTAACACCCTAAGCGGTACTAAACCACGAGTTTTAATCCCAAAAAGACGATCACCCCCGTCACTTTTATATCGAAGTCCCCCCCCCCACCCCCGGCAACACCTAGTCAGCCCACTGAGGGAACAACCTAGTCAGAATAATAGCACCAATAGCAGCAAACCAAGGTGCTACATATAGCGACACGTAAACAATTGACCTCATCGCCTGATGAAGACTTGCAGTAAAGCAGTCAAAACGTCGCGATCAACACCTCAAAGTGACTCCATCGTGAGAAAAACCGGATTAAACGTTCAATAAGCGCATCTTTAATAACCGAGACGAGAGGTGGTAACTTACTTTTGAGCAGTACTGTAAGTCCTGTAACCATATCCTTTGTGTATTGGAAAACTAAACAGTCTTGTACTAAAAAGTGTTACGTTTTTACCCAGTTTTCAAGAATTATTGCGAGGCAAAATTGCATGGGTCTCTAAAGTATTAATTTAACATTACTTTGTTCTTTTTGGTTTTAACTTGGCTTGTGAAGTCAGTCACTATCTCACAATAATGAATTGATACTTTTTTCGTCAAGCTTAACATTACTGATCCGTTTTGAAAAAAATCAATTATCAATACAGTTCAATTCACATTCTTCAAGTCTTACAACTCTGTTTCTGTAAATTACATTCTTCATATTTATCAAGATTAGATAAATAATACATTTATCTGGCAAGTAAAATTAACACAGTTTAGTTATACACCCTTCCATTTGTGCCCTTCTATCCCCATCATCCTTTCCAAGCTGGCTAGTGTATTTTGAGTAAATCATATTTAGTGACAAAGACTTTACCACTTCCAAATGATAAATCAACCTAGGGAAAACTTTGCAGTACACACATGTACGTGTTGCGTACCTATTTTATCTATGTGCGATAACTTAAAATTTCATAAAAACGTTTTCTACGGGTTAATTATACGTTCATCTGATAGGATGTGTAAAAAAATCTCGGGGTAAATGATTTTAAGTGGCCCGCTTTGGCCCGTGTTTATGACTTATTTTGCCGAAAATATGCCGTTTGATGTGTAAATGATGGCGTGACACGGCCAATCGCAATCGGTAAGGATACTCGATAATAATCACTTTAACATAGCTACAGGGAAACGTATAAATTATTAATATAGCTGATCATTAAATCGGAACCTAAAGAACATCTCTTATTTACTTGTTTTATTCTACTATTAGTATATTTGCATTTTGAAACCAAAAGTACATTTTATGACCTAACATGACTATGTGTTTGTTTCTCTTCAAGCTTTGCAAGTTTGAAATACTATCATCTTTTGTTCATTCTTCAAACACTATAAATGTATCGCCCTCTTGGTAAACTAGAACTTTCAGGTAAAGATCAAATGAGTAAATTATGTTCTTGAATCATTCTCCCTGCAGCATGTTCGACATAGCTAGAGCATTGCGTGACTCTGTTAGCGTGCGACGGGAAGAAATATTTTTTAATGTTTTATATTCCCATTTTCAAATAGCTAAGTTTATTACTTTCGCTGATTACCACTAATTACAAATGGTTGAGAAGTACAACTAACCAGTTCTCAATGGTTTATTTAATTTTAAATGAGTGATAAATTAATATATGGACAAATGCTCTCTGCTGGTACGGCCAGTTGTATATACAATATGCTCAGCCTCGGCAAGAAAACAATGACGAAAGAAGATTAACGAAAATTATTTTGTTTTTCAATAATACTACATGTATAAATTATTAAAATAGCACTTTCGTTGTTTGCTGAATCCAGTGCTATTTTAATTATTTATTTTTTATCAGCTTCTCATAACATTGGGCACCTCTGGTTCTGCTGCTGCTGGTTTTCGTTTTCATACCGACATGGCCATGGCCTTGGGAGTCCAAAATATTCCAGTGCTCGAAATTAGCGGTCGTCCAGTCGTCCGAGACCGCAGGGGGCATACAAGTTGAGAGGATTAATAAAGAATAATGAATAAATGAATCATTACCTGGTTAATTCTTGTGTTTTCTTTTGTATTCTCTTGCGCGAATTTATAGGAATGACCGCTACCCACATTTTCTGCGCCAGCATTAAACTCGTACCCAGACCTTCTCGCTTTCCGGAAAAAAAAATTTTCCTATATAATATATTCTTAAGAATATATTATATAGGGAAAAAATTTTTTCCGGTAAGCGAGAAGGTCTGTGCCGAGACGACTAAAAAGTGTTTCGGGCAACCATTTTTCAGTAAAACTAAAGCCCCGGTCGTCCAAGAAAAAAACCACCGGACAACCCAAGTATAAATCGATCGAAGTACTTACATTACGTTTCTGTGATGTCCAACAGAATAGCGAAAAGAAGTTATTAATTTGACACAGGAAAATAGCTCTAAATATAGTGGTAATCTTCAGGTAATAGATGGAAGCAACCAAGATTTTTAAAATCAACTGAATCGAAGTTTATACACGCAAGTAGCTCACGCAAGCGGCATTCACAGTTTCTGGGTTCAAATCGCCCTAAAATGCATTGCAAGCTTAGTAAAAATCTTGAGTACTTCATGTATGCTGATGTGTTGTGTCTCTGGTTACTTGCGATCGTGTTTGGCTCACGTTTGCTACAAAGTTAGTGGCTGGAAAGTCTTAATATGTAATTCGTTTGTTTTAAAGCTTGTTTTGCAAAAACATTTTGTTTTGTTTTTATTTTTGCAACCATAATGATTCTGAACACTTTTTAAAATTTTAAAACTAGCTTCTATGGCAACTAAAAATTTGCATTTGGCGACTAATAATTTCGAGTCCTGGTGACTCAGACATGTTATAAGTGTTGAACCTTGACACTGAATAAAGTAAACAAGTAGTTACATATATACTAACTTTGTGTGAAACATTGTGAATTTATTATTTGAATTAATGCACTTCAGAGAATTGTGAAAATTGAATCAAAACCCATAATTAGGCAATAGGTCAGATAATATTTTAAGGACAACCAAGCAGTCATCAGGGCAACCAAAGTCAGGGGTTTGGTTGTCCGGCATTTGGTATAAGGACAACTTGGAATTTCTTTTAATTTCGAGCACTGATATTCCAGTAACTATATAGAGGGTCCTGATGGATTCTTAGTTACAAATTAGAATTTGGGAAATCCTCAGTTATCAGTTGAAATTTTAGCCGTTTCTCAGCTATCAGTTTTGACCGATCTCAGTTGATAATGACTCGATCGAGCCTCGACATTCTTCGGAAGACCTCGTATAATCCTTGGAAATCTTACGTTGATTTTCAGCAATCTCTGAAAGACCGGAATTATTTAATTTAGTAATGCTTAGACATCTTCGGGTGATCTTCATGTAATTGCCAATTTCTGTTAATGTATTATTTATCCCCAAAAGCTCAGTAAGATGTTTCAGATTAGGTGCGAAATACTTCGCTGCTTCGCAGTTCACACATGTGTCCTCTTGTAAGACTACTGAACTGGAGACGTTGTGACGCATCTCGGACGTGCAAAATTTGCACTCTGGGATGCTAAAATGTTCAGTAACTGTTCACTCATTTCTCAGGATCAGTTTGATTTGACAACTGTTTGATGTTGCCATGACAACCGCGTGTTTTGACATGAAGGTTCATCGGCCCAATTATTGAATTTTTAAATGACATTTCATTTACCGATTTACTGGCTTGTTTCTGACGTCACGAGAAAAGAAAACCTGAAATTGAAGATGGTGTACTTCATGACGTACGTATATTAAATGTGGACGTCATAATTAACAGCAAAACCACGCACCTTACGTTGTAAAGCAAGCTATAGGCTCTCTACTAAAGGCATAAGGCTTTCAAGGAGTCTTATGGGATTCAATCAACTCTCCTCCCCCTGTACAGTCATGGGTGTATAATTTGGGTTAGGGTAGGATGTAACGTTCGAGGGTTGGAATATTTCTCAACTCTCATTTCTTGGGACACCTGAGACGGGGTCAAGCTTCTTTCCAGTTTGTTTTTGTTCATTACAGTGGGTGATCCTTTTGAATCAAATTGAACCTTGTTTTCCGAACGAAAGAACTCTTGAGAGCCCAACCCGCATGGACAAAGGAGGAAATGTAACATCGTAGCTGGTTTTCGTTCTCAAGTATTCCACGTCACATTTTCAAGCACATATATATAGCCATATTCTCTCAGTGTATCTTATGTTCCAGGGCACGTCAACTGGTGCTTACCACACGGTGTTGCTCAAGACTGAAATACCTTCAAATATTAAGCATTGAAAAAATGTTGTAAATATACATTTGCAAAAACATACGTTTGTTTATTTTCCCAAGTAAAAGGGTTAAAAGGGTCAGACTACATTGCCTACCGTACAATACTGTAAAGTTTTTTGGAAACTGAAAATCTGGTCCCCTCGGGCGACGGTAAACGAAACAAAGGTGTGGCCTGAACAGAGCTCTCCCCAGGCAGTGATGTTGCGCTTAGCTTATTCAGTGATAAACATCATACACAACATCAACTTGTTCAATTCCCTTGTTTCTGCCTCGAGCGTGAGTGGGCAAAACCGCAACGATAACATACACCATCCGTTGCATTTAGTCGGTAATGAGCAGAAAAGGTGCGCGCGGGTGCAACCGCGCCCGACTAAAGAGCGAAGACTGGGACGAGGCAGATGACTGCACGACAACTGGTCAAGGTATTGAAACGAATCGGAAACATGCACAATTGAAAATGAAAACATCTATGGTTTTATTAATAATTGAGCTAAAAGAAGTAGTAACTAGTAATGCGGATATTTGTGAGATCATCCTCTCTTGGTTGTTGTTATTGTCGTACCTCTTTGTTAGAATTATCCCGGTAGCATTTAGGGTATTAAGCTGAAAAGAAAATTGGGTAGTAAGTGGTTTTTTTTAGAATTGATGCATCTTAGGAGTGAAACTGAATTCGAGTCACACCCATATAGCGTGATTCTGTTATCCTTGAGGGTTCCTTTCAAAGGAAATTACCCACCGACGTCACTATGATACGAGAGAGTCCCGGCCCCCAGGTTACGGTATACGAGCAATGAGCGAAATATATTTATTACTGCAGGAGTTTCCTTCAGATACAAACAATCCCGACTTGTTATGCTTAACAATTAACTGGGAATGTATTCCCTTTAGAACCCGCTCGAAGAGATTTAACTTAATTACAGTCTGCACTGCAACTTTGTGATCAACATCGTGTACTGGTCACGCAACGGTTTCCAAGTCTCACTCCAACTGCCTTCAAAACGGGTGAACAAAAACTATCTCGGATTGCTCTTATTTTTTAAAGAGTTCACAACTAGGTAGTTTATATTTATAGCCTTGGCTTGTTTTGAGGCTACTTGGACGGAATTCTCAAAACAACTCATGCTATTTAAGAACGAATGTCGCTAAGGATGGAGCCAAATTGGAAATGGTCAAAATAAAGTTTCCTTCATACTTTGTGTGTAGTTAGTCCTTGGGGTGGAAACATTCATGATGATATTTGTTTCACTTCCTGCACTAACCTAGACTTGGGATCAGGGAGGGAAGTTCATGCCCAAAAATGTATTTTTTGAGGTATTTTTAACCCTGAAAACTGAGATTTTGTTAACTAATTATCTCAAAATGCAAAAGACTGGTTAAAATTCTGCTGACATCCTGGTATAATATCATCCTTCCGCTCCACAAAACTGGCACCGGATTTTCAGTTTGCCCCCTGGGGGCCCCTGGCCCCTGTCCTCCTTTGCAGCTGCAGCCAATTCCAGATAATATTTCCATATCATCCTTCCGCTCCACAAAACTGGCACCGGATTTTCAGTTTGCCCCCTGGGGGCCCCCTGGCCCCCTGGCCCCCTGTCCTCCTTTGCAGCTGCAGCCAATTCCAGATAATATTTCCAGTGAAAAGGAAACCAGGATGTCAGCAGAATTTTAACCAGTCTTTTGCATTTTGAGATAATTAGTTAACAAAATCTCAGTTTTCAGGGTTAAAAATACCTCAAAAAATACATTTTTGGGCATGAACTTCCCCCCCTGATCCCAAGTCTAGGTTAGTGCAGGAAGTGAAACAAATATCATCATGAATGTTTCCACCCCAAGGACTAACTACACACAAAGTATGAAGGAAACTTTATTTTGACCATTTCCAACTTGGCTCCATCCTTAGCGACATTCGTTCTTAATAGGTTGTTCAACCACAATCGGGTACGAAAAAATAAAACTGCTAAAAGCGATGCCATAAATTATAATTAAACGAACAAATAAAACAAAAATGGTTCCATTATGTTTTTCATTTACCTTTATTTAGATATCTTCCTGTGATTAATTGGAAATCACTTTTTTATCAGAGCGAGTCTCCGGTCAATAGCCGTGTCACGCCATTTAACGGCATGAAACACATGAAACGGCATATTTTCGGCAAAATAAGTGATAAACACGGGCCAAAGCGGGCCACTTAAAATAATTTACCCAGATATTTTTCTATATATCCTATCAGATGAACGTATAGTTAACCCATAGAAAACGTTTTTACGAAATTTTAAGTTATCGCACATAGATAAAATGGTCAATGTTTTATCTGCATAAATTAGCTTGCAACAAGTTCGCAAATTTAGCCTATGATTTTGATCTTGTTTCGGGCTCAAAACTAAGTTAGATTTATTTTATTTTTCATTCAATCGAACAATGAAGACCTAGACAGTATATAAATGTTATTTAAAGATTCGAAAATGCTGTAGTATGGTGCGCAAAGCGATCAAATTTTCCGAAAATTCTGTCAAACCGGAAGTCAATTTTGGGCCCAATCGGGGCAAAATGGTTTTCCGCATATTTTTACCGAAAAAAGCTGTATTTTCAAAACTAATAGTCCGTTTAGTTTCTGACTAGGGCCTATCTATGAGCAAAATATGAGCGAATTATATTTTTTGACTTGTGCCGCCGAAAGCCGATTTTAGTCGCTTTTTACAGAAAGTCGCTCTTAATTCACTAAATTTAGTAGATGTTGAGGTACATCTTTGTCAAATTGTGGATTATATGTGTGTACATTTACATGAATCATTGAGCTATGGATTCGAACTCTAGTAAATGACAACCCAGTCTTACCATCTTCATTGGTTCTCTCAACTTTTACAGCACTGGTTGGTCCATCACCAGCAGAAGTGAAAGCCAACACTTTCAATTCATATTGTGTGTACTTTTCTAGTCCAGTGACATCTTTTGTGAGAATTGCTCCGTTATTACGTAACATGGTAAATGAAACTGCAGAGTCATTCCTTTTGTAGAACAATTTAAATCCTGTGATTATTATTGCATGTCTGCCATTTATGGGTGGTAACTGCCAGGATGCTACAATACTGGTAGAACTGCTTGCTGTCACAGTGAAGTTAATAGGAGCTTTTGAAGGAACTGAGAAATATAATTATTATAATAATTTACTCATCATTAAATA
Organism: Desmophyllum pertusum; assembly: GCA_029204205.1. Taxonomy (NCBI): domain Eukaryota; kingdom Metazoa; phylum Cnidaria; class Anthozoa; order Scleractinia; family Caryophylliidae; genus Desmophyllum; species Desmophyllum pertusum. The sequence continues at coordinate 1,271,298 of MU827315.1, forward strand.
ATGTATTTGTGGATTTGTTGAAACCTGTTTGTAAGATTTTTCATTTGTTATATAAGCTCTAATCAAAATCTTACCATCTTGATTTGTCACCAATGTTTAGACTTACATGTGCAGTAAGTAAACAGCTATACATTGTTTGGGCATTTTTGAAAGACATGTACTTAGTTTACCTGCAGATACAAGTATTCCAAACACTTCAACTCTCAGAGCTTTGTGAGTCTCGGAAGCTGTTGGCAGAAAGCGGATAAACCTAGCACTTGCAAATTCCTTGAGACTGTGTTTTACTATGTCATCTCTTCCAGAATTACCATTGAAGACCTGCAAAATAAGTTAATGACCAGTTTGTAAATAATTATTGTCAGTGATGAACATTCTACATCCACATAATTTTATTTTCAGAGTCACAATCAGATTCAGAATCAGAGTCGCAGTCAGTTGGCACAGTAATAGTAATAAATTAGCAGGTCACCACTGCCTGGTCATCATCGTGATAGTAGTGGACTGCACTATAGACCTTATGCTACACTATACACAGCCACTACACTGCACTACAGCACTGTAAAATTTGTTATCCTGGGAAGTTTGAGCGGTTTTGGTTTAATGGCTACAAAGTTATGGTTGTTTCAAATTTAAGACATTTGTATGGGAAATCAAAACCTGGCCTCACAAGCCTCATTTTCATGTTCGTGCAAAAATTGAAATGCCTACAACTTCTCCCCAAAATAGGAATATGGCCTTAAACTTACACATATTGACTCATTTTGATATGATCTTTCTTGTTATTGAATTCTTTCTTCAGTTATAGGCATTTTAATTTTCAAAAAAAGCTGGGCAGCCATTTATGAAAGAGGTGTATTGTTGGTAATTACTTCCTATTGTATCTAATGTATATTCAAACCAACCTTATCAACACTGTTTTCTTGATAAGTGACCCAGTCAATATTGTTATTAAGGGGCAACTGCAGCTTGTATTTTGTTGTCCACTCATCTGCATTTGACTTTCCTTGAGTAGCCACAGCACAGATAACAAACTCATATTGCAGGTCAATTTGTAGATAGTCAGCATTGCTGTCAGTATAAGGTGACCATGCACCAGCGGCATTCAGTCGACCATTAGAAGCTACATTACTACCACTTGATGACGAAGCAGAGAAGGTGTTGTTTGGAAATGCATCACTGCTGGCCACACCAAGGGCCTGGATTTGACACCCTGAAATGAAAATCAAGTGTTTGAAACGTTAAACCGAAATGCATGATAACACTTTATTATGGCAAACTGGTCCCCGATGAAAAGGGGCATTCTGATTGGTTCCCTGAGCAGTCCAAATTTTGCAAAATGGACTGCTAAAATGGACCACTTGCAAATTAATTTCGCCAAATTCCTTTTATGAAACATTGAACAAAATAACCTGGTTTCTAGTAGAAACATTTTTCCTTCATGTTTATGAATGTGGCCAGAAAAATACAAGTATACATGTATAATGCTTAACGTTGGTGGGCATGTTTGCCAAGAATGGATACATTAATAATTTATTTATCAGCAAAGTTTTAAAAGAGCCATGATTATAATAAACTAGTAATAGTTCTCACTATATCTGCCCCCGCCATTTGATGATATTATGTTTTGTTTATAGAATATTTCGGACATTTTTTAAGCAGATTTTGTGATGTAGCTTATAATGATCAATGGTGTAACAACTTACTGATCGTTCAATCCTTGAAATAACACAAAATGGAACAAAACTCAGTTATTCAGATAAATAATAACGATCTGGGTTTATTTATACTGAACAATGAAGTTTGTTGAAAATATGCTGATCCTTTTGACTGGGTTTTACTTTTTTTGACTTGAGATTCTGATCTGTTTACGTCTGTTAATTCGGGAATATCTCCCGATGCTGGTTCACAATCAAATGAGGACTGTATCTCTCCAAGTTATAAAATGCGTTTATTCGTAGATTCACAGTTCTTTACACTCACAATTCCGTTCCATTCTTTTCACTATTCGTTCTGAGGCTTAACCTCTTACAACAATGTCTTATATACACTAGGAAATACAAGAATGGTGCGGTTGTAACCGCTAATCTTAGTCTTGTAACGAGTTAATATTTATATCAGACAGCGTTGCTGATTTGTGTGTGACAAATCAAGTTGTGTACCGAACAATTCTATCCGGTACTGTTGAATGACCTTTTGTATTCAAAGAAATCACTGTAATGCAAGATACTCACCTTTGAATTGCAAATTTTCTTCAGACGAACGGTGAAATACGACAGCTTTACAGCAGATTTCAGTGCTGTGTGTAGACCCCGGTTTTTTCGAACATGATTCGCCCGCTATTCGCCCGTCATGATTCGACCGAGAGGTTACCAAGCAGTAAGACGAATGATGAAAGTTTTGCACGAAGACCCACGCTGGCGGGTGATTTATCATCAATATTTGTACGGAAGTTCTATAAAAAAAAACAGCTAGATGTCTTTTTACAAGTACCAGCTTTGTACCAAATATTCACAGGTTGTATGGGGAGCGTAGTGAGATAAACCGGCAAAGAAGAAGAGGAAGGCAAAGAATCTTGTCTAGTAATTAAGCGGAAGTTTGAACATGTTGAATGTTTATATATTGTATTTTATATCGAGTGACATGTACAAGTTGTTGAAAGTCAAACATTTCTTTATCTGATACTTGAATAGATAGAGAAAACAAAACTCTGTAGGCAATGATAAGGAATAAGCCGGAACTGTTTATAGACGAGTATCAAGACTGGTTTCACGCAGTTACACCAGGTTACACGTGTTAGCAACTGATTGCAACTATTGTATTGTGCAGGTCGATACTACGCCTTGGATTTACGTATGAAAAGGTAGGTCTTATCTCAATGAATTTTCCGTGTTTTGCCTGTAGGAAAGTTTGCAGCCAGTACATAGAACTCCTATGGTCTGGAGAAAAGCATTCTTGACTTCTTGACGGCTGTGCGTAACAGCGGCAGCAGCGGTTTCGGTAGTTCGCTATTGTTATTGTAAGTTCCTTCAGAAATTAACGTTTGATATCCAGTCACAAAGAATATTTAAAATTTTTCTGACACATTACATATTTTGTGAGGCCGGTCAGAAGGATATCTTGGTCCTTGCGGTTTGCAAATCTGATCGATGCGATTGTAAATTGACCTAAATTAACAATAACAATAGCGAACTACCGAACCAGCTGTCAAGTACAGCCGTCAAGAAGTCAAGAATGCTTTTCTCCACTGGACCATAGGAGTTCTATGTACTGGCTGCAAACTTTCCTACATGCAAAACACGGAAAATTCATTGAGATAAGACATACCTTTTCATACGTAAATCCAAGGCGTAGTATCGACCTGCACAATACAATAGTTGCAATCAGTTGCTAACACGTGTAACCTGGTGTAACTGCGTGAAACCAGTCCTTGATACTCGTCTATAAACAGTTCCGGCTTATTCCTTATCATTGCCTACAGAGTTTTGTTTTCTCTATCTATTCAAGTATCAGATAAAGAAATGTTTGACTTTCAACAACTTGTACATGTCACTCGATATAAAATACAATAAACATTCAACATGTTCAAACTTCCGCTTAATTACTAGACAAGATTCTTTGCCTTCCTCTTCTTCTTTGCCGGTTTATCTCACTACGCTCCCCATACAACCTGTGAATATTTGGTACAAAGCTGGTACTTGTAAAAAGACATCTAGCTGTTTCTTTTATAGAACTTCCGTACAAATATTGATGATAAATCACCCGCCAGCGTGGGTCTTCGTGCAAAACTTTCATCATTCGTCTTACTGCTTGGTAACCTCTCGGTCGAATCATGACGGGCGAATCATAGCGGGCGAATCATGTTCGAAAAAACCGGGGTCTACACACAGCACTGAAATCTGCTGTAATAGACAGCTTTGGTTGTTTGTTCCAAAGTGAGCCGACCTCGTGCCAAAATTACCCAATACCACCTTGCGGCCCTGGTGAAAAATTACCCGATACCACCCCGCGCGCCCAGTTTTGTCAAATCGAGATTCATCCGCATACTGTAACATATATATCAATATATTTCAATATATATATTTATTTTTATATTTTCTTCAATTATATACACGCGGGGACTACTATTCTGCCTCCTCGGGGTTTTGGCCTCTGGGCCAAAACCCCTCCGGGGGCAAAAACATTATTGAACCAGCTTGTTTGGTCCATATTGGGGAATATTGCGGTCTCGTTCCTTTTTTGGCAAGTTTTACAGACCTTGCATTTGGCTTGCTCCAAAAACATGCAAAAAAAAAAACCTCAACCAATATTTCCCCAATACAGACATCAGGCTAGTTCAATAATATCTATACATTACAGAGTAAACGATCTAACCCAAAACAAGCTACAAGTATGATCCTATGAGAGAAGAAATAACATCATTCTCCAATCATAATCACCCATTTTTGCCATTATTTACATGTATCATACCTCTTCTTTCAGAATACACTTCAACTTCACAAAGCGTGAGTGGTTTCGTTGTTTAGTAAACTTCTGATTGTCACATATCTTCCATACAAAATGGGACGACAGAAGAAGGATAAGCCTTTTCCTCCTGGAACACCATAAGTACCACCACACTTAGGATTAGTCACACCCCCGCCACTGGTTATGGTGCCTAGAAGAAATATATCATTATAAAGACAGTAAATAAAGAATCACGACTTACATGTAACATCTTTGGTGTGTTGCCTTTTATTGAATAATAGGCCGCCACGGGTCAGAGAGCAAGTCTTGGTTTTCTAATCAACATGCATGTTGAAGTTAAATGTAAATTATTTAACTTAGTTAACTATGAGGAGCAAGTTTGGCATTGGCATTTGTTTGTATTTTGTTCCCAGTGAGTCCTTTTAGTGTTCCTGGCATGTCCTTTTTTAGTGTTCCTGGCATGTCCTGTTAGCATTCCCCTGGTGTTCGGCAAGCAGTCGGCTTGAAGGGATCTGGGGCTCATGCCCAGAGTGGTGGGCAGTGGTTATCCCGCGCACTCTACACATGCCCATCTCCATGTGCTCGGCTAGCATGTCCCTCGAGCATAACTGCGGTTGAAATCGTACCAATTTTGTAGCATCCCCTTCCATCCTCTCTCTCTCTCTCTCTCTCTCTCTCTCTCTCTCTCTCTCTCTCTCTCTCTCTCTCTCTCTATTGACATTTTAATTGATTCTTCATTTCACTGAACCTCTTGGTCAGTGTGACGGATGCCTAGGGGGTAATGGTGTGAGTGGGAGGGGGGCTCATTGCTGGGTTGTGGGTAGGGAAGGCTACTTGCTGGGATTTGTGGCTTCAGCCTGGGCGGTTCTTGGGCACCCAATCTCCACTTGTGACGTACACATGTACGTTGTTAATGTTTAAATTAATGTTTTCAGCTTAATCTTGAGACAAATGATGTGAAATCGATGGGGATATCTCACACTCGCCCCAAAGCTGTCAGCAACTGAACTAGAAATATTTCATGAAGAGCAGCAACACATGTCAAAATCACCAAGTCCTTGTAAATAAATGAACATTTCTTTTTTCTATTTTTACTTTTTTTTCTTCTTCTTCTTTTTGTCAAGTTTAACAGTATTTGGAAGAAGCCATGCAAGTTTTCCTATGCTTTTTGTACATAATTATAAATTATTAGCATAGTTTTTTTTTACTATTTCTTATGCAGGGGTCCTATAGATACCAGCCCTGATTGAGCTGAATAGATGGGGCTCGTACCCTGTTAAAATTCAGTTGTAATGCGTCAGTCAATTCCAGCAGTGCCCATTACTCCCCTGGGCCATTTACACATGCTGCAATGCCGGGGGTGGGGCATTAGTGATTTTATCTTGGCCCGGGGGCGGGCATTAGCCCACTCCGGGGAATTTAACAGCCAAGTGGCTTCGGTCTCGCAGTTTCGGACAACTCAAACATGGCATCGTTTGCTGTCTTTATTGACAAGAACGAAGAGTTTGTTATGAAAAAATAAAATAAAATAAAAAGTTTGTATGTCAGGGCTTGAAAAGCTTGCGAATATTTTCAAAGGTGTTTTTGCCCGTTTTATGTCTGTTCACTGGCTATAAAAGACAAATATTTATATTTATCTGTGTCTTGAATCTTTGCATTGATTTTAAACTTGAGAACTGATGAGCCCGGGGATGTGGCATTTGCCTTCTTTTTTGGCCTTACCGTGGGGAATTTGAACGGCTTGCTTGTCCCCTGACCGTTTGGAATTTGACCAAAAATTTTCAAAAATGTCAAATGCCCAGGGGTTTGCCCGGGGGGGGGGGGGATGGGCACTGCTGGAATTGACTGACGCATAAATCTTTCTACTGGGTCAAACCTCTTTGCAAACAGAGATGGCAATACGTGTTGAACAGTCTGTGGTATAAGTATGTAAGTATTATACTGTATAAGTATTGCAAAATCTAACCTACCCACTCTGATCTCAAAACTACTCAGTCTATGTGGCGAACCATCTCCTCTGTTGACTATGTACACTTCAGACACTGGCTCAACTTGTCCCAGATCCACTCTCCACCATGCTTTATTTTCTGTTTGTGTATGTGTACAGGACCCCAAACCAAAGTCTGTTTCGCTGTTACCATCCACTGCTCTGCTACTTGCACCACCTTCAAACCGCAGGCTAATCTGATCTGTTTGTTTGCCAAATGCCAGATTTTCTAGAATGAAACAATGATAATCATTATGACATTGGATTAAAACCACAAATTGTACAGTCAAACCTCAGGACTGTAAGCAGACATTCTTTGGACCAAAAAGTGCCCACTTAGGAGAGGTGCTTATGAGAGGTAAAAAATATAGTCTTTGTATGTAGCTGGGACCATATCATTATTCATAACAAGTGTCCACTTATGGGAAGTGTCCGCCTTTGGGAGGTATCCTTTAGTGGAGTTTTAGGGAAAATGCATTGCGCGCATTCTGAAGCCAAATACAGGTAATTATAGCAGGCCATTTCCGAGTTCCTTTCACCTGTTTAAAACCCAATCCTGGTGTAAAACCTATGCATAAAGTTTTCTAATGGTCAATCCACCTATGAGCCAGCTGAAAGTACACATGTACATGTATGGCTCAATCATATTTTTAATACATTTCCATGGCAAAATTACAGTAGACAACTTACTATACATGTAACTTATACACTCACTTTCCCATTTTTGCAAAACTAATATTGATTAGTGCCAAGTATAACTTCTCCTTAACAAGACAATAATTGGCCTTAAAACTACACAAAATTATGATGTAAGATTTATCACTATTCAATATTATTCTCTCAATAAAAATAATGCAGGTGTTGGAAATTACTATATTTTACAAACAATGTATTGTAGAATTGGGATCTTTGCAGTGGACAAACGGACTTGTTTTCTCCTTGGTTAAAAATGTGGATACTATGAGGGACATACTTGGAACAAATTTGGTATTTTATGACATATTTGATCAACTTGCAGGTTACAAGAAAAAAAAAAAGGCCCGCAACGCGTGCTCATGGCTACTGCATTTTTTACTCAGAGAATGCGCATACATGAAGCCCATGAGCCGATTAAACGGAATGGGTTAGCGACTCTCACGATTTCAATCAGTAAGTTATATTTTTCTCTACCCAGCAGTCATGAATCCACATCATCCCTTTATAACATGTATACTAGACATACTAGATATAAACATTTTCACACCAATGGCTTTCGTTAACTCTCACCAGACCTCTCAATTGATAATATAGGTCAAAACTTCGTTCTCCGAGTTGTCGCCGTTGAGGATAGTGCAGCAACTTTGTTGGTTTTGTTATTTTTTTTCTTTGGTGTATTGCATTTGATAACCCTAGCCCTAAGGCAACATCTCTTGCTTTGGCTAACCACACTAAAATAATCAGGCCCGTAGGGCGAGGGGTGCGACAGGTGCGTCCGTGGACCGATGGCTGAAAATAAAGTGAATTAAAAGCTCTAATTTGCTAACTGGTGTAGTCTGGAAATGACGCCTGAATCAACGAAGATAACATCGAAGGTCCGCCATTTGTAGATTTGCTGGGTGACATATTAAATTTTGGACCAGATCTTGAGATTCCTAAGCTGAATTTAACGTTAACGATAAATTCGACCTAAAACCCTCATACAAAATTTTAATCCCCAGGCTCTATCAAAATGAGAGAAGACTGGGTACCCCAATAATGAACTGCAAAAGGGCTCAGCATGTGTGTCAATATTGGATAAGATGGACTGAACAGAGCCAGAGGTCATAGAAGAGCGAAATAGAGGCCGCAGCAAAATCCTGTCAATCGATAGATACATTTGTCCGTAAATTGTAAATTACATGTCACATAAAGTTTCTTGTTTGTCAATAATCCAATTTAAAAAGTGCAAGAAATTTTTATGTTTATACGTTCGCTTTTTGCTGCCTGGTTTCATATCAAAACGCACGAAATGCGAAATACAGTCGAACCTCTCCACAACGGCCACCTTGGGACAGAGGTAAGTGGCCGTTGTAGAGAGGTGGCCGTTATGGGGAGGTAAGGGTGTAAATGACACCATTTGTTTTTTGGGGGGACAACATTTTTATTTAAAAAAATGCTTATTATAGCATATGAATACGTAACACAATCAAAATGTATCAATAAAACAGAAACCAAAATTAATGTTCAGAACAGGAATGTTAACAAAACAAAGCTAGTAAGGTACAGTGAGTACATCAGTTTGTACATCGTTTACTTTCTCTTTCGTGAAATTAAGTTGTCAAGGGTTGTTTGCTTGAGTGAGTGGCTGCGAGGTTCTATTTTAATGTGACTTACTGTGCCACAAGGCATGTTTTGTTTTCAATTTCGCAATGCAATTTAAACACAGAGCCTTATCAGCTGTACTCGATTTACGACTGAAATAAAAATACAGTACTGTAAAAGCGTAAAAAAAATGGAAAATAGAAAAAAATGGGGGCCTTGTACTTTCTAGTACTGTGTGACTCTTCCATCAGTGGCTAAACACGTGCCGCAATATAAGATACTGTATTGCCCGACGATGCGTGGTACAGATGAGGTTGCGTGACCTTTTATTACTGTACGCCAAAAAAGATAGGGTTTTGTATATACCGTTCGTCAGTCGTTGATTAAGTGGCCGATGTGGCGAGGTTGGAAGCTGGGACGCGCTTTAGTGGCCGTTGCCGTTGTTGAGAGGTGGCCGTTGTAGAGAAGTTAAAACAAGAGTGAATGTATGGACTGTCCGCCGGGACAAAAGAAAGAAGCCGTTGTGGAGAGGTGGCCGTTAGTAGAGGTTCGACTGTATCAAAAATTTTCCCGGCGGGACCCCCCTACAAACTCGGGAGGCACTCGAAAGTTAGTACGCGCAAGGAAAAGGAGACGTCTGCACGCAGGCTATCCCCTCCCCTTTCGCACTTATTATGGACAGTTTTGTTTGTCCCGACGAAAAGCTCATATATTTTATCTTACATTACATCGGTCACTTTTCCGCTCCCATACAAAGTTAACCTCGCTTATCTGTGCACTGTATATTTTCATTTGACATGACATGTTTGACAACTGTCTGCTCACTGTGCTGCGTGGCAGGCGTAACACAAAAGTTTCACTTCCTTGGTCTTTTACTGCAGTCATTAGACGTTGCTTAATACGGACAATTTTTCGTGTCCGTCTTATCCGGGTTCCACTGTACATACGAGGCGTTTCAATCACAGTCAAAACAAAGGGATTTGACTTCACGAAAGTGAGAAACCTGAGAAACTGAAAAAAAAACCTGCCAAAAAAACCCCTGCAAACTGTCAAAGTTATTTGCCTTTATCTCTGTAATTGTGTAATAACCCGACCAATTACACGCCGCGAAATTATTGACATATTATAAATAGACGACGAATTATTACACAAGAATCCATCAAAGAACAGTTCTCATCTTGCTTCCTACTATAATGTCACGCAAAAAGGTGCATTGTGGTAAAAAACTCGATTTTCCCCCCGCATTATATACTTATACAGATTAGAACTTGTTCGTCGTTTCAGACTCCCTCACATGGCAGCAAATAAGTCACAGAACAGCCATTTGTACTAGTACAACTTAAATTTTATCTTATTATCAAAGAAACCGCTATTCTGGTATCTTATGTCAACACATAGTCTAACGTCACTGTTGTTTTTGTTCCGTCTTCCTCAACACATGCACACACAGCAAATGAGTCTGTTGTTTTCAACCTACACTCTACAAGTGACTCCACCATGTGATAATTCTGTTTGAATCACTCATAAGTACAGTTGCATCAACAGTCTTTCAACTGAACTGAAGCTGTGAACAATCAGCCTCAATTCAAAGCGGGCTGGAAAAGGTAATTACATTTCACAGAAATGCTAACTAAAACTACTACGTAGATCGAACTTTATGTGTAGACAACTACAACAATAACAAGGTGTCTGAGGATATTTTTTTCCCTGACGAAGATAAAGGACAGCAAAAAAAAGCGATTTTGTTTTACTCCGGCTTTGCCGTCGTGACTCACCGCTCTATCAGTTTGCGCAGAGGAAAAAAACTTTTCACCTAGGGTACTATAACAACTGTAAATGCTTCAAGTCTATCGTCTCCATGTCATCCAAACAGACATTTCAGCCTGCGTAGCTGGCAGTTCGTTCGTGGCTTCGGCACGCGCGTATTTTGCCATCGCGCGCCAACGAAATCGCCAGCTACGCAGCCATGCTGGTCGCTTCTTCTCGCGGCTTCGCTCCTGGGGGGGGGGGGGGGGGGGAGGGGGCACTCTCTTATATACTCTATATAGGTACGTTGCCGCTGGGACGGGGTTTTTAAGCAGTTTGGTCTGGAACAGGGTATAACAAACGACATTTTTTGGTGTGGAACAGGGTACCAGTTTCCCAGAAGTTGGCACAAATATCGTTAATTGATACTCTGGATTATGTTAGTCAGACGAATCGAAACGCGTAGGAAAGAAGCTTTACAACTGCTGCTTACTAGTTTAGCCTTTTGGGTTAGAAAAAATCGTTAAAAATCGTCTGGAACAGGGTATCTTTTTTAACATTTAGTCTGGAACAGGGTCGCAAAATTAGCGTTTTGTAGTCGGTACAGGTTAAGGGGTTTTATAGTCCAGCGGCACACCCCCACCCAAATTTTTTGGGGAGTACCGCTCCCCCCCCCCCCTGGGCTTCGCTCCTCGCGCGTGACGTGACTCTGCTCATATCCTAGCTAACTGAACTGGGTAATTACAGTACACTGTACGATTCACGTTTAACGTAACAAATTTATTAGGTCACTTTTAGCAACACTCTGCTCTCGTAAACTAGCTCGCCGACTTCTCAGTTGCGGACAACAAACTCTGTTCAGTTTATTTACCTTCATGTCATTTTGATCAGTATCTAACAAGACTTGAAACCCAAGCTAATTTGAATACAATCACCCACTGTTTTCTTAAAACAACGGAAACTGTGCTCAAATGAGATGATCTTATCTTTCGTGTACAAACCAAGCAGATAAGTTCGTTCTTTAATTTTAGAAGATATTTTCATATTAAAATCATTCCTCGTTTTGAAAAAAATTTAACACACAACAATAGTAGATCTAAAATCCATTTTCTAATATCATTTTGTCACGATGTCCAACGTCAGACTCCCGAAATTAATTTTCTGCAATCCAGCACGCGGCTTTGATCTTTGTCACAACAGCATTCGCAGCATTCATGCTGACATAACAAAATTCTCAAATCACTCATCACTCATACTCTTCTGATTGTCAGTCATACTGTAATATCTTTGTTTACACAGCAGCATTCGCGCTGACATAACAGAATCTAAAAATAAATTGCACATCAGCCTTTCAACAACTGAAGCTCTGAAAGATTTTGAAAGAGTTGTAAATTCATGCTAGCATAACAAAATTATTTGGTCCCTCAGCAATACTTTCTTCTCTGACTTCATCCTTCGCGCGCGCGTGTGACTAAATGAGTTAACGAATATCACGTCACGCGACAACCTTTTACCTGTAGAAATTTCATTTATCTCTTCAGTTATCAATTGCTCGTTTTAAACAACTGAAGCTGTGCCGGAATGATTTTCAAAAATTCTGCTCCAGTAAACTAGCTCGCCGTCTTCTTTTCGCGGCTTCGCCCTTCGCGCGTGAATGACTCCTTGAAGCCTAGCCAAACAAATACAGCTCCCACATAAACATTACTAACTAGAAAAAAAAATGATCCGTCCTTCTTAGTAAATATCTTAATTTTACCTATTCCCTTTTTAGCAACCTTTATCTTTATTTCAGGAAAGTACAACTCAACAAATGAATTGTACGAAGGACTCTAAAAGACCGGCGGTTACTCAACAAAAGCTTCAACAATGTGACTCAATCAAACGCGATCCTGTTCGTGCAGTTGTCAAAGAAATACACCTACGTAAATAAAAATATTTAAAAACAAACGTGTCTTTTCATATTTATAAATATGCCAATCTTCTTTTTAAGCATTGCACTTGACACCACTGTCAATGAAGCGAAACAATCGAACAATGCCATATCATGTTCAGTTATTCAAAGAATTGTTACAAAAAAGTCTTACGAAGGAATGTTACAAAGAATGCTGGCGACGACGACAATAATGGCCACTTGCGCAAGGGCAGTACCCATAAAAATTTAAAAATTAAAATAATAATAATAATAAAATAAAATAAAAATTAATAAAAATAAAATTAATTAAAAATAATATTTTTTTCCTTCTTTTTTTTTTCCTTGTAACCTGCAACCTGCAACCTGCAGTTTACACCCTCCATTTTCACTTATATATAGTATATTAATTAAATTGACCCTTTGATACATGAATCTATCAACCTGGTTAACAATTGTTACAAACACGCAAACACAGTTTACACGTCAAGCAACAAAAACAATGAAAAACAATTAGAGAAAAACATACATGTAAATGTTACTTAATCTTGAATTACCTCGTGAATAAATTTCCACCTCACAAAGCTGTAGAAATTGTGCCTTTGTGGTCAAAATACCAACATATCTACCAGTCTTCAGTGGATTAGTGAAACATACAGCTGATGCTTTGAACTGAATAAAACTGTAGAGTCCTATACACTCAGGGTTGGTTGTCACAGTTGGTGAGCTACCTGTCATTATGAAACATAAAAAATTATGTTACATTAGATCCTACCAGCAACTTATTTCTGATCCAACACATACAAGTACATCATACAATTCCTTTTTCCAAAAGAATGTCACTATACATTATTGCAATAGCTGTTATTACAGTTGAGCCGCAGTCAAATATTATTTTGTTTTTAAAAAGTATGCAAATGAGTTAGGCTCGATTTCCGCCGCTCTCTTGAGTCTGGTCTTCGTTCTGGCTCATTTCCCCAAACAGCGGCTGGTAATCGAACCTACAAATGAGGTTAATGGGCCAATACAATGCCAGATTGACCCTTTCGTCTCATTTGCATGTCAAACGGCTAACAATACCAGATTGACCCGTTTGCCTCGTTTGCATGTCAAACCGCTGACATCTGTAATAACTGCTATAATTATGGGTTTAATTTACCATTTTAACGAAACATGGAACCCCAGTCAACTGACCCCTTACTGATCATGGCCTAACTGATACCGCCTCTGAAATTCACAAGTTCAACAGTTGAAAACTACATGATTGTGTATAATATGTAATGTAATAGAAAACAGTTTTCTTTTGTTCAATGTTTCATAAAAGGAATTCGGCGAAATGAGTTTGTGAGTGGTCCATCTTATTAACGGTCCATATTACAAAATTCGGACCACTCAGGGAACCAATCAGAATGCTCCTTTTCATCATGGACCGATTTGCCATAAAATAAATTTACTTATTGAATGAGGAGTGGAAGGGCCAGACAGGAAAATATTTGGCTCAAGGTCAGTATGTACAGACTGAGTGCAGCAGGGTCTGTGCATCCTAATAAGAGCCAAATATATTCCTAAACAGTTTTTTCCGGCCTTGTTACTTCAACACATATGGCCCTCATATGGGTACTTTATTTAATATGGTTTTATAATAATCAGCTTACAGTAAAAGTACACACCCAGTGTTATCGTATAGTTTTTGCTTCTTTGCTGTACACCAGGCAATGTTGAGAACCTGTTGACTATGTATATTTCAGAGACTGGCACTTTATTTGTACCCAGGTCGACTCGCCACCAGCTTGGGTTATTTTCATTTGTATGTGTACAGTGTCCATTTCCAAACTCAGTATCAGGATTACCATCCACTGCTTTATCTGATAAACCTGTCACTACACCTGATGAATATGTTGATGACTGAGCTGTGACCTTCCCAAGAGCAATGTTCTCTGTATATGTGAAAGAAATAATGGCACATGTAAGGACTAAGTGGAGTCCAATTCAGGCTGTAAATCGTACAAGTGGATTAAAAAATTTGTATACAGTGGAACCCCGCCTTACGGCCACCCCGTTAATTCAGCCACCCTGTTATTATGGCCACCTTTTATTGGCCTAGTGAAATCGCACTTAAAAAGGCCACTGTCCTGATTTTAGCATGATTTTGGGAAGCTCAGAAACATATCTAGATCATAGGAAGTTGATCAATAATGGTTTGATTCTGTAGAATAACACTCGACAAATGACAGGAACCCATTAGGAAGTGAGGATGACGAACACAGCGAGGATGGAAATGGATTGCAATATGGATTTTTGAAAAAAACGTCAGGATATCAGTTTTTCAAAGTTTCAAATTTGACTCGGAAATCTTTGAAATTTTGCAAACATTTTTGTTGCAGTATGGAATTTCTTGAAGAAATTGCTTTTTATCATTTTAGTTAGAGTTTATTAAGTTCTTATTTCACAGATTTAGGGACGCATTTCATGCATTTATAACAGTTTTGAGCAAATACGCCGGGACAGTGTCCCTTTAATCTCTTGTATAAAAACCCCTTTAATACGGCCACCTCATAATACGGCCAACAGCCAGATTTTTATGATCCCTGTGAGCCTATTTTCTTTATAATTTTACGGCCACTAAATCTGTGATGAATTAAATTTAGAAAATCATTGACACAATGAACGCATGAGTCACTTTACTCATTCATACTGTCACACAGATAGACTTTTTTCAACGTCAATAAGTCTATTTAAGAGTTTGATTGTCTTTCGCATCCCTCTGAACTTGTACACACAAGGAACCTCCATGTCATATCCAACCAGATCATGATGATGCAAAAGAGTCCTAATTTGAGAAGTTTGTGGATATTATTTTTTGTGATCTCTTTGTGTCTCTTAAATCTACCAGAAAGTGTACACCGACAATTAGCTTGATGCAGAGCAGTGGTAATTTTAAAAAATTGTTTTTCTATTGAAGTTAATGAACTAGAAAACAAAAGCAACAATAGCAAATTCTACTACAGTGTCTTAACCTTTGATTATCATCACAAATTAAAACTGACAAGTCTTGGCAAGAAGATCAAGCAATAATTTTAGGTACTTACAGTTGCTAAGTTAAAATAAAGCTGCATGAACATTCACCTGGTTTTTGTTTCACTTCCAAACACCTCTGTTCTCATACACACGCTGTCTTGGTGAGTTTTGGGCAGAAACTGCAGATACCTCGCTAAAACTCCTTCATAAAGAACGTGCTTAACCTCCGAGTTTCTGTCATTATTTTCCTTTGAGGGACTGAGATTAAAACCAAAAATCAAGATAAGAAAGGTGCAAGTGTCACGTACCATCATATCATTGCAAAAAAAATTATGTCAAAGAAAGCATAACTATACATGTATTTATACAGTGAACTCTCGCCTTGTGGACACCCTGTTAAATTTGGAGACCCGTTTTATGGACAAAATCCAGCCCTTTGCACTGGCACGTGGCTCCACCAACCTTACAGGCACCTCACATGCTCATCAATTGGCGATGATCAGTTTAAAAAAGTTTATTTACAGTGCAGGCAAGGGTTTACATATTAATTTAATAAGTAAAAAGAAGAAAGTTTGGAAGAATTCAAAATTATTTTGAATTCTTACAAACTTTCTCAAGGCCGACAAAATGCAAATTATGATACCTGTATGTCATAAACATGTTACATAGCCTCATGCAAAATGACTACACTAACCAATCGGAGCATTTTAAAACAAAAATATAGTAAATGGTAAATATGTTACCTTAACTTGACCATCTTCTTTATAATCTTTCCAAGTTGACCCATCTGTGGATGATTGTAGTGTGTAGGTCTTCACCCACTGATCTGCTTGAGAATTCCCTTGAGTGGACACAGCACAGATGATATGAAGTGTCTGTAGATCAATCTGCAGATATTGGTTTAGAATCACTTGTTAATGCACACCATGAGGATCCTGCTGTGTAGTTCAATCGACCATTCTTGGCTGGTGTGTTGGCTGCACTTTTTACAGTAGAAGCAGTTTATCTTGTTATCTGGAATTGATCTACTTTCCATTCCAAGATCCAAATTAATACAGTCTCCTGCAATATAAAAGTAATATTAAATAATATAATTAATGTAACAACACATCTTTTGTGAAATCTGTCATCTCACAGAGAGTAAAAAGGTTTTTCAAAACTGAATACAGTGAAAATCTCCATTTATTAGACACAAAACAGCAATAAAAATAAATTAACCACATTGACTACTAAACCGGCCATAAACGGCCAAGAAGAGACCACAGGACTTGTACCACTTGTGACGTTCATCAATGTTTCACGCCAGAGGATGTCCCCTGATAATCAACAGTATAGAGTTTGGGAAAATGTCCTAACAAAGCATGCCTAAACGAGCACGAAACGTTAAATTGGACCAGACGATACCACACAAAACAACTTGGGATTTTTTTTCCTCGCAAAAATCACCAAAAACGCGACCTTCACTACCATTGACCACTCTGTCAAAAAATTTCCCTTTTCCCCAACGTTTAGGTGAAAACTTTTTCAACGTGAACGAAAGGCGACTGAAAGGCCACAAAAACCACAAAATAAAATGAGGAGAAAAAGGAGAGCAAGAACGCGGTGTGTTTTTCAACCCAAAACAAACTATGTCGAAATTTTGATTTCTGGCGCATGCTCTAATGAAAATCTTCAATTTCTTGCTTCTACGTAAGAGAAGGGATGTTAGTTGCCATGTTTTAAACTAAGTTAAGACAGTTTGACATTAAACTGTTTTGAGATAATGGGGCCAGAAATAGGCATCTGGGATGTTAGATCAAGCCCGTTTTTTTGGAAAAAAGCCCAGTAGTCAATGGTTAACTTGGAACCTGTGGCTACAACTGTAATCAGAACCCCGTCACGGTGTGGTCCTGTGGTCACCCTTGTGACCAGAAAAGTGTCTGCTTAAGGAGAGTTGTATGCTTATAGGAGGTTTAAAAATGTAATGTTTGTGTGTAGCATACAGCTGGGAACATGACCAAGTGTCCACTATAGGTTAGAGTATGAGAGGTGTCCCTGCCTATACGGGAGGTATCCGTTAGGCGGAGGTTTGACTGTACAGTAAAATTTATAATACAAATCTAAATTTCTTCAAAAACACAACTCTAATCATACTGGAAAGGGTGGGAGGTCAGGGCAACAAAGAAACTGAATTTTACACCACGCCATGTGACAAGATTACCACACACTAGTGACCCAGTACTCCCAGCTCTGATGTGAAAAAACATTCATTTCACCCACCTTCCTCAGCTGGCGGAAAACACAACACTCCTTGTGGATGTGAAATATCAATAAAAAAACAAGAACTCTTAAATATTTATTTTTGGTGGCTAAAGTTGCTTGGGATATTGTTTACATTGCCACAATTAAGTCCCCCCCCCGCCACCCCACCCCCCCCCCCCCCCCCCTACGGCACCCACCACCACCGCACAACCTCCTACATATACACCCCAATAGCCCATTGCCGATTTCCCTTTGACCTCTGCTTTCCAAAACGAGTCCTGCAGCACAATGTTTCTTAATGAAAAATGATTTTTACGCAAAAGTTCATTTCCATGCAATCAAACTTCTTTTCATTGAATGATTTCACACTCTGGACTCGTTTTTGAAAAACAAAGGACAAAACTAGCCACTACAAAGAAATATATTGGGTGACGCTTTTGTTTTAATCCATATCGTTTGTTGTCCTCATGTACGCAATTGGTATTAAACACAGGAGTTTGAACCCGGGCTTTGAATAAGCGGTCACAGGTCATAGTTTGAAGAAGTTGAAGTTTTTAAGTTTGAGTTGGAATGGTCGTACGACGGACAATCCTGAACATTGCAAGGAATTTCTAAACTTTCAATCGCCTCCAGAAACCATTTCGTAAGAAGATATTAAGTCTCGAAAGTATTGTTAGATATTTATCTGGATTGCCAGTGTTTGAAACATCAACGAAGACGGATTAATTTTCCTCTACAAGACTGACAAGAACATCCCCCACAACAATGGCTGCCAGGTTCTTGCGTGG
>MU827315.1:1290230-1315810 GCA_029204205.1 Desmophyllum pertusum
AGCAGCAACCCCTATTAAGCAGCCACTTGCCATTTTCCCCAAGGGTGGCCGCTTAATAGGGGTAATTTGCCTACTGTATTTTTTTATCCAGAATCTCAATAATAATATTTATTATTATTATCCAAAGTGATTCCAAGTCCCAATGGAAGATAATCAAGTTACTACATGCTTATGTATGTTGTGGTTTACATTTATTTTTGGTTTAAAAATTTTCAAACCAGTTTGATGTTTATTTCACACTTTGTCTGCAGGTTATGGTAATGAATATTAGACAAAGGAAAATAAAAATCAAACTGGTTTGAAAATTTTTAAACGCAAAAAAATTTGAACCACAACATAATTATACATGGGTTTTTTTTTTTTTCATACTCTGTTCAGCAGTAGTCACATGAAACCAGGGTGCATTTACAATGTACAGATCCCATGCCAAAGATATATTCCACTCCAAGGTAGGGTCACTCTACACACCAGCTGACACGGTTTTTTTGCCAAAGACTATGGTCCATGCTAAAGATGTTTGGGTGTAACCTACATAAAATGCACCCTAGCATGAATAAAACTAGACTTGCAAAAATTGCATGTATACTTCCAACCTTCCTTCCCGATGTCAGAAGCCCTGTAACTCTCGTATAAAAGTGACAAATGCTTAGAGGAACAGTCTCCTAAAATGGTACCAGAATCATGCTTGGTGTTGTGGCTCAAATTCATTTTCACCACGATTTACAGTGAAGATGATGCTACCATTGCCCACTCGACAAAGGTTTTGATTTAATTTTTTGACATATTTTTGACAACTTTGATTGGGTTTCCGTTTTGGTGGCACCACATTTGAACTAGAACAGAAACTAAAACCATACAAATTTCAACAACTCCCGCCTCCAACACTCCTTGGATTTTGATTGGTCAAGTCAAACGGAACCCATCCGAAAGTCGTCAAAAAATGGTCAAAAATTAATCAAAAACTTTGTTGAGTGGCAACGGTAAGCGTCCTCTTTCTGTAATAGGTACAAGTACTAATCCTAAGACAAAACTAGTTCCTGTCCTATTTTTCTGGATTAATACCCAACAGGTACAGGTCATCATTCCCTAAGTGTGACCAATGAACAAATGTTAACCCCTAAATGGTACTACGACTCATTCCCTATCACTTTTGTATGGATCCTAGTCGCCCACGGAGGAGGTCAGAGTAGGCTCAGTCTCCAGCACGTGGATGTTTCGGTGCGCCCGCGATCCTCCTCGTGGAGAGGATCTCAGGCACACTGAAACACCCACAGAGGAGACTGAGCATAGGGTCAGAGCTGCCGGTCACAGTTTTAGGTTCAGTGTAAGTCTAAAACCCTAAGCATCACTATGGTGCTTGACTTCATAAGAAATCAAAGTCATCCCTAAGATCGCTGTATTCCATCACATGTTTCCGTATTGGAGGGATCTGTCCACGTGACAAAGTCCGCCAGGTTCCTAGGAACAAGAAAAGCAGGATCACATAATGACTTCTGGTCCAACTCGCAAGTGGCCCTGTTCGATGTACTTGACGGCATCCTTAACAGCCTTTAGCACCATTCGCAATCCGCACTCATCACAACTGGCAGGCGTCGACGGCAAAACGATGACGCATTCAGCTTGTCGCATAAAGACAAGTTCTTTTTTAGCGGTAATCAAACCAGGTGAGTACAGTTTCTCTAGCAACTGATCCGTCGCTTCCACTTCGGAAAGGATCTTTCGTGTCCAGTTTGGTTTTTGATTTTCGTGGCAAGGCTTTTCACCATCCGCAAACCTTGTTGTATTTGGTGTAATCTTCTCGCTTCTGGATGTGGTACTTTCGTAGGGGATAACCCTTCACTTTCACGTATATTATTGTCGCTTTTCCATGAAATAAAGTCGACTTTTTTCAAAGTTTTTCTTTTCGTGAAATTTTAGCTTTCTCACCATTTGTTCACAACACGAGGAAGGGACCACTAGACCCAGTCCTTTTGGTTTCAAGCGTAATACCGCTGACTATCAATTCAATTTCGTCTCCGTCCCCAGGGAGTCCTTCTCGCCGTTGCGAATCCAACATGGCGGTCAGTCCTGGAGAACTAGGCGTGGTAAAGAATTGTTGTATCTTGTGGGTCTTGGTTTGGGAGACGGGCCCGGGGCCAAAGATATCACGGTGAAAGGACTAGAGAATAGTTAAAAAGGCAGACTACGTCCTTTCTTGTAAGCATATACCTCAATCCTTTGCGTATAGGGGAAAGGAAGTCTTGGTAGGTATCAGTGAAAAGGGTCCGAAAAGGGTACTATTACAAAGAGTCACTAAAATGATTCTACATTTTATTGTTTGTTCCACCAAACATGGCCGCCACATCCTTTTCATTTGACTCTATCCGATTGCATTGCCATCCAAACTATCAATACATCAGTTGATTCCAGCAGAGTGGGGCACAGTGCCCAACCCCCCCCCCCCCCCCCCTCCCTCGTGCAAGGACACCTAAGATAAAATATATATTCAACCCCGCACCCCATCGATGAATCTAATTGGTCTACCCCTTAGAGATAGTTGGGGCACAAATTGTCTCGTCTTTGCTGAATGAACTCATCACCTGAAATGAAGCTAGGATTCTTTGAAGGGCCAAAAACACACCAGGTCGTTCAAATGCCCCGGGGTAGGCTAATACTCAACAAACGCCTGGGATTACAAATATCACATGATCTAATGCCCTACTATTGCGAAGGGGGTTGCATTGGCTAATGGCTTCAAATTGACCTGATGTATAACTCCGTCAATTGAAAATAAAAAGTTGTCGTGGGGGGGGGGGGGGGGTGGGGGGGGGGGGGGGGGGGGGATGGTAACAGGTGCATTTATAATCCAAACCAGTCCAGTCCAACTTGATTCCAATTCTTGCTTCTGTCAAATAGTCAAAGGACAATATTGAATGCTACTCAGTCCCTGTTTTATATATTGTCAAATATATTTCAGGAAGAATTTTACGGATGTAAAATCCAGTTAGCATGATAAGAGAAACTGTGGAACAGAATTCTGGTGATGTTTAAATTAGTCCTGTAACATGGATTGTTCATGGGAGACGTGGTGACCTAATTGGTTAGCATGCTGGACTCTGATCAAGCAGTCCAGGTTCATTGTGTTGTGTTCTTGAACGAGATACTTTTTCTCTCACAGTGCCCCTCTCCACACCCAGAAGTATAAATGGGTACCAGCAACAAAATGCTGCTGGGTACCTGCAATGGACCTAGCATCCCAATCCCGGGGGAGTAGCAATAACTCCTAGTCCGCTTCATGTTACAGAACCCAGATAAGCTCCTAAGCCAGTTGTTTCTGGGTCAGCCAGACTTTACCTTACATGCATTGTTCTGTTATTATGTATTCCAAACCAGTTATTGATCATTTCATTAGATCTTCTTCTGGAGCATGCTAAGGACAAAGATGTGGCCTTCTTGGTCGTTGGAGATCCATTTGGGTGAGAGTAGTTCAGCATTTATTAATAGAACTATCAATGGTAACTAACTCAAGATAAACTTGTGAAATACATATAAAACAGCACAATTCACAAAGAGATTTTCACTTTAGTCCAAGCTTTGGAAAAGTGGGCGTCCTGGAGGCATGTCCCCTCATAATTATTTTGTTAAAGCTTTGGTGCATTTTTCATCATTTTCTCCCAGGATCAGGCATCCACAGGACACCTGGACGCCCTTCTGGCTCAAAGCTTGCGTTGAAGCTTTTCTGTATTTAAAATAGAACAAATAAATAAACAACTTTATTCAAGTGTCTGTGGATTAAACATGTAGCACTACTGCTGTGCTAATCGTGGACAGTGTAAATCAACAAACAAATATTGTAAATTGAATATAACTCGTTAAGAATCCCAACTGGGGGACTGAGGCTAACTAGATTACTAGTTAGCTACTTACAAAGCACAACCGAGAACAAATCCAGCTAGTGGCAGGGTGGAGGATTTGAACCAGGGACCTTCAGATTTCAAATCCAGCACCGCCGCCATGCCGCCTCGCCCTGACTGGCATGACTGTCAATCTTTGTCATAACCTTTCTTATCCAAATAAATTATGGTATAATACAAAAACATAGTTACGAGTTTGCCTAATAGTATATATTTTCTTTGTGTGATCAAATCATTTTGTCGTTAGAGCCACCACTCACACAGACCTTGTATTGAGAGCTCACCAGTTGAAACATCCCTTACCAAGTTATCCATAATGCTTCCATTATGAACGCTGTTGGATGCTGTGGACTTCAGGTAATTATTGTAATGAAAAAGTCATTCTGAGTAGTTTACCCAAAAAAATCATACATGTACCTAATGAAGCTTTATTATGTGGGAGTAGCCCCCAGGCTTTTTTGTATGTACAAAAACAGTGGCGGATCCAGGGGGAGGATCAGGGGGTCTAGGACCTCCTATCAGATTTGAGGATTTGTTTTGCTTTCGCCATTATCCATAGCAAAACCATCTCCAGGATCCACCAAAATGCACTTTTCAGATAGTGTCCTGCGGGAGGTCCCCAAACACCCCCAATTAGAAAGGAGTCAACCCCAATCCCACCCCCTCCTCCCATGCCTACCTTGGACACGGCTAGGTTGTGTGAAATGTTAGTAATAACTATGGCCATCCACTTCCAAAAATTCTCCTTCTACTTCCACATTTTCGGGGAAAACCCTGGGACCCCCCTGTGGAAAATTCCTGGATCCGCCCCTGGAAAAATTATTAAGATAATTATTCAGTCAATGACACAATTTACTTGGAAAATGATTCTAAGTTCTCCCAACAGGAGTCGAACCTATGACTGGTCAGACACTCTACCACTGAGCTACATATTTAGACTCATGGGAGTGTGGCCATAGATTCAGGTTCAAACTTCCAGCATACTGCTAGGATAAGTTTGTCGATATCTGAGAAAATTTAGTTTTCTCATACATTTTGTCATTTGCCACTATTTCTTGCTTGATACATACATAATGTATACTTTTATGTTGTTTTTTAAGTGGCAGTTCATCATTTGTTTGTTTTCATTAACGAGCTTCTTTAGCTCCTGTGTGATACGTGGTTAAATAAAGTATTGTATTGTATTACAGGAGCTATGTCATGGATAATGCATCTTGAAAAAAATTGGCCAATTTTTTTAAGTTTGCCGTTTACAATCCGTCCTTAATCTTCTCCATCCTCAACCATCCTTGTTCCTGTTTGGTTTATTTATCACCTCTTTGGTATTTTTCTACCTTTAGTAAACTATTATTTTCAGGCTTTCTTCAATTTGAAGGTGATTTTGCACTTCGCAAAAATGTCTTAAAATATCGTAGACATAGCTCCTTTAATACTTTATGAAATGTGACAACATTAAGTCTTATACTAAACTTATTTCAGTTGTACAACTTTGGAGAGACAGTGTCCATAGTGGCTTTGGACTGACAACTGGAAACCGGACAGTTTTTATGATAAGATTGCATCCAACAGAAACGCGGCCTTCATACACTCTGTTTGTTAGGTAAATGTTAACCATTTAATGTCCACCAAGCCGGCCTGTGAAGGACTTTTTTGTTTCAGACTTTTTGGAAAGGAAAAGTCTTCACAGGCCCCATAGTGGCCCACACTACTGGTGCTTAACTTATACCTGCCAACTCTCACACATTATGCAGATTGGAAACAGTGGTGGATCCAGGGGGAGGGTCGGGGGTCCGGACAGGGTTTTTTTTGCTTTCTCCATTATCCATAGAAAACCCATCTCCAGGATCCACCAAAATGCACTTTTTCAGAGCCTGAAAATCTCAATTTTTTTCTGGGGAGGCCCCCAAACACACCCCCCTTCAATCCTTTACTACTGACATCTACTTCCAAAAATTATCCTTCAATCTACTTCATATTTTTGGGAAAACCCTGGGACCCCCCCTCCCCTATCAAAAAATCCTGGATCCGCCCTGTTGAAAACTTCCATCTCATGCCGTCTCACACATACAGGCCAATTTCCTCATGCCTGACTCACAAATCCAGACTACTACTTGTAGTTTTCTTAACTGAAATGTTCATTTGATTCAATTTCAACAAAAAATAGTCCTATAAATGATGCTACATGTCATGTTTGAATCCTCCAAATTGTGTCCAAACACATTGTGTGCTATCTTTCGCAATCTTCAGAAACCTTAAGTTTGTACATCTTCGGCAGCATTCAGAAATAGTCAGATCATCTTCGCAAATCCCCGGACATCTTTGGTATACAGTCAACTCTCTCTAAGACGGACACCATCGGGACTGGCACCAACTGTCCATCTTAGAACAACTGTCCGGCTTATAGAGAGTTTAGAATAATAAATAAGATACAGTAAAAATGACTGGAAAACGGTGCGCAGGGGACCAACACCAGGTGTCCGTTTTATAAAGGTGTTTCATCTTCGAGAGGTGTCTGTTAAGAGAGAGTTGACTGTAGTTCAGAAATTGTTGGAACATCTTCAGAAATTCAGGTACTCTGATTTAGGCAAAAATCTTGCACACTTGATGTGAAAAAAAGTGACCAAGAGTGTTGTTTACTCCCCTGGATGGGATGCTAGCCCATCTCAGGTCTCTTCTTTAAGACACCTCTGGATCTGCCACTAAAAGTAACTAAAAAAATAAATAATAGAGGATATTACACAGAATTTTATTTTTCTCGTGGTAAAAAACAATATTTTACTCACTCGCTGCGCTCGTTCATAAAATATTGTTTTTTACCACGAGAAAATAAAATTCATATCTTCAAGCCACCGTGTAATTTTCTTTTTATTATAATAGACAAAAGACAAAAGCACAAACTTTATCGCAAAACTCTTGCAGCTCGGTGGCTGGACTTTCTGAATTTGTCTCCTTTCGTCTTCGCTTGCAAGGAGCTCCTTGAATAATTTTTTTTGTCATATGAAGTTTTCTTCTTCGTGTTAACATTTTCCTGCTCCTCAATGAACGATTTCATGTCGGCTTCAGTGAATTTCACGAATCTCTCGCTCGCCATTTTTCAACTGGAGTTTGGCAGCTTTGCACAAAAAGCCATGCAAAAGTGGGCAATGACGTCATCGATATCCTCACTATTGAAAATACACAAGTGAGGATATGGAAAATACGCCACTCGGGTCCCGGATGTAGTTTCGTATGAATTTTACGAGTGGTCTATTTTCCAGTAAAACACTTGTGTCTATATAATAATATTTACCATTTTCTTATGTAATTTACCCTGACCAATATTATTGACTTTTGTTTCTTCAGACAATAAAAGTGAAGGAACAGTCTGTGGAGAATTTAATGCGGTAAGCAAGACCCTGGAGGGGTCCTCTGAAGTTTTGATGTGGGGGGGGGGGGGGGGGGGGGGGGGGGGGGGGGGGGGGGGGGGGGGGGGGGGGGGGGGGGGGGGGGGGGGGGGGGGGGGGGGGGGTTTGCTGCCTGGTTCATGAAAGAGAGTGGATTGCACACCAAAAATATTAGTTGTTGCTGCCCTGGAAACCATTATTTTTTATAACCTGAAACTGTTTCAGGGGGAAGGGAAGGTATTTGGAGCCTCCACGCTAACCATGAGTGTCAATGAAGCTTGTGAGCCAGTTATTGGAGGTAGTCAAATAACAGAAAGATTTGAAAAGGAGAAAACCACCAGGTACCATGGAAAAAGATTTCTATATAAAGGATCGTACAGGTCGAAACCTCCTTTGGTAAGGGATGTTTTAAAAAAAAAGAGTAAAAGTGGATCAGCGCACAGTTTCACAGTTTTCAAAAAACAAGTTTTCTAGTACAGAAAAACCATTCAAATGAAAATGTAATAATTAAATTTTTTTTGAATTTTGGCATGTGAATGAACTTGTGAAAACCAGGAACTTGTTTTGAT
Organism: Desmophyllum pertusum; assembly: GCA_029204205.1. NCBI lineage: Eukaryota > Metazoa > Cnidaria > Anthozoa > Scleractinia > Caryophylliidae > Desmophyllum > Desmophyllum pertusum. Next base: position 1,298,076 of record MU827315.1, read on the forward strand.
AGGACTGTTTACAGCCCTCTCTATTTTTCTCAATGCTAAAAAAAGCGAGGGGGTGGGGAAAGGAATTTATTGTTCCGCCCACCCCACCATCCACACCATTGCCCACCCCCTCGCACTCCATGCTCATGCTCGCTTTTTTTTTTAGCGTTTAGAAAAAAACAGTCATGTTTTGAAACAGAGGTAAAAAGGAACTAGGAAATGACCTATTAATTATTTTGTTTTTCCTTATGTTAACCCTTTCATTCCCAGAGTGCTAAGTTCAAAACTAAGAAAAAAAATCTTCAATTTTATTTTCCAAAATTGTCAAAAACAAAACAATACCATATGAAAGTACTGCTAAATAGCTTTCATTTGAATGGTCACACAGTAATGGTTTTCATCCACAATCAAAGGTACAACTACATTTATTGACTCAATGTTTGACTCTGGGAGTGAAAGGGTTAATACCTGATTGTGAACACAAAAGAGAATCTCCTCATATGTAGTCATAGAAACAGTCTTTCAAGCTACATATTTGCTAATTGTAATGTACACTACTTTGTTAGCTTACACAGATGCCTCCATTGCAGTGGGCCTGGCACAATTTGGCACAGCCAATCAACAGATAGCATGCGGCAGTATGAAGGAACTGTTGTCACATGACCTTGTCCACCGCTACACTCGCTTGTTATACCAGGGACACTTGCATTTTATAGAAAAGGACATGCTTAGGATATTTGCTGTGAATCCCAGCATACTTGATGAAAGCTAACACAGACGCTATGGATTGTTGTTAGCCCAATTAAACAGATGTCCTCTCTTCACACGTTCAAATTTTCCCCCGCTCGAGAGGGCCGGGGGTACTCAACAAAGTTTTATATGGGGAGGCTCTGCCCCAAGGTCCCAAACCCTTACCCTTTTATATACCATTTTTGACAGAAAAAGGTAACCATTTCATATATGGTACCTTCCATAGAAAATGGTACTCCTTTTCACATACCTACAGTTAAAACACTGCATCCCTTGGCTTTTACTTTTGAGTAGCCCCTTAAAAAGATTGGGTGGAATCAGCCGCTAGGTGTGTCCTGTTCGAGATATTTTACGGTTTTCCCTACCCTTTTCTGTACTTTCAACTCGTGAAATTCCTACCCTTTTATATACCTCCAGCCTGAAAAAGCTACCCCTTTCGGGCAGAGCCTCCCCATATAGTCCATTGTAGGGAGTACCCCTCGGGGTCTGAGGCTCGAGATGAAAAAATTCCATACTGATGACTTAGCTCTACAGAGATCTGTGTAGTGTCTCTGATTGGTTGTTTCTACTTGTGTAAGCAGCAACGGAATCAGAGTTGCCACATAGATCTTGAAAGAAAGCTATGTCATCAGTATGGAATTTTTTTTGGTTGAATCACATGTCTCTTGACTGAGTGGGACAAGAATTGAGCACGCAAAGAGAGATGTACTATGTTTTACTCGTGCTAAATTAGTCGAAATGCGACTTATCTTAAAAGAAGCAAGTCGGTATCCCCATTCAACCCAATTCAAGTTCATCACAACCAGATCAATGGAGTTGGAAGGATGTGTGTTTATACCAGCAAGAAAAGAAAAAAGAAAGGAATAAATTACAAATATTAAAAAAAATGTGCATATTATTTTGTTGTCAATCAAAATATTTCGTCATACTGTTTTGGGCATAGGAAGGGTATGCAGACCAGTGGCGGATCTAGGGTTGGGTATTATTTGAGCCAAAGGACCCCTTTGTTTTAGCAAGAAGTCCCCATCTTCTTCACCACTTCGCTGCCCCCCCCCCCCCCCCCCCAAAAAAAAAAAAAAAAAAAAAAAAAAACTTGATCTAATGGGGGACTGACACCCCTCTATCTATAAAGCTTGTTTGTCGAACTTCATTTCCAGGGTCTCTTTGCCCTCTCCCGCTCCAGGAGGACAAAGTTGCCGTTGAGTCTGAGATAGGGTTATCAATTTTTTTTTTTTTGTTCTGAAATATAAATAGGGTTTGCTTTTAAAAAGTCCAGAAAAAGTAACAAAGTTTAAAAACACGAATAAATACGTCGTGGCAATGAAAAAAGGGTACAGATTTTAAATAGGGAATAAGGCAAAATCTTATAATTTGGTATAGGATAGGGTCCCGATCGAGTACCACTATCCCCCCTCCCCCGGACGAACCGGCCTCTTTTGTCACGTAGCGTGACGACGCTTCTCTGGACTGTGGAGCGTAAAGGTGACGACACAAATGTCACAAATAACGGCAGAGAGGAATGGGACGGATATTCCACAGACGTTCCTCTGACCTCTGTTCCACTGAAAAACCTTGAAAAATCTAGACGTAACACTCTTAACCTGTGCCACAAAAACTGTCAAGTCCTCAGGCACGATGTACAAGTGTGTAGCTGTAGCAGCGGTGCAATCATTTGTGGAGCGATGTATGAGAGCTGTAGGAACTGATCCACTGCACAGCACAGCTCTGTCACAAGGTGCTTTACAGAAGCTGATTTCAGAGGACACTTCACCCATGGGCTCAACAGATTAGGTGAGAGCTGTGGTTTCAGAGCAATACAAATTTTTAAAATGTGAAAGAAATCGTGTCACTGAGAAGTACAAATTGGGGGTGTCCGGGATCAATGTCAACACGTGCTAATTACTTCCCGGGAATTACTTTTGTCTGTACACGGAACCTGCACACGGCTTTCGACGCTTTCCGGGGGCTTTCGAACGGTTTTCAAGTCCCGATCTTTTGCCAATGGTTCTGAATAGACTACGGGCAGTCCCAGTTTCCCTAATTCAACGAACGAAAGGGAAAGGAAAAATGGTCGTGCGGCCATTTTTTTCCTCGCTTTTTTTTTCTCGCTTGACAAACAAGAAACAAAACAAAGGCTGAGTGTCGCGAGCATCTCTTTCATTTTGTTTGTAAAACCCTTGTTTTCCTACGTTTTGTATAAATCAGCAATCCTTTGCCATTTCAATTTATTAATTTTATACGCCATCAGTTAAATTGGAATACTATAATAAATGTATTTATATTTTGAAGAGGTGTACGTGCGTGGACATTAAGAATGGCGTCACGCAACCTCAAGGTGAACCAAGCATTGAAAAGGAAAAACAGGAGCAACTGCCCTGGTAAACGGCAACTACCTGCTCGGCCCGGTAAGAACAGTTTATTAACTTTACTATATATTTTTTTTCTTTCTACGAATACCGCTAGCCTATGAACATTACGAGTCTGAACATACTGAACATACAAAATTCTAACGCAACTTTCATAAATGAAAGGAAAAAAACGGAGAGAGAGCGGTTTTCAAAAGCAAAGTTGCTTTGGACGTTTTTGCGGAGCTCTCTAATTGGTTCAAAAATACTCGTGCAACTTGATTTAACCAATAAGAAACAAAACGTGTTTGTTTTCTCGACCAATCAGGTGAAAAACCGAAAAGCAAGCGTGAATTTTGTCACGTGATTTTTCCCGCGCTTTGCTTGGCACCGCGCGTTTTGTTTGACGGCAACACTCGGCAACAGTATTTTAAAAAAGTTATAAATGGAGACCGCTCTGCTGTTTTATAACGGGTAAGCTGTTGTTTTAAAACTGCAATACTGTAACACTTTAATTACGAAAATGTTCGGACTTATAAGTTTCGGACGATAAACTTCGGACAAAAAACTTTCGGACGATATTTTGGCACATTTCGGGACTTTTTTTTTCTTGAAATTTCGGTCGGACGTATAAATAAACACTCTGAGACGATACAACGTTTAAACAATGTTAAATTTATCAGTGAACACAGTTCCGTTTTAGACAGTGCAGTTTGAACGCAACAAACTACACGACATACTTTGAGCAGAAAACAGAACAAAACAACGTGGGAGAGTGCATGATAGACTTGCGAGCAGTCCTTTTATTCAGTTTTTCGCGAAAAGTCCGTAAGGGCGAAACGCCGCTCGTAAATCTCGCGCGTTCGCCTCACGAACTTTAGCGAAAAATAACAAATTTTCAAAACTTGTAATGTCTTAAATTTCCTACGCACAAACCCTCATCCTTTGCATACCATGATATAAATCAGTGTGTGATTCACTCGATCTCTTCTCATGATCACGTTACAGGTTGTTGGAAATTTTTGCATGGAATTAGCCATTAAGAAAGCAAAGGAGCATGGGATTGGCTGGGTAGTTTGTAAAGGTCAGTGTTTTTGTCTGAGTCTTGCATGTTTCTACAGTGTTTCTAGTTCTTTGTTATATAGAAAGTCTGTAAACTGATGAACACCTTTTACTCCAGCATTCCGAATGTGGTCTGCCTGAAACTCGTGTTGCAAACATCGAGTGAAACATCACCTATAGTTCGTCCAGTGTGATCATCCGAGTGAAGGTAGAAAAGGACCGTTGTTGGTGACTGATGTGTCCACAACCTGAGCAGAAGTCATCTTCAGAGTCAAGTGAATTTTGATTTTGAACTGAATGGGACTTCCGCACAGGAAACGTCAGTCACCAACAAACGTCCCTTTTTACGACTTCAGGATTACACTCACCTGGAACGATCACACTGGAAGAACTCCTCATACTCTTGGGGTTTCAAAAAATTTACAATATTACATCACCTTCAGTTTTCCCCTATTTACAGTCATTTCAGTCGGGGGAACAAGTACCAGTTTAAGGCGAAATTCTGTCTCAGAGATCAACTGAGCCCGTGATTTTCAGGCGTCCCGAAGTTGCTAGCAACATGAGGTATCCTCATTGCGCTATGCTGGCGAGACAATTTTCGGAGCACTCGTGAGTGCTCACGCTGTTTCTTGATTGGATAATAAACAGTCGGAAACTCTTCGAGTGCATCAACGAAGATTTGCCAAAATGACACTTGTTCCCTCGACTGACTTAGGTAAGGGCTCTTGTGAATTTTGATCAGTCGTTACGTTGTTCAGGTTCAACCCATTTTGGTATTGTGGGATGGTATAGCGCTCAAGCTCTACAACATGGGATGATAGTAAGTGATGAACGCTAGACTTTCAATTTTCTGATTTTATTATTTTTCTTAGAAGATGTTAGAATAATATATACACGCTTACGCCCTAAGCATGAAAGCGAGGCCTAAGGGCCACAGGATTTCCCGTGAACTTTAAAGGAGTAAAAACATAGCTGAAGAAACACATCGAGTGATTTAGAGGTTGTAAAATTAACCCTGGAAGTTGTTATTGAAGAACGTCGTTGGCCTTTTCATCAAGAATTTAGGAAAATCCAGTCGTTTACATTTCAGCCAAAACTTCGCTTTTATTTCTATAAATGCTCCAGGAATATCTTCCGGGGTTAATTTTATAGCCTCTAAATCGCTCAATGTTGTTTCTTCGGCTATGTTTTTCTACTCTTTTAAGGTCATTCCTTAGTATTGCACTGCGCATCCTTTCTGCGCATCATTTCGCGCGTAATTAGCGCGCGCACATTAAAAAACCTGGCGGCTTTTTCATTACGGCTATGCTCGCCAGAGAGGTAAATGATCGTTTTCTCGTAAACGAGCGTGGTGACCTATCATTTTTTTTCGCATATTTAAGTCTAGTAATCATCTTTCTTTCTATACAAGGAGTATAGAACCAATTCTCAGTGCAGAAAAATTAATAATCACTGAAAACGTGAAAAAATACGTGTTTTTGGTTGATTTTGTAAGGAATTATGAGGTATTTTTAGTCGATTATATCTCTTTCGCGGGGCTGGTGACCTATTCTTTTTATTCGATATTTTAAAACATTACATCACAATGTTCAACTAGGGAAAGTTTCAGAAACTTCCCAGTGTAACTTCTATTTCGATGGAATTACCTTAAAGTTCGCGGGGAATCTTGTGGCCCTTAGGCCTCGCTTTCATGCTTAGGGCGTAAGCGTGTATAGATAAGCAATAGTTTTGTTTTGTTTTTTGTCTAGGGTATGAGTATGACCAATACCTCCCCCGTGGTTGTGCCAACCAGAGCCAGTCAGGTATTTAATTTGCATAGAATTCTCACTTTTCATTTTATACAATGAAGGCAATGAGTTTTCAATTGAGTGTCGAAAGTAATCTCGGGATTACTTTGGTTTTGCTTCACTACGCCCTGTGATTGGTTTAAAAAACTCGCGCCACTTATTCAACCAATCAGATGCAAAATCAAAACCAATTGACCAGGGTTAACCTTTGGATTTCCTGTTCAAGAATTTATTTGTATATTATTTTTAACGAGTTTCTGAATAAATTGTTATTATTATTATTATTATTAGAATTGCGTCGCACGCGTTTTCCCGCGCTTGGCGCTGGTTACGTGTATTTGCTTCGAGTTCTGACTGGTTTAATTGTGTTGTTTACCTTTGTTGTGATTGGCCATTGTATTTGTTTTGGTTTTACGACACTCAATTGAAAACCACTCTATACGATCAGTACAACCATAACCCAGATTTTTATCCACCAGTCTCCGTTTCAAATGGTCTAAATTCGCGTTTGGTTATCTAAATTCTGTCGTATCACATTTATATGTTATCTGGCATGCGCAGTGAATAAATATGTTATCATTTGTCTTATTTCCTACTTTACAGTCATCCATTGGAACAAATCCCCTCTCGGTAGCCGCTCCAGGGAAGGCAGGGGATAGTTTTTCTCCTGGATATGGCCACATCAGGAGTAGCACTCCGTAAAGGTTTGTTATTAATTATTATACATTGTAGTCCTCAATCTCTATTCTGAGAGCTACAGATGATTCTGGATAGAGCGGCTTTCAATTATTGTGTACAGTAAAACCAAAGCAATCACTCTGGCCAATCACAACAGAAGAAAACGAAAACAAGGAACCAATCAGAACTCGAAGCTAATACACGTAGTCGGCGCAAAAGCGCGGGAAAACGCGGGCGGCCAAGTCACAATTGGTTTTAGTTTGGCATCTGATTGGTTAAGAAAGTGGCGCAAGGTTTTCGAACCAATCAGAGCCGATGTAGTAAAGCAAAACCAAAGCAAAAACAAGTATTTCTTTCGACACTGACTCAATTGAAAACCGCTCTATATCATGGGTTTCGTATTTGCAACCACCGGAATGCAGAAACAAATTGGGTTACATCAGGAGCATATCACCCCGGAGCCTCTATCTGTACCAAGAGAATATGAAGGGTAAGAGAGGTAATGTCCCATTACATGGGTCATTTCTATGATAATCCATCTGATGCTATTTTTAGATCATTATCGTCTACCAGTGCACCTCGGATAATTTGTCTTCGCGCGGCGTTGCGTGGGTGTTTTCGTGCAGTGCTTACATGAAGGCCGAAATGAGGAGTACACTCCAGGAGCGTTTTCGGTTTGTGGGAGAAAGGAAGAGACAAGTTTCTGTGAAGGAGAATGTTCTAGTGAAGTATTTATTTTACTGAAGGTAAGATAATTCAAGCGTAATAGATCCTTTATAGGTTCGAGATAGCATAAATTTACCGTGTAAGCTTGTGGACTTTATAAGCTTAATAAGCTTATAGTTTTCAGTAAACCTCTTTCTATAATTAAACGACTTTTAAATAACTTTAAGCTTACTTTTATTGTTGCCCACAGCTCCTATTTTTTCTGAAACAGTATACCAAAAAGATCTCCTAGACGTCCGCAGTAAAGGAAGCGAAAAAACTCCACACACTGTTTGATGCGAAAACTGGAGAAGAAATCCTCAGCTTTGAATTTTGTGGAAGCGTACGAACGAAGGACAACCGGACCTTGAATAATTTTCTTGGCCAAACGATTGATTGAGTTTTCAGTGTTTTCAGTTGGGAATTCACTCTGAAATAGAACTTGTAGCATCTGGAAGCATCTAGCATCTGCCCGGCTTTATGTCATTATCGTCAGCAGTTGAAAAGCAGTATTCAGAGCAACATGAGGACATATAAATTATGGAGCAAATAATATACCTGCAATTTTCTTAGAAGAGATTTAATAAAACGTGGGGATATTGTGTGGCCGGTGGACATTTCTGGTTTGCTTCAGGAGAAATCTTATCCAGCCAAAGCAGAGAAGAATAAACTCTCTGACCTGAGGAGTTATTTCTGTTATGCACGCTGTTCTTGTTGACTACCTTCCTTCGATCCACCTCTAATTTGTCACATAGTAAATCTATTTTCAACCCACTTGTATTATTACAGTCCAAAATTATTTTGCAAATTATATTAACAATCCACAAATGGATCATGATGACAGATCCTGAGGATATTCATTTATTTGTGGACATTCATGTGTATCTATTAACATTTTGTAGGATAATTAATACTGTTTATCCTCTCTTAATAGTCACATTATGAAAAATTAATTATCTGTCTTAATATCCCAATGGAATTATTTTTGTATGCATAATCATGACGTTTATATTACTAAAGCCTATTTCACAGATAATGGGACCCAATGATCCACCTCAATCTAAGGATAATATACATTCCAGACTCTGATATCCTGTAAGTTTAATATTTTGAATGGTGTGTTCAGTGAAAATTTCACAAGTGAAATAATAATTTAAACATAAACATAAATATCCAGTCTTGAGCACTGCAATGAAATTTATTTATTTACATTGTATATACTTTGATAAACCTGTATATAAGATTTTTTAAAAATTTTGAATGGTGTGTTCAGTGAAACTGTTCACAAGTGAAATAATATTTTAATCATAAAAAATAATATCCAATCTTAGCACTGCAATTAAATTAAATTTATTTACACTGTCCATACTCTGATATCCTGTAAGTTTGTAGGGATATATATATAACATTTTTGAATGGTGTGTTCAGTGAAACCTGTTTCATAAGTGAAATAATAATTCAATCATAAACATAATATCCAGTATTAGCACTGCAATGAAATTAATTTACTTACACTGTACGGACTCTGATATCCTGTTTTAGGGATATAAGATTTTGAAAATAATTTTTGAATGGTGTATTCAGTGAATCTGTTCACAAGTAAAAATAATAATTTGAATGGTGTGTTTCAGTGAAACAGTTTATAAGTAAAATAATATAAGTTAATCATCAACAATAACATCCAGTCTTGAACACTTGTACTGAAATTAATTTATTTACACTGTACAGACTGATATCCGGTACGTTTTTAGGGGATATATATAACATTTTGAAAGGGCAATTTTGAATGGTGTGTTCCAGTGGAACTGTTCACATATTAAAATGAAATAATAATTTAATCATAAACATAATATCCAGTCTTAGCACTGCCACTGCAAAGTGAAATTATACTGTACAGACTCTGATAAGTTTTAGGGATATATAAGATTTTAAAAAGACAATTTTGAATGGTGTGTTCAGTAAAACAGTTCACAAGTGAAATGATATAAATTTAATCATCAAAGTCTTGAGCACTGCAATTAAATTAATTTATTTACACTGTACAGACTCTGATATCCTGTACGTTTTAGGGATATAAGATTTTAAAATTGCTTTATTTAATTCTCAAGATGATGTACATGCTTGCTCACATATGAATGTATTGACATAATGTGGATAAACTATAAGCTTATGCTTAGTCAAAATGCAAATTGTAATAAGCAAGCAATCATGAATGATTACTATCTTTTACTTTTGGTTGCTCTCGGCTTGAACTCGACTCTTTGCGCTTCTCACCTGGTTTGTCAGCCGTCAGTTTAAATTTGGAAGCCCTAGGCTTTAATTTATGGGAGGAATATTTATTTTTACCTCCCCGTCATCGGAAGATGTGCTATAGTCAGGACAAATAATATTATCTGACATTTCTCCTTCTCCTTCGTCTAGTTCACTATCGTCACTTTCTAACGTAGAACTCAGCAGTTCATCTTCGTGACGTTCTTTTAATATCAGCCATGTCGGAGAATTTCTTTTGAGAAACGTTTTCCCATTGCTTTTGTGGCTGAAACAACTTTACCATACTGAGATTCATCGACAAAAACGGATCTCCGCATCTTCCGCCATTTTGTTTTTCGCAAAAGAAACGTGTACTCCACGCGCGATCGCGCGGCTATCCACGCAGAAAAAAAAAGAGAAAGATATCACGTGTCATAAATAGGTAATTTGATTGGCTATTGACTCACGCGTAGCTGATCTAAAAATAGCATCAGATGGATTATCATAGAAATGACCCATGTATGGGACATTACCTCTCTTACCCTTCATATTCTCTTGTCTGTACTGATTAATGACAACAGCGTAGTTACACCTTGGGCTATTTTTAGAATCATTCTCCCGCGAAAAGAATTCCGTGTACATCCGCGGACAAATAGTGATAATTTGTAGTAACGACGTTGCGCCGTTCTAGTTTTAAAAATCCACGTTCCTCTCGTCCATTCTTGGTTTTATTTTTAATCTGAAACATGAATGACAACCTCGTCCTCGTGCTCGCAACGGGTGATTTTCGCGGCAAAAGTAATTCTAAAAAATAGCTCAAGGTGTAACTACGCTGTGTCATAGGGCCAATAAGGGAGATGGAGGCTCCAGGGTGATATGCTATTGGTTATATAGATTCGAAAAATACGAAAGAAATACACAGAAGAAAACCTAAGCTATTTCGCGTTGTTGCACTGAGGAAGTGCGCATTAAACCAAGCTCATTTCTATTACGTTAATTTCCTTGCAGGTAGAAATGTGTCGCAGAAAGAAACCGAAATACCACAAGGCTGGGCGTAAACTCAAAAGGACTGTAAGAGACCACGTGGTAACGTTGACAAGGGTCGATCGATCTCGTTCCCAGAGCCTTCGCTGCCGGCTTCTTTTACCTAACCAATAAGACCAAAGGCTCTTGGAACGAATTAGTTCTTATTATGCCTCGGATTGTCATAAGATCCAGCTTAGATAAGATTTAGTTTCACGGGAACCCACACAGGATTTCCACCCGTAAATTTAAAATTCCCATTTCATCTTTTACAATGTAGCGTTGGCCTGTTGGTCGAGTTTGTTCGCGTCACGCTGGTCACTTACTAGTCTCCAACACTGACGTTTTGTTGGCTCGTCACGCAGTCTTTTTTTTCATCCCCTGACTCAGTCTTCGTTGGAACGAAGGGCTGCGTGACCAGCTGAAACAACTTCTACGTAGGAAGTTTCGGAGTCATCGATGAAATTAAAGCAGTTATCTGATCTGGAATGTTCATCTTTGTTAGGAAACAGTCGACCCCAAGAAGTACTTGAAGGAGGAGGTTTACTACCCTTGGGTGGAAAAGAAATTACAGGTAAAGGTTAGAATCAAGAGAGGATGATCTAAGAGAAGCATTCCCTCATGCGTACATAGCCTACGAGCAGGCCCACAACGCGAGCGGCGATAGCCGCGAAAACGAGCCGGCTGGCCGGCGATCGGCGCGGCGGGAGGGCGAGTTGTCAACGCTGCTGTCAAATTTCCTATTTTAATTGGTTTTCAACTTTCCGGACAGAAATGAAAAAAATACTGTGATCGTAGCAGCTCACTTTTCAATTCGCCCTCCCGCCGCCGGCTCGTTTTCGCGGCTATCGCCCCTCGCGCGCGCGTTATTTTGTGAGCCAGCTCGCAGGCTAATACGTACATGGGTCTCTTCCGATGATAATTTGTTGAAATCTATTTTAATTTCCAGTCCACAGCTGAGCTATTTCAAGAACGCTACCTGATTGGTCAGTTCGAGTAACGTGATGCCGGAGCCTCGATCAGAAGGAAATAAAAATAACTTCCATAGCATGCGCGAAACTATTAATAGATTTCAAAAAGTTATCATGGCGCACGTGGAATCCTTCTCATAGATCATCCTCTCTTGTTAGAATACAATTGTTGTAAAACGAGGTGTAACTTTACTGAAAAACATCATACCTTAAGGCTACTATTTATTGCGATTTCTTAAATTTTGCGATTTGGGAAACTGCGTTATTTTTGCGAGTGTTTTAATTTTGCGATTTTTCAAAGATTTCGCAGCTGATTCCCGTAAAAAAGAACAAGTGAGAAACAGGCGAGAATTTGAATTTTTGTTTTATTCAACGATATTTTCGTTAAGGTAACACAAAAAGTAACGTTCTAAAGCTCAACAAAAACATTTTGTCAAAAGGAAAAAACGTAAAAAAGCCTACTTTTTTCTTGCTTAAACTGCAAAACAGGGTAAATTTCGCGAGTAGAATGAAATTACTGCGGCAACTAAATTTTGCGATTTGCCAAAAATCGCAAAAATCGCAAAGATTAGTTGCCACAATAAATAGTAGCCTTAAAGTATACCATTTCTCCATACATTTTTCAAGCCTCTTCTAACGCCACACTATATTGGTCAGGTGGCTACAAAGGATATGGATTAGCCATGATGGTGGACGTGTCTGTGGAATTCTGTCAGGATCTACATTGGGAACTAACATCAAACGATGGCAGGGTGAAGACAAAAGATTGTCAGACTTGGTAACAAAATTATTAGGGATTCTTAATTCCTCGTTAAACACTGTGTGATGTGACCATCATCTTCAGTTAACTCTCCTTTGACCACCATACCAAACTCGCCTTCTCCAAGAACTTTGCCAAGTATGATAAAGGTGACGTGGTATTTCGCGCCAGGAAAACGAGGCTGCATTGCATCGCGCATGCGCCCTTTGGGGTTTCACCGGGGATTGGGGCATAACGTTCTCGTCCAAAAGTCACGAAGGCTCCTTACTGGCTGACTTGGTAACAAAATTATTAGGGATTATTTCCTCGTTAAAACATACAGTCGAACCTCCGCTAACGGACACCTCCCGTACCCAGCGGCTAAACCAGTGGAACCATGTTAATTCCGACCACCAACGGGCCAGCAAAATCTGGTCGTATTAATGGGGTGGTCGTATTTAAAGGGGTTCTTAAATAAGAAAATGACTGAGAGAACACTGAGTTCGGGACAAAAGAAAGTGGTCGTATTAACGAGGTGGTCGTATTAACAAGGTGGTCGTATTAACGAGGTAGTCGTATTAACGAGGTGGTTGTAAGGCGGGGTTCCACTGTACAAAACACTACATTTTTAACCTCCCATAAGCGGACACCTCTCTTAAGCGGACACTTTTTCAGGTCCCGAGGGTGTCCGCTTTACGGGAGGTTCGACTGTAGTGAAAGCTATAAAAAGTTCGAAATTGTAAGGCAAATGTTATTGAGCGGTTTTCAATTTAGTTTCGAAAAGTAATTTGGAATTGCTTTGGTTTTGCTTTGCTACGCTCTGTGATTGGTTTAAAAAATTAGCACCACCTACTCAACCAATCAGATGCAAAACCAAAAACCAATCACGACGACGTCGCACGCGTTTTCCCGGGGTTGGCACCGGTTACGTGTATTAGCTTCGAGTTCTCATTGGTTCATTGTTTACGTTTGTTGTGATTGGCCATTGTAATAGCCCTTTTCACGGTTAACTTGCGATATTTGCATAACAATAGACTTGAACATAGAAGGCGAGGCAATTTCGGGCACAAGCTGCAAAAACATTGTGTTTTCTTGAACTCCTTCGACTCTTTTAGTATAAAAACAGTTTTAAAATGTAGAAGAACTACAATTCTTTTATTTTACGTTGTTTTTAGAAAAAATTGTAAAACGACTTTTCTCTATGAATAAAGAGTAGACTCGCATAGCAACAGCGAGATCGGATTACGATTTTTTACGGCAAACTTTAACTAAAATAGTTGCATATTTGGTTCTTCTCCGTTTTAAAACTATTTTTATGCTAACATAGTTAAATGAGCTCAAGAAAATCACAATGTTTTACAGTTTGTGCCCGAAATTGCCTCGGCTTCTATGTTTAGCTGTATTGTTATTTCAGGTTAACCGTGAAAAGGGCCATTGCTTTGGTTTTGGTTTTATGACACTCAATTGAAATCCGCTCCATTATGGAATCACCGCTGTGATTATTTCATTTCTTCTCAGGGTCACTGTTTCGTAGTTGTAAATCCTAAAGTGTTTGCTGACGGATTTGAGGACCGCATGCAGACTCTGAGGGATCAATACAGAAATTTAGAGCCGGTATGTTATGTACTTCAACTAATGGAATGAACAAACCAACAGTCAGTCAGTCAGACAGACAGACAGACAGACAGTCAATCAGTCAGTCAGTCAGTCAGTCAATCAGTCAGTCAGTCAATCAGTCAGTCAGTCAGTCAATCAGTCAGTCAGTCAGTCAGTCAATCAGTCAGTCAGTCAGTCAATCAGTCAGTCAGTCAATTAGTCAGTCAGTCAGTCAATCAGTCAGTCAGTCAGTCAATCAGGTCAATCAGTCAGTCAATCAGTCAGTCAGTCAGTCAGTCAATCAGTCAGTCAATCCAGTCAGTCAGTCAGTCAGTCAATCAATCAGGTCAGTCAGTCAGTCAATCAGTCAGTCAGTCAATTCAGTCAGTCAATCAGTCAGTCAGTCAGTCAAATCAGTCAGTCAGTCAATCAGTCAGTCAATCAGTCAGTCGGTCAGTCAATCAATCAGTCAGTCAGTCAATCAGTCAGTCAGTCAGTCAGTCAGTCAGTCATCAATCAATCAGTCAGTCAGTCAGTCAATCAGTCAGTCAGTCAGTCAGTCAGTCCGTCAGTCAGTCAGTCAGTCAATCCAGTCAGTCAGTCAGTCAATCAGTCAGTCAGTCAGTCAGTCAATCAGTCAGTCAGTCAGTCAGTCAATCGTTCAGTCAGTCAGTCAGTCAGTCAATCAGTCAGTCAGTCAATCAGTCAGTCAGTCAATCAATCAATCAGTCAGTCAGTCAGTCAATCAGTCAGTCAGTCAGTCAGTCAGTCAGTCAATCAGTCAGTCAGTCAATCAGTCAGTCAGTAGTCAATCAGTCAGTCAGTCAATCAGTCAGTCAGTCAGTCAGTCAATCAGTCAGTCAATCAATCAGTCAGTCAGTCAGTCAGTCAGCGGACATACAGACGTTCCGGAGCGTACAGTCGGGGGAACAAGTGCCGTTTTTGGCAAATCTTCGTTGAAGCACTCAAAAGAGTTTCCGATTGTTATTATCCAATCAGGAGAACTCACGAGTATTCCGAAAATTGTCACGCCAGTATAGCACAATGAGGATACCTCATGTTGCTTATCAACTTCGGGACGGAAACTTGCGGGCTTAGTCCCGTCTTGGAGACGGGATTTCGCCATCAACTGGTTCTTGTTTCCCCGACTGCGTGAGTAAATGTGCAGTGTCTAACGGCGTAACGATCTGTATTTTCCAGGCAGAAGGTGAGGACTGCAAGTACTTGTAGCTGGCGATCCCGAGAGAGAGCACATGCGCAAAGTTCGTCAAGATGGCGGCATTCATTATCACGTGAACTTGTTGCAGGCTATGGTTAGTAATTATGATCAATAAACAAGGCAGCCAAAAAAGATAAAATAAAATAAAAAATAACAAGGCAGGCTATTAACCATACTGCTGGCAAAATCATTTTGCCATCTTTTGAAGAAATTGAAAGATCAAAGACAACGCCAGAAAAAAATGTCCAATGTTAGTAGCATTATGCATGCTTGCTATGATTGGTTTGAGATCAATAAACGCCAAACAAAAGCAAGCACGTAATTGCTTTCGCCAGTTCAATCGAAAACCATTCTCATACTAATGCTTAGTGATTATATAAATTGTTATGCACGGTTTATTATAAATGTAATCTACGGTGATTATAAGAGTAATGCACGGTGAAAACAAACGTAAATGCATGGTGGTTATTTTGTTTGCAGGATAACATTGCTGATAGATTAGGTGTGGCACACTTACCAACGCTGTGAAGATGGTACTTATCCTTACTCACTATTGACTGACATAATTAGCTCTCAGAATTTGTTAGGTATACATTAAAATGATGTATGTACTTGTCTTGTAATAGAAGAATCGAAAACTTTAAACCGGAAAGGTTGTAGTGGTAACCGACAAGATTGCGAGAGATTTCACTGACTATAGTCTACGAATTTTTTTGTCAAACAAGACACCACAAAAAGTTATTACGGCGTCTCCAACTCAGGGCAGGTTTTCACAATAAAGAGAACGATACTGAACGAACCTAACTGCAAGGTTTATTGACCGATGTTTCAACTAGCCGAACCAGTCTTCCTCGATCCCTACGTCGCCTTAAACGCATGGTACCAGTGGACATTTTAATAAAACTAGTGTACAACGCCTACATACTGCCTCACCTAGAATACTGCAGCCCTATATTAATAGGAATTAGTAAGCCGCTTAGGAGTAAACTCGAACATGCAAATCACTATGGTCTAAGAACATTAATGAACTTAGGTAATAACGTAAGCTATGAGTCTGTTCTGAACTTAGCCTCCATGCGCTCGTTGGAGCACAGACGGCTTGAACAGTTATTAATCGTATTTTTAAGAGTTTCAAACAACAAGGTCCAACCTACATTTCTAACTTTTTCAAGCCCCGTATCACTTCCCATATGCCTTAAAAGAGGTAACGGTTATAATGTAGTACATGATTCTTATAATAGCTGCTACCTACACAACTCCTTTTCTTATATATTTCTCGCGTCTGGAACCAGTTACCTTCAGCTGCTAAATCTTCTACTTCGTTATCGCATTTTCGCGAACTTAATTAATCATTCTGACCTAGCCGGCCTGTCAGTGCAACAACTGCATACAATTTAGCGGTGGTCAGTGTTATATCTATACAATTAATTATTACATAGTTATAAATCAAATGTAGTGGTATTAATTTTTAATATATTTTCACAATTTTTTTAGATTTTAGTCTCCCCTTATTAATTAAATTATATTCTATATTATTATTAGCTTTGTATTTTCTGTTGTCGAGCACTTTTATCATTTAGGATGAACCATTTTTTTTTTTTTTTTGGGGGGGGGGGGGGGGGGGGCTGGTTGGGCAATAACCACAAAAAATTCCTGCACAGCAAAAGTAGAGAAAAAAAAATCGTGCAAAGCGAGTTCACTCATTCACTCACAAGCAAAAGGTGAAAAAAAATTCGTGCCACAAACTCAAGACGGAAAAAAAAGTTCGAGCTCAGTAAAATTGCCCAACACCCCCCCCCCCCCCCCCCCCCCCTATAAAATGGTCCATCCCTTAGCACTGGCTCGGGAGAATGGGCAACCACTCCCTGTGCAACGACTTAAAATAAATTATTACATTACATTATGACATCAGCCCTTGGCTCTGAAGAAGACTACGATAACCTGCCCTTTTGCCGTTGTGCCAGTCTGTCAGGGGGGGGTGGTGTAGCAATATACTTTAACAATTTACCAAATATATACCGGCCCAAAATTAGAATACCACAGAAGAGAACATATGCTCTGGATCGAGGATAAATGAAAGGGATTTTGAACTTTCAACTTGATATCTATTGTGGTATCTCCAAAATATACCAAATATCCATTTTATTTCGAGTCATTTTTCGAACATATCGAGAGCTCCACAAGGCGTCGCACTGGTTTGCTGAAGAGAAAGGTAGAACACAGAAACAATGACCAACTGTTTTGGATAAATGGTCACAAATCAAGTGTCGTCTGGAACGTGCATTTCTAAAACAAGAGCTGATCCGGCAACAGACAGTACGAGCAGTTTAAAAGCAGTTTATTTCTACGTTGTGTGGTCGTCTCCATTCAATCGTTTTAAAATACTGTGACTGTCACGATATTCAAAAACTCAGCTTTAATTGCAGCCTGGTCACGCAACCTTTTCTCCCGGAGAGGAAATGTTTTTACTTTGATCAAGCTTCGCATCTATTTGTCTCTGTTGTAAATCCTACTCATGTTTGGAACTTCTTTCCCTTCTCTTCATGAGTGTCTTCGGTGATGTTCGAAACCTGGGGCGAGATGCGCGCTTTATCTTGCTTCCCCGCCACTATTAATACCCTGAGTACTCTC
>MU827315.1:1316310-1331981 GCA_029204205.1 Desmophyllum pertusum
CGTTTTAAATAAAGAAAAAAACCTTTACAAAACTCCAGTACAGATTTTGTTTCGCCATATGACACTTACACTTCAGCAACGAGATTAGTTGAATATTTTATGACCAAAGAGGGGAGGGTAGGGAATTGGGTAAAAAATACAAATAGGTCCCCGCTAAGATCGAATTTGTAATGGCTTAAACTATAGCTGCCAATAAAATGTCTTGCGCCGGTTAGCGTGTATTTGCTTTGCGTTCCTCATAGTTCATTTTGTTGCCTTAGTTTCGTTGGTAACGACTTGGCCCATTGTAATTGCTTTGTTTTTTGGTTTTTTCAACGCTCATTTGAAACCCGCTCTATATGGCGAAATTAATTTCGAGGCGCTTATTATTGATTGTATTCAAATTTTGCGGTCACATAACGGTAAGTTATAGACCGCAACATATGAATAATCATAGTGGCTTGAAATTACTAACACCTGAAGGATTTTCTTTTGGACACTTTTTCATAATATTACATGAGTCATTTCACTGGGTTTTTTTTTTTAGGGCGAAAAATTGAAAACAACTTTTTAATTCTGATAGTATTGTTTTTGTAGACCCCTGTGAGCTTTATATAGGGATTTTTACGTTTGGTCAGTTTGCTTGGTATTGGTAAAATTATATTAGTCAGATAGATAGAGCGATTTTCCCCAACTGTGGTGTTCGTAAAACCAAACCAAAAAGCAATTACAATTGGCCAAATCACAACAAACGTAAACAACGCAACGAATAAAACCAAGTGAGAACTCGAAGCAAATACACGTAACCGAAAAAAAAACGCCAAGCGCGGGAAAAACGCGTGCCGAACCAAGTCGCGGATTGGTTTTTGCGGTTTTTGCCATCCGAATTGGTTGAGCAGGTGCGCGGAGTTTTTTTTTTAAAAGATTAAAACGCAATACAGAGCGTAGTAAAAGCAAACCAAAGAAGCAATTCCGGGTCGTGGGACGAATTTCTTTTCGACCACTCCATTGAGAAACCCGCTCCCCCTAGTGAAACTAAAAATATATTGTATTTATAGATTGTATAGAAACAGAGAGAGTATGTTTAATACAAAACATAATTGATTGGTTGGTTGGTTGGTTTTAAAGTGTGGTTTTTTGATTTATATAAGCCACTATTTTATTGTTATTTTTATTTCAGCTGCTATTAAAAAACCGATTACCTTCAAATGATTATGCTGACCAGCTAGTTAATACATTCAGGAATACGTTTTTCTAACTATAATTTAATTTATAACTGATTATCCATAGTTTACAAGACGGTAAATAGACATTTACACCACGGTAACATATATTTATACCTGAACACTAACTATATTAATTACACGTTAAAGACAAACAAAGGTAATGCAAGTAAAAAAGTTAAATGTAAAGTGAAACAGGAAACATACAAAGACTAATTGCGTAACTTACGAAGGGGGCAGGCTTTGACTATTTTATTTCGCAGGCAACTGTAGCTTCAAAAATTTTTTTTTTTATTTTTTATCTTTGTTTTAATAATAATAGTTTTTTTTTTTTTTTTTTTGTTTTTTTTTTTTTAGGCAGACATACAAACGACATTAGGGATTGAAATGTTTATTAACGTAGAAGTTGATGGAATACCTCAACCTGTATGACCCTTTTAACATTATAACGACATTAGCATTTTAGAGTGCGAATTCATACGCACAAAGACAAGACGAGTAGCAATCGTAGAGACAGTAATTAATACTAATAAATAATGAGATAATAAATAATTATTGATTTTAATATAGGCCAGCAAATAATCAATTTTTGAGGAATTTTTCAAATGTATTCAAGCGGGTGTTAGATCCTTCCTGACCGCCGCGTACGGAAAAAAAACACTTTTTGAAAGCCTATATTTTTAGAAAAGACTTATTGTCGGTCGTAATAAACAATTTTATTCAGTCGGAAAGTTGTGTTAATAAAAATAACGGGCTGGGCATTTTTAAACTCGTTCAATATGTTTGGTTTTTTCTCGCCTAAAAGGCTCTAAAAAATAAAAACTGACTTCGTAAAATACCCGCCGTAATTATTACACTATTATTACACAACTTTCTCGACATACTTTCTGCTGAATAACCTCTATGTAATGTCCATTTGAAGAGGCGCTTTTCGATCTTTCCAAGAAAAATCGGGAAGATCTAAGGAAATTCTCAAATGTAGTTATTTCCGTCATCTCTTAACGATTTTTTAAGCTTGACCACATGCAACTTAAAGAAGAAACAAAGGTATACTAAAAGGAGAAAGAACGCCACATAAAATGTGAAGACATGGTATAGATTTGAGATGTAGCAGTTTTTTTAGGCACAAAGTATAAATTATCATTTGAGGTGAAAATGACGAACCCCCGCACATCGCAGCAACAACCAAGAACACATGCTAACATTGCATTATGAAAGTAAAAGCATTGATTCTTTATTTTATTATTAACCGCGACCAAATGAAAGTCTTGACTGGCTATTGGCAAGGTTTATCAGTCTGTAAATTCTTGTGTTTTAAAAAGAGTGAATGTTTTTTAAGTAGCCACTGGGATCTAGCTCGTTCCCAATAGTACCCATTGAAACACAGTGAACTGCGTTCCAGTGCACGGCAGAGTGTTGCCAAATGGACGTGTTTATGGAAACGCGGCGAAAAATGCTGCTAGATGCCGTAGTTTCTTTTTTTAGAAACATCGCATACTTTTTCGTCAGTCGCTTATGGTGAGTTGCTCGATTTCTGTCACATAAGGCATAATTTTTGTTTCTTTTTAATATATCTGCGAATGTTTTTTGACAAGAAAATATTTTTTTCTTGACAAACATTAACCGTGCCCTAAGGCATATCGGTTTTCCTCCTTGAATAATAAAATAGAACAATGCAAATTTAAACCCGATTTTTAATATCGGTGAGAAAATACCATTGACGATCAAATTACTTTCGATTCCTTCGAGGTGAAATGTACATTAAAAATTCGTTTCTGTCGAAGAATGAAAACAATATATATTTATCCTTAATACTGGCTGGCTTTCTTTGCCGCTGAAAATATGACTGAAAACGTTTTAAATAATTGAGAGACCATTTGTTGTTAAATTTGATCCGGAGGTTTTTTTTTATTTTTTATCGTAGTATAAAGCTACAGAAGCAAAAAAACTCACTTTTAACCGGCTACATTACAAGGGGAAAAAAATAATAAATTCTTCAAGCTTCTTCTAAAAATATTTTTTAAATATCCCAAACAATATATCTATATTGGAAATAATTCTTCGTCTTCTATTATTTTTATATACCGGCAATTGAACAATTGAACTGACAAATGCTGAATACTTTGGTCTTGGCTTGGCAGCAGGGCTAGACTTCACAGTGAAGGTAGGTGCTAAATTGAAACGGAAAAAATGCCTGTGTTCCTTTGTTGAAGACGTCGAACGAAGTCGGCAGATGGTCAGTAAGGGACAGAGAGGGAAGGCGTTCAAATTATTCTGGTTGGCGAATTTTTTTTTTTTAATATCACAAACACTAAAAAAAAATCAAAAAAAAACCCTTTTTGATTTGGCTAATAGAACTGATCATTTAATTCCAAGAAAATGGTTTTTTTCAGCGTTTTGCAGCTCGCAAAATAATGACCCATGACGCTCTTATACTTATTCCATTTTTTGTAGCGAGAAGAAAATCTTGCTACGTCCCGTGAATTAGGGTCGCTTGACGGGTAAGATTGTTCATCACGTCCCTTTAAAAATAACTTGAAGCTTAGTTGATGAGCGGCAAAAATATTTTAATTTTCTTCATTTTACTGATCTAAAACGGTTTGCAATTAAGGGGCCTCTTACCGAAAGACACTTTTAGTAAAGTAAACAAATGATACGGGATTAAACAAATGTACTAGTAGGTTGACAAAATCAGTCCCTGCTCTTCCCTGCTCCTCCGAACAGGTTTTGATAGGGCGCAAAAAATCGAAGAAGATTCAAATGGTCGGCGGGTTTCACACATTTCACATGTTACCTATCCTACTTCTATTTACTATTTTTTTTTTTTCCCTTTTTAAAGAGAAATTATAGCGTGCGGAGGGGTATGAGATGGTAACTGGAAGATGATTGATAAGTTTAATTAAAAAAAAAAAATGGGGGGTTGGAGAGCGGAATATGTGGAAAGGAAATTGTAAAAAAAAAGTGTAGATGGTTTATAGAAAGGGGGGGGGGGGGGCTAATTTGGGGAATAGAAATTTAGAGTAAAGTTAACCTACTCCTAGTCTATTCTAGTTTTTTTTCTTTTTAAGGAAAAACTATCTGACGTTCATGAATTGAAGGTAAGGGTTAAATTACTCATTTTAAGTTATTTTTTAAATTCGTGGTTTGTAGTTTTTATACACTTTAGTATATAGAATGGTCAAGAAGCCTACTATAGAAACCTTCAGTTGTCACACAGAGAGGATGACTAAAGAGATAGTTTCGGCCGGGCGTTGGGCCGACCAATGGATAATTTTTTTGAAATCCTATTAATAGTTTACTGCGCCACTGCTGTGAAAAGTCCTTTTTTATTATCTTCTGAATCGAATGCCTCCGACATCACTTTTTACTCGAACTGTGACCTAGACCGTGTTTTCCACAGCCTCTTCAGTTCTCTAGTTCGCATCGCGGCTACCAACAAACGATCTGACCACAGAAAATAGAGAGGGCTGTGAACAGTCTAGACACAATCATGGTAGGTCGCTCTTACAATAGCCCAGCTATGGACCAGAAAATTAAAAAAAATTAGATTTCAAAAAAAAAAAAAAAAAAAAAATCCGATTGGAGAGATACCCATGTATGGGGGAATGGCTTCTCTATGAGATCATCCTCTGTTGGTATTCCATGTAACATATTGGTACAGAAGGAAAAAAAAAAAAAAAAAAAAAAAAATTTTTGGGCCTTTCCTCGTTGTTCGATCCGAGATGGGAATGTTATTCATCTACCGACGCGAGAACTGGGCGCTAATAATAGGCGATCTCTGGGGTTTTAACCCGACGGAGGGATGAATTACAAACGATAAATTAATGAAGTGGATTTATGATGGTGGAGGTGGAGTATTGCCTTGTTTATTTTTCGACATAACCATTTTAAGAGTGCGCAAATACGCACAAAGAACGAGTGCCAACATAGTGAGACCGTAATTCAACGGGTCTCGTAGTCCACGCCTGATTCCGCGCCGCTGTCCGGAAAACACTGGTTGAAAGGCCTATATTTTTAGGAAAGAATTAATGTGCGTATAAATACAACAATTTATTCAGCGGAAAGTTGTTGTAAATACGGCTGGGTCATTTTTTTACTCGTCGATGTTTAATTTACAATAAAAAACTGACGCCTCGTAATAGAAAATAGAAAAAATACCCACAGTAGCCGTATTACAACAACTTTTCGCATGAAGTTAGTTAAGCAGACCCTTCTATGATTATTTTTTTATTTTTTTTGCCTAACCTCACTAACGAGTTTCCTGATCGTGGGATACAGTCGAAGACTAACAATACCAGAATTTTGTCAGGTATCTAAACAACAATACACCGAGCGACATTAACAATATTACTGAATTTAGAAGACACAAGAACAGCTTACTTGATTTATTTTAAAAAAGAAAATGCTAAAACAGTTTTAACTTATTTGTTTTCCAAATGGGGCACGACTTTTAAATATCGTTGAATTTCCTTTAGAATAATTTAGTTGTACATGAGTAATAATTTAATATACTTAGAACAAATATTATGCTAGATTTGATCATTTGTACTTTTTTCAAAAATGGAATAAAAAGAAGAGGTCACCATACCCTAGCGAAAGAGAGATGATATGCTAAAAACAAGATGCCTTGTGTTTGAATATGGTAAACAAAAATGTCGGAAGGCCTCGGTATACGAATAATGCACATTAACACTAAATGAAGCACTAACAGGCCTGATCACAACGGGTCACCAACATTTGGTTGAAAGGCCGATGTTTCTCTCACAACCAATGTTGTGGACAACACATTTCTTTTTGTTCTTGAAATGTTTAGAGGTTATTGTGGCCGTTTGACCGGGCATGGTTCACAACATGTTCACAACAATTGTTGTGAGAATGTTGAGGTGACTACAGGCCTTAAATTAAGAGTATGGGGCAGGGGCGGAATCCCAGGAATTTTTGATAGAGAGGGGTCCCAGGATTATCCCGAAAATGTGAAGTGCGTAGAAAGAGAATTTTTGGAAGTAGACGGCAATAGCTATTACTAACCGAGCGCTTAGTACACGCTTCCATGCATCCGAACTAGACTACTGCAACAGTCTACTGTACGGTCTGCCTTCTACCGAGGTTCAGAAGTTACAACGCATTCAGAACATTGCTGCAAGGCTAGTAGTCAAGGCTAAGCGTACCGATCACATCAGTCCTATTCTACGACAATTACATTGGCTCCCTGTTAGCGAACGCATTTCTTTTAAGATCTTGTTGCTTACATACTATAAGGCTATCAATGGATGTGCGCCATTTTACATCAAGAATCTCTTGAGTCGTTACCAACCTAGACGCAATCTACGCTCTGCTTCGGCGGGCTGGCTCACTGTCCCAAGATCAACGACCTCTACGTATGGGGACCGAGCTTTTTTCTATCGCTGCACCGAGACTCTGGAACTCACTCCCGTTTAACTGTTAGAAATGCAGAGTCACTCCTCCATTGTTTTAAACACTTTTAAAGACTCATCTTTTTAAATTGTCATATTTTTAGCTAGTACAAGTTTTTTCCTTTTTATCTTTTATTTTTTTGTATTTATGTAAATTATATATATTTTAATAACATTGTTATCTTAGGCCCAGTTCAGACGCCGTACTTCACATGAGCCGAATCGAATTCGAATTGAGGCCGACCCAAATTAATTTAGATCGACTGAATTGATTCAGACGCCGAGCTTAATTCAGCCGAACTTAAATTAATATGGGAAAATTGCTGTTATATTTAACAAATAAAGAAGCCAAAACCATGTATTATACTGTCATAAAACACGACGGGAATTTGAGAACACGAGAGAAATTTAGAAAACACGAGCCGCAGGCGAGTGTTTTCTATATTTCTCAAGTGTTTCTCAAATTCCCGGAGTGTTTTTATGACAGTATAATACATGGTTTTGGCTTCTTTATGTGCTTTAAAATATAGATTTAACTCGCGCGAAACGATAAAAACACGGCTTTTCTATGATTTATACTCTGATAAAACATGGTTTTTAACCAATCAGAGCGCAGCGAAATTTTCAGTCTATATTTTAATGAAAAATTACATTATAATAATTCATGCATTTGTTTCGGCTCATGTGAAGTTCGGCGTCCTGAATCAAAGCCGGTCCTCAGCCGTTATTCTCGGCTGAGCCAGGCGGGAAGAACGGCTGAGCCGATCCGAATTGATTCAGCCGTTCTGAATTGATTCAGACTCCGTACCTCACATGAACTTAATTCATCAAATTCGATTCGGCTCATGTGAAGTACGGCGTCTGAACTGGGCCTTAGTTAGTTTAAATGTAACATTAGCTAGTCATTGTTTTTTCTTTTATTCTATTTTTAGGCTATTTGTAAACGCATTGAGGCTTCGCAACATGCGTTCTAAAAACCGTTTATTATTATTATAAAATCTTCCACAAGGGCAGATGGGGGCGCGCCCCTTCAATGGGGGGTATTCGAGGGGCCTTCCCCAGAAATATTTTGAGATTTCATGCTCTGAAAAGTGCATTTCGGTGGGATTTTGCCATGGATAATGGTGAAATCCAAAAAAAACCTCAGGTCCTGATGGGGGGGGGGGGGGTCCAGACCCCCCTCCCCTCTCCCTGAATCCGCCACTGATGCAGATGCGAGACACGCTAGGTGGATCATCTGGCTACGTCCGCCGTATCCAAATTTGTTTTACTCTTTCATACCACACTTTAAAAAGCGTTTTTCTTTCATTCTCGTCAACGCAGCTGTGTGAGAATATCGTAGGAACGTGGACTCGGCGGACCTCAAGTGTTAATATGTTTCAAACAATTCTGTGGCAAAACGTTAGCTTTTTTTCCGGCGATAATAAACTGCGTGTATAACAAAATCAATAGTGGTTTTGAAATGCAGAGACAAGCAAAAAACAAACGAGATACTATTTATAAGACAACTGAAACCCAGTCTAAGCGTGCACTTAAGCCTGGTTTCCATATGATCGCAACGATCGCAGTTCACAACGATCGCAACAATCGCAAGAGTGGTTTTCCACAGCGATCGTTGCGACTGCGATCGTTGCGATCATATGGAAACCAGGCTTTAGACTCAATTCGTGCGAAAGTATTGGTGTAATTTAACCTTCGCCTTTATTTTCTATACAAATTTAGCGGACACTCAGTACTTAAACTCGCAGCAAATGTTTTTGAATATTGTGGTTACCTTGACAATGGCGTCATGAAGACACCGAAACGTCGGTTTTTATCGTTTGTTTTCTCATTTAGCCTATTTCATCATTCGTGTTTATCTTAGATTTTAATGTTATAGTTCAATTTTATTAGACGTCTTATTCTGTATTTTGCACGTTCACGTTTAAACGAGTCTCGAACTCATCCGTGTTAAATAAATTACTACTACTACCCACTACTACTACTACTACTACTACTACTACTACTACGTACTTGCCTCTGTATAACAAATGGTGCAGAAATCAAAATAACATCATTGTACTAAAATATTTAAAAAGTAATTAATCATAGATGAACGTTTAATCATTTGTCTCACGATGGAGTCACTTTGCGATGTTGATCGCGACGTTTCGACTGCTTTACTGCTAGTCTTCATCAGGCGATGAGGTCAATTGTTTATGTGTCGCTATATGTAGCACCTTGGTTCGTTGCTATTGGTGCATTTAGATCCTCATTATTATTCCGACTAGAGGCTGTTTCCCTCATGGGCTGACTAGTTGTTCCCTCAGTGGGCTGACTAGATGTTGTTCGGCAGTTGTTGTTTTCTTGATCGTAGGCATCCATACTTGAGGAATTTCGATTCCACCATCCCTGTTGATGTTTGTTTGGATGAAGTCTTATATGTATGGCCTCTTTAACCTTTCGAGTGTACCAATGAGGGTCTCCTGTCAATAAATTTAACTTCGCTCCAAAATAGAAAAGTGCCCAGTCCTCGTTGGCATGTTTCCGAAACTGCGGAGTTCTGAGTACGAGCAAGTTGACACTGGCTGAAATTTAAAATTACGGACGTTTTGGTTGTTCACAACAGCTAAATGAAAATGTAATTTTTATATGAATAAAAATGGTAAGTGAATAAAAATTTAACAATAGAATTTCAAAACAAAAGAGAAAATGGAATGGAAAATGGAAAATGGAAAATCTAAAAATGTTTCAAAAACGTTTAAAAATAAATTCAATTCTTCAAAAAATGCTTCAGGTTTTTGTAACTGGCAACTGAAGACGTAAGAGCAAATAACCGTATTTAAACGGATTCACAGGCCAGAGAAGTCAGTTATACACGCAGAACGCAGACTGTTAGCACAACTGAGGACCTCTACTCTTTTACCCAAACTGCACCCATCCTCTACAGTCGAGAGGTTTTGCGCGTATTTCTAGAGATATTCAAGTTATCTTTGAATTCCTTAGGAAACGGTGTGATCGACTTCCCAGAGTTTGTAAAGCTAATGGAATATCAGAAGAAACCAGACGAACGACAAGCGGACATGATGCTGGCATTTCGTTTGTTTCGACGCCGATAACAAGGATACATCGAGTCAGCGGAGCTACGCTACATTATACTAAATATGGACAAGAAGATTCCACGACATGAACTGAACGAGCTCATTGCGATAGCAGACTTGAAAAGGGACAGGAAAATAGGTTATCAAGGTACAGTACACTCTGTTTTTTTATAACAAGTCTAATTTTCGAGCTGAGGCTGAGCGAAAACCGAATGTTCTTATTTTTTGGCGATTTCAGCCTGAAAACGTTCTTAACGTGTTCTTAAACATAGACAATGTATACATTTTAATATGTGATAGAAATTCCGTATTTACTATAAAAAATGTGCATATATTCAAAGTATTTTGAGCTCATTTGAACTGCGTATTCACTGAGATATTTGAAATGTTACATTTTGTTAATTTTTGAATGGATACTGGAATATTGTATTTGGAGCTCGATGCAAGAAACAAGTGAATCAAAATGTTTTTAGCTAAGTCTCAACCTATGTTCTTAGCATGTTCTTAAAATTTTGGTCAATCTGAGCCTCAACGTTCTTATAAAAAAGGTTCTTACAAGAAAAAAAGAGTGTATTCACTCGAAAAAGCGCCACGGCGTTTATTCATTTTTTCTATTCTTTGATTCGGCGCTTATTCGAGGGCGGTGCTGAATCGGGGCAGACATTAATTAAAAAAACAACTATTTTTTATAAGACACAAACTCTTTTTTTTTTTTAACGCTAAAGGGAAGAATAATTAAATATACTAACTTTGAACTGAGAAATATTGTTTTACATGAGAATAAATTTCCGCAGGTGGTTTAAAATGAACGGTATCGTTGTACATTTTTACTGTATACACTCAGTTCGTATTCTTGGCACGTGTCGTCATCAAATTCTAAAATTCAAAACCGCGAGGACTACATAATTTTTACCTTCATTCAAGGAAAGATTACCGAAATATACCTGATATCTTTTCACAATTTCTTAGCTCGATATCATGCTTCCTTTTGAAAATAGAACAGTTTAAATTTCCAATTCGGAGGGACATCAACATGGCGTCTCCATACTGAGCTCTATAAATTTGTGTGGAACATTTTGACAAATAACTCGAGTAACGGAATGCCGCACAGACCTGGGACTTGGACTGATTCCTTATTTATTTATTATCTATGACATGTCAATTCCTTGACTTCATTCATTGAACGGTTTCGATTTATTTATAGCGTGAACAGTGAAAACCGAGAATAGCCTCAAGCCGCGTTGTTGTTGAAGGGTGCGGCGCTTATTAATTGGATTTTTGCTGTTATGAGCGGTTTCTACGGTCCTTTTTCAATTTATTTTTTATTTTTGTAAATACGGCATCAAAACTCCTGACTTTCCGAAGATTTCCGAAGATAACCCGAAGACTTCCGAAGATTACCGAGGGTCACCCAAGAAGATTGGCCGAACAGGTCGCCAGTTTGTGTTGGTGGGGCGCATAAGGGAATGCCTACCAAGTCCTCTAATTTTAGGAAATTCTTCTTTCCCAATAACTTCGTCATGAACAATACTGACTTCAATAATTAGTTTTTGCTTTTTTTAGAACGAATAATTTTTTTAAAAGTCAGTTATCAGTATACAGTATGTGGTCCTAATTCCGGCCGGCCCTAATTCCGGCCCACTTTTTCATGACTTTTCGTTCATCGCGTATTTTTCCATTGGAAAAGCGAACTCTTTCGAAGAAACGACTCTTTCCTAAGATTTATTGATCTATTTTCTTTCGTAATCTTGCGTGGTGGCTTTCCTGTTGCTGTTGGGCTTGAATACCGTGCACTTATTTCGGTCCTAAAACAAAGCTCTCTTGGTATAATTCGCCTTTTCATTTATCGATATGGATGAAAGATGATTAAAAGTCACGGAAAATTTATACCAGGTTTGTCTGTGAACTGTTTATGCGTACATTTGTATGCTTTCGTTGTGGCCGGAATTAGGACTTCGTTGGCCGGAATTAGGGCCGCCAAAGCGAACCTCTATTTTTTCGATACTACAAGATTATCGATAAAGAACAAAAGCTGTTGCTTTTTACATATGCCAGGTAAATGTTGTGACAAGTCACAGGTCAAGTTTCAGCTCAAGGCAGTTCTTTTCCAATGCGAGAATTATACGTTCGTGTCTTTTCTGGCCGGAATTAGGACCACATACTGTCCCCAAATTTGACCATTTTGCAAGATTTTACTTTTTGTTATCTTCCAGATAGATCACAATCAAGACCTTTTCATTTCCAAAAAGTTTCACGAAAAAAAGATTTCTTCTAAAGAAAGTTATGAAGAAAAAACGATTCTCGCCATTAATTTATTTCCAATCGAGAGCCGTCAACAGTTTGTCAACAAGTACGTATAAAAAAGTCACGTAACATGAGGGCCCGACGTGTTTTGTAGATTCACCCGAAATTCGAAAGCCGCATCTTGCAATGTTCGTACTTAGAAACATAACAAGACTGTTGTCCGCGTTTTCAAATACACTGGAACCCCTCGGATATAACGATGTGGCCAAGGGACTGACCGAAATTAGATCGTTATAATTCGGGAGATTTGTAATAACGAAATTCCCCGATATAACGATTTTTTTTTTCGGGAAAGAGGACCATAAATATCGTTATAACTCGGGGTATTGTTAAATCAATTGATTTTTCATGTACTGTTTATCCCTTATCGTAAACAAGCTGTTGACCGAGACACGTATCAAAGTGTTTAAGCCTCCTTTTTCAATCGCGCGATTGATTGATTTTATCGTTTATAATCGGGTAGTAAATTTTACGTTTGTGGGCTGGCCAGAATTTGTGATCGATTATATTGCGGGTAAATATGCGTTATATCGAGTCTCGTTAAACCGGGAGTTTTCTCCATACATTTACTGCAGGACATTTGCCGGGCTGTCAACAATGTTTGATCGTTATACCGGGAACATCGTTATATTCGAGGTTTCCACTGTAAGAATATACCGAAATGGGAAAATTGTTCGGTAAGAATTTGATGCCTAAAGTGCTCGGCTCAACCAGGGTCTCAAGTGTATTTTTGAAGAACTACTGGATAAAATCAACAAAGAAAACCAAACTTATATTATCTCATGGGAGACTTTAAAGGGACACTGTCCACGGCGTATTTGCTCAAAACTGCTATAAAAATTCCTGAAATAGTCCCTAAATCTATGAAATAAGAACTTAATAAACTCTAACTAAATGATAAAAAGCAATTTCTTCAAGGAAATTCCAGTCTGCAACAAAAGTTTTTGCAAAATTTCAATAGATTTCCGAGGAGCCAAATTTGAAACTTTGAAAAACTGACATCCTGACGTTTTTTCAACAATCCATATTTTCAATCCATTTCCATCACCTCGCTGTCGTTCGTCCATCCTCACTTCCTAATGGGTTCGGCTGTCATTTGTCGAGTGTTATATTCTACAGAATCAAACCAGTTATTTATCAACTGCCCTATGATCTAGATAGGTTTCTTAGTCTTCCCCAAAATCATGCTAAAATCAGGACAGTGTCCCTTTAAGATAGATATGCTCAAAATTAACCAAAATCTTCTACTCATAATATAATAAATCGGGATGTTTTCCTTCGTCATTTTTCCCACAAATCACTAAACCAACGAAGAAGAACATACAAACGTGCTACATTTATAGACAAATCTACTTACAAACAGATTAAACTAATAACGATTGTAAAAGGAATCCTCTTTACTGACATCTCTGATCCCATTTACCTCTCTTCGTCATTACAAGGGGCTATAACAGGATAAGAAGGAACTCAAAAAAGCCTCAGTTTCGACAAATCACGCCGGAATACATAAGTCCACTGATAGACGAACTAGGTAATGAAAACTGGATTGAAGTTAACCAAACAAACGATGTCGAGAAACTTTTTCCCAAGCTTTACGATAAAGCCTTACCAATGAAAACTCTAACCAATAAAGAAATCAAACTTCACCATAAAACCTTGCTAACCAAGGAATACTCCGGTCCACTCAAAACCAAAAAATGAAACTATATAAAACATCCGCAACTAAAAAATCCAACATCAGAGAGCAAGTTTAAATATAGACAATACAGTAATAAGACTTCATCATCTGCTAAGAATAGCGAACCACAACGCAAAACAATGTAAGCCAAACGTATAGAACTCTACCTAAAGCATTCACAACTGTGATAATGGAAGAGATATTAAACGGATCCAATCAACTGGGGCAAACAAACATCAATGAATATTTTGTAATCGGGGGCCCTAATCTTGGCAAGTAAAATACCTACCATCACCCACATCATTCAAATCATTTTTACATAGAACTCATTACTAAAGTTTTTTTGTTGACCCTTAAAGGGACACCTGGTCCCGGCGTATTTTGCTCAAAACTGTTATAAATGAATGAAATGGTCCCCTAAATCTATGAAATAAGAACTTTAATACACTCTAACTAAATGATAAATAAGCAATTTCTTCAAGAAATTCCATAATGCAACAAAAGGTGTGCAAAATTTCAAAGATTTCCGAGCCAAATGTGAAACTTTGAACAACTGACATCCTGCCGTTTTTCTCAAAAATCAATATTGCAATCCCTTTCCAATACCTCGGTGTCCTTCGTCATCCTCACTTCCAATCTAATGGAGTTCCTGTCATTTGTCGCGTGTTATTCCTACAGAATCACACCATTATTGATCAACTTTCTATGATCTAGATTAGTTTCTGAGCTTCCCAAAATCATGCCTAAAATCAGGACAGTGTCCTTTAAACAGAAGATGAAGTAGAAAGAGAACTGCCATAAGTTAAATCCAAAGAAAAGTGTTGGATATGACAATTTCAGTTCAAACGGTAATACGTGAAATAGCTCTCCATTAATCAAGCAACCTCTCACAACAATTTAAGTCCGTTTTCACACAGGTATTATTCCTGAGAATTTAAAGATTTCACTTATTACGCCCAATATATAAAAATGAAAGATTGATCGTTTGTTTTCAAATTATAGGCCTGTTGCTGTCTTACCATCTTTCTCAAAAGTATTAGAAAAATTGATGTATAAGAGATTAAATTAAATACATAGAAAAACACAAAATTCTGTATGATAAACAATATGGATTTCGAAAAAATCACTCAACAGAAATGGCGATAGTCGATTTGACAGCCAAATTAGCAGACGCAATCGATGACAATAAACTAACGGCTGGATCTTCTTAGACTTATCAAAAGCATTTGATACTGTTGACCACTCTATCATTCTCGCAAAATTAGAACACTATGGAAAAGAGGGATTGCTCTTGAGTGGTTTAGAAGTTATCTAGAAAATGGAAAGCAAATAGTAAAATGTAAGAATTGTCTGTCGAAAAAAGAAACAATAACATGTGGAGTTCCACAAGGATCGGTCTTAGGTCCACTCTTATTTCTAATCTACACGAACGACATTCATAAAAGTTCAGAAATTTTGTCATTTATTCTTTTGCCGACGACACTAATATATTTTACTCGCACAAAGATATCAAAATACTAAATGAGACATTAAACAATGAGCTCAATAAAGTCTACTTGTGGTTACAGGCAAATAAACTCTCATTAAACATAAAGAAAACCCAGATAGTGCTCTTTAAAACGAAAAAGAAAAAAATAGAAGGAGAAATCAAGGTAAAAATAAATAATCTTGATATTAAGCAAGTCGAATCAACAAAGTGTTTGGGGATATACATTGATTCAAGCTTGACATGGAAACAACATAGTAGCTACATCAAGGATAAAATATCAAAAACAATGGTATACTTTGTAAAGCACGACACTTTTTGTTGTTTTTGTATTTCAAAGATGTTTATTGTCTTATTAAAGTACATTACATTGTAATTACACCTACACACATTTACATAACAGACACACAGTACATACACACAAAATTAACAACAAATCAATTATAATTAAAGTCATAAAAAAGAGACAACTGCAAAAAACAGCGTCAGGGGGTTCGACAAAAAGAA
>MU827315.1:1332481-1377541 GCA_029204205.1 Desmophyllum pertusum
AAATTCTATTGTTAAAATTTTTATTCACTTACCATTTTTTATTCATATAAAAATTACATTTCATTTATGCTGTTTGTGAACAACCCAAAAACGTCCGTAATTTTAAATTTCAAGCCCCCCCCCCCCCCCCAGTGTCAACTTGCTCGTACTCAGAACTCGCAGTTTCGGAACATGCCAACGAGACTGGGCACTTTCCTCATTTGGAGCGAAGTTAACTTTATTGACAGAGACCCTCATTGTTACACCTCGAAAGGTTAAAGAGGGCCATAACATATAAGACTTCATCTCAAACAACATCAACAGGGATGGTGAATCGAATTCCTCAAGTATGGATGCCTACGGATCAAGAAACACAACTGCCAGAACAAACATCTAGTGCGCAGCCCACTGAGGGAACAACTAGTCAGCCCACTTTGGAGGGAACAGGCCTCTAGTCGGAATGAATAATGAGCGATGCTAAATGCCACCAATAGCAACGAACCAAGGTGCTCTTACTTCAATAGCGACACAATAAACAATTGACCTCATCGTGCCTGATGGAAGACCTAGCAGTAAAAGCAGTCGAAACGTCGCGCATCAAACATCTCCAAGAGTGGACTCCATCGTGAGACATAATGATTAAACGTTCATCTTATGATTAATTACTTTTTAAATATTTTAGTACAATGATGGTTATTTTTGATTTCTGCACCATTTTGTTATACAGAGGCAAGTACGTAGTAGTAGTAGTAGTAGTAGTAGTAGTAGTAGTGGTAGTAGTAGTAATTTATTTAACACGGATGAGTTCGAGACTCGTTTTAAACGTGAACGTGGGCAAAATACAGAATAAGACGTCTAATAAAATTGTGAACTATACATTAAAATCTAAAGATAAAACACGAATGATGAAATAGGCTAAATGCAGAAAACAAACGATAAAACCGACGTTTCGGTGTCCTTCATGACGCCATTGTCAAGGTAACCACAATATTCAAAAACATTTGCTGCGAGTTTAAGTTACTGAGTGTCCGCTAAAATTTGCTATAGAAAATAAAGCGCAAGGTTAAATTACACAAATTACCTTTCGCCACGAATTGTAGTTCTTAAAGCCTGGTTTTCGCATCATGAGTCGCAACGATCGCAGTCGCAAACGATCGCCTGTGGGAAACCACACCACTCTTGCGATTGTTGCGATCGTTGTGACTGGCGATCCGTTGCGATCATATGGTGAAACCAGGCTTAAGTGCATCGCTTAGACTGGGTTTCAGTTGTCTTATAAAATAGTATCTCGTTTGTTTTTTGCTTGTCTCCTGCCATCTTCAAAACCACTATTGATTGTGTTATTACACGCAGTTTATTATCGCCGGAAAAAGCTAACGTTTTTTGCCACAAGAATGTTTGAAACATATTAAACACTGAGGTCCGCCGAGTCACGTTCCTACGATATTCTCACACAGCTGGCGTTGACGAGAATGAAAGAAAAACGCTTTTTAAAGTGTGGTATGAAAAAAGTAAAACAAATTTGGATACGGCGGACGTAGCCAGATGATCCACCTAGCGTGTCTCGCATCTGCATCAGTGGCGGATTCAGGGAGAGGGGAGGGGGTCGGACCCCCCCCCCCCCCATCAGACCTGAGGTTTTTTTTTGCTTTCACCATTATCCATGGCAAAATCCCACCGAAATGCACTTTTCAGAGGCATGAAATCTCAAAATATTTCTGGGGAAGGCCCCTCGAATACCCCCCATTGAAGGGGAGCGCCCCCATCTGCCCCTTGTGGAAGATTTTATAATAATAATAACGGTTTTTAGAACGCATGTTGCGAAGCCTCAATGCGTTTTACAAATAGCCTAAAAATAGAATAAAAGAAAAACAATGACTAGCTAATGTTACATTTAAACTAACTAAGGCCCAGTTCAGACGCCGTACTTCACATGAGCCGAATCGAATTTGATGAATTAAGTTCATGTGAGGTACGGCGTCTGAATCAATTCAGAACGGCTGAATCAATTCGGATCGGCTCAGCCGTTCTTCCCGCCTGGCTCAGCCGAGAATAACGGCTGAGGACCGGCTTTGATTCAGACGCCGAACTTCACATGAGCCGAAACAAATGCATGAATTATTATAATGTATTTTTCATTAAAATATAGACTGAAAATTTCGCGCGCTCTGATTGGTTAAAAACCATGTTTTATCAGAGTATAAATCATAGAAAAGCCGTGTTTTATCGTTTCGCGCGAGTTAAATCTATATTTTAAAGCACATAAAGAAGCCAAAACCATGTATTATACTGTCATAAAACACTCCGGGAATTTGAGAACACTTGAGAAATATAGAAAACACTCGCCTGCGGCTCGTGTTTTTCTAAATTTCTCTCGTGTTCTCAAATTCCCGTCGTGTTTTATGACATTATAATACATGGTTTTGGCTTCTTTATTTGTTAAAATATAACAGCAATTTTCCCCCTATTAATTTAAGTTCGGCTGAATTAAGCTCGGCGTCTGAATCAATTCAGTCGATCTAAATTAATTTGGGTCGGCCTCAATTCGAATTCGATTCGGCTCATGTGACGTACGGCGTCTGAACTGGGCCTAAGATAACAATGTTATTAAAATATATATAATTTACATAAATACAAAAAAAATAAAAGATAAAAAAGGAAAAAACTTGTACTAGCTAAAAATATGACAATTTAAAAAGATGAGTCTTTAAAAGTGTTTTAAACATGGAGAGTGACTCTGGCATTTCTAACAGTTTAACGGGAGTGAGTTCCAGAGTCTCGGTGCAGCGATAGAAAAAGCTCGGTCCCCATACGTAGAGGTCGTTGATCTTGGGACAGTGAGCCAGCCCTCCGACGTCAGAGCGTAGATTGCGTCTAGGTTGGTAACGACTCAAGAGATTCTTGATGTAAAATGGCGCACATCCATTGATAGCCTTATAGTATGTAAGCAACAAGATCTTAAAAGAAATGCGTTCGCTAACAGGGAGCCAATGTAATTGTCGTAGAATAGGACTGATGTGATCGGTACGCTTAGCCTTGACTACTAGCCTTGCAGCAATGTTCTGAATGCGTTGTAACTTCTGAACCTCGGTAGAAGGCAGACCGTACAGTAGACTGTTGCAGTAGTCTAGTTCGGATGAAATGGAAGCGTGTACTAAGCGCTCGGTTAGTAATAGCTATTGCCGTCTACTTCCAAAAATTCTCTTTCTACGCACTTCACATTTTCGGGATAATCCTGGGACCCCCTCTATCAAAAATTCCTGGATCCGCCCCTGCCCATACTCTTAATTTAAGGCCTGGTCACCTCAACATTCTCACAACATTTGTTGTGACATGTTTGTGACCATGCCCGGTCAAACGGCCACAATAACCTCTCAGACATTTCAAGAACAAAAGAAATGTTGTCACAACATTGTTGTGAGAACATCGGCTTTCAACAAATGTTGTGACCGTTTGATCAGGCCTTTAGTGTTCATTTAGTGTTAATGTGCATTATTCGTATACCGAGGCCTTCCGACATTTTTGTACCATTTCAACACAAGGCATCTTTTTTAGCCTATCATCTCTCTTTCGCTGGTATGGTGACCTCTTCTTTTTATTCCATTTTTTGAAAAAAGTACAAATGATCAATCAGGAAATGTTAAGATAATTTTCATGTCAACTAAATTTCAAAGGAATTCACCAAAAGGGAGAAGTTGGAAAAATAAGTTAAAAAGTAAGCTGTTCTTGTGTCCTTTAAATTCAGTAATTGTTTAATGTCGGATTGTTGTAGATACCTGACAAAATTCTGGTAGTTAGTCTTCGATGTCTCCCAATCAGAAACTGTAGTTAGGCAAAAAATAAAAAAAATAATAGAGGTCTGTTATTCAGCGAAAAGTTGTGTTAATAACGGCTGGGTATTTTTATTACGAGTCAGTTTTTATTGTAAATAAACATCGACGAGTAAAATGCCCAGCTCGTATTACACAACTTTCCGCTGAATAAATTGTTTATTATACGACATAATTCTTTCCTAAAATATAGGCTTTCAACAGTGTTTTCCGAAGCGCGCGATCAGGGGGACTAAGACCCGTTGAATACGGTCTCATATTTGCACTCGTCTTTGTGCGTATTCGCACTCTAAAATGTTATGTCGAAAAATAAACAAGCATACTCCACTCACCATCATAATCCACTTCATTAATTATCGTTTGTAATTCTTCCTCCGTCGGGTTAAACCCCAGAGATCGCATTATAGCGCCCAGTTCTCGCGTGGTGATGATACCATTCCCATCTCGGTCGAACAACGAGAAGGCATCCTTGTACTCTAAATGTTAATGAATACCAACAGAGGATGATCTAAGAGAAGCATTCCCCCATACATGGGTCTCTTCCAATCGGATTTTTTTTTTTGAAATCTATTTTTAATTTTCTGTCCATAGCTGGGCTATTTTAAGAGCGCTACCTGATTGGTCTAGACTGTTCACAGCCTCTCTATTTTCTCAGATCGTTGTAGCCGCGAGCGAACTAGAACTGAGAGGCTGTGAACAGTCTAGGTCAGTTCGAGTAACGTGATGTCGGAGCATCGATCAGAAGATAATAAAAATGACTTTCACAGCATGGCGCGTAACTATTAATAGATTTCAAAAAATTATCATGGGGCACGGGGAACCTTCTCTTAGATCATCCTCTCTTGTGACAACTGAAGGTATATGTAGGCTTCTTGACATTTCTGATCTAAAGTGTAAAAACTACAACCACGAATTTAAAATACTTTAAAATGAGTAATTTTACCTTACCTTCAATTTTGCACGTCAGATAGTTTTTCCTAAAAAGAAAAAAAATAGAATAGAATAGGATAGGTAACATGAAACCTCGCCGACATTGAATCTTCTTCGATTTGCCTTAACCTCGTTCGGAGGAGCAGGAGAGCGAGGCTGATTTTGTCAACTACTATTACATTTGTTTATATCATTTGTTTTTTACTAAAGTGTCTTTGGTAAGAGGCCTAAATTGCAACCGTTAGATCAGTAAATGAAGAAATTAAATATTTTGCCGTCAACTAAGCTTCAAGTTTATTTTAAAGGGGTGAAAATTTACCCGTCAAGCGAACGGACAGCAAGATTTTCTTCTCGCTACAAAAATGGAATAAGTATAAGAGCTCATGTCATTATTTTGCGGCTGAAAACCATTTTCTGGCATAAATGATCAGTTATTAGCAAATCAAAAGGGTTTTTTATTGTTTCGTGATATTAAAAAAAATTCGCAACAGAATATATTTGACGCCTTCCTTCTGTCCCTTCTGACATCTGCCGACTTCGTTCGACGTTCAACAAAGAACATGCATTTCCGTTTCATTTAGCACACTTCACTGTGAAGTCTGCCAAGCCAAAAGTATTAGCATTTTCAATTGCCGGTATATAAAAATAAAGACGAAGAATTATTTCCAATATAGATATTTTGGGATATTTAAAAATATTTTAGAAGAAGTTGAAGATTTATTATTTTTTCCCCTTGTAATTAGCCGTTAAGTGATGTAGCTTTATACACGATAAAAAAACCCCGATCAAATTAAACAAATGTCTCTCAATATTTAAACGTTTCAAGTCATATTTTCAAGCGGCAAAGAAGCAGCCAGTATTAAGGGATAAATATATATTTTTTCATTCTTCGACAGAAACGAATTTTTAATTTACATTTCAACCTCGAAGTAAATCGAAAGTAATTTGAAGTAATGGTATTTTCTCACCGATATAAAAATCGGGTTTAAATTTGCTTGTTATTTATTATTCAAGAGTCCAAACCGTAGCCTAGGGCACGGTAATGTTTGTCAAGAAAAAAATATTTTCTGTGTCATAAAACATCTGCAGATATATTAAAAGAAACAAAATATGCTTAGTGACAGAAATCGAGCAACTCACCATAACGACTGACGAAAGTATGGCATGTTCTAAAACGAACTACGCATCATCAGCATTTTCGCCGCGTTTCATAACACGTTTGAACATATGACCGTGACCGAGTTCACTGTGTTTCAATGACTATTGGGAACGAGCTAGATCCCATTGGCTACTAAAAAACATTCTACTCTTTTAAAACAAGAATACAGCTGATAAACCTTTGCCAATAGCAGTCAAGACTTTCATTTGGTCCGCGGTTAATAATAAAATAAGAATCAACTGCTGTTACTTCATAATGCCATGTTAGCATGTGTGCTGCGATGTGCGGGGGTTCGTCATCTCACCTCAACTGTAATTATACTTTTGCTAAAAAAATGCTACATCAAATCTACCATGTTTCACATTTATGTGGCGTTCTTTCTCCTTTTAGTACCTTTCTGTTCGTCTTACGTTGGTCAAGCTTAAAAATCGTTAAGAGATGGAAATAACTACATTTGCGCTTTCCTCGATCTTCCCGATTTTTCTTGGAAGATCGAAAGCGATGGACATACATAGAGGTTATTCAGCAGAAAGTTCGAGAAAGTTGTGTAATAATACGGCTGGGTATTTTTACGAGTCAGTTTTTTATTTTTTAGAGCCTTTAGGCGAGAAAAAACAAACATATTGACGAGTAAAAATGCCCAGCCGTATTACACAACTTTCC
The DNA here is from genome assembly GCA_029204205.1 of Desmophyllum pertusum. NCBI lineage: Eukaryota > Metazoa > Cnidaria > Anthozoa > Scleractinia > Caryophylliidae > Desmophyllum > Desmophyllum pertusum. The sequence goes on from MU827315.1 coordinate 1,339,043, forward strand.
GCTGAATAAATTGTTTATTACGACGACATAATTCTTTTCTAAAATATAGGCTTTCAAAAGTGTTTTCCGTAGCGCGCGGTCAGGAGGACTAACACCCGTTGAATACATTTGAAAATTCTCAAATTGATATTTGCGCTATATAAATCAATAAATTATTATTATTATTATTATTATTATAATACGGTCTCATGATTTGCACTCGTCTTTGTGCGTATGAATTCGCACTCTAAAATGCTATGTCGTATAATAAAGGGTCATACAGGTTTAGTCTCCCATCACTTCTACGTTAATAAATTTCAATCCTAAGTCGTGTAAACTAATTATTATTAAACAAAGAATAAAAATATTTGAAGCTACAGTTGCCTGCGAAATAAATAGTCAAGCCTGCCTTCGTAGTTATCGCAATATTCTTTGTATTTTTCCTGTTTTACACTTTACATTTAACTTTTTTACTTGCATTCCTTGTTTGTCTTTAACGTGTAATTAATATAGTTAGTGTCAGTATAATATATGTACCGTGGTGTAATGTCATATTTACCGTCTTGTAACATGATAATCAGTTATAAATAAATTATAGTTAGAAAACGTATTCCTGAATGTATTCACTAGCTGAGTAGCATAATCATGAAGTAATCGTTTTTATGCAGCTGAAATAAAATAAAATAAAATAGTGGTATAAATCCAAAAACCACACTAAACCAACCAACCAACCAATCAATCTATGTTTTGTATTAAACATCTCTCTGTTCTATACAATCTCTAAATACAATATATTTTTAGTTTCATAGAGCGGTTTTCAATTGAGTGTCGAAAGAAATCGCTGAATTGCTTTGGTTTCGCTTTACTACTGCTCTGTGATTGGTTTAAAAAACTCGCGCCACCTGCTCAACCAATCGGATGCAAAACCAAAACCAATCGCGACTTGGTCGCACGCGTTTTCCCGCGCTTGGCGTCGGTTACGTGTATTTGCTTCGAGTTCTCATTGGTTCGTTGCGTTGTTTACGTTTGTTGTGATTGGCCAATGTAATTGCTTTGGTTTGGTTTTACGACACTCATCAGTTGGAAATCGCTCTATCTCTGACTAATTAATTTTACCAATACCAACGCAACTGCAACTAATTATAAAGCTCACAGGGGTCTACAAAACAATACATCAGAATTAAAAAGTGTTTTCAATTTTTTCGCTCCAACAGTGAATGACTCATGTAATATATGAAAAGTGTCCAAAAGAAAATCTTCAGGTGTAGTAATTTCACGCACTATGATTATTCAATGTGCGGTCTATAACTTACCGTACGGACCGCAAATTGAACAATCAATATATAGCGCTCGAAATTACTTAGCCATATAGAGCGGGTTTCAAATGAGCGTTGAAAAACCAAAACCAAAGCAATTACAATGGCCAATTACAACGAACCTAAGCAACAAAATGAAACCTATGAGAACGCAAAGCAAATACACGTAACCGGCGCCAAGACATTTTATTGGCAGTATAGTAAGCCATACAAATTCGTCTTGCGGACCTATTTTTTATTTTTTACCTTCCCTCCCCTCCCCTCTTTTGTCATAATATTTCCCACTAATCTCTGCGAGTGTAGTTCATAATGGCGAACAAATGTACTGGAGTTTGTAAAGGTTTGTTCTTTATTTAAAACCGCTTGAACTAGTGATATTATACTTTATATCAAACATCAGCTAACTTGCTTTACCAATGTTTAATTTTGTTTGCAGCTCGGAGCCAGGAAACACAATATGGAGGAATTACAGAAAGTTTTGTTCACCTCGTGCATGAGTCGATGAAGATCGAGGTCAGTATAAAATGCAGACTGCAGACTGGGTATAAAATGCAGACTAGGTATAAAATGCAGACTGCAGATTGCAGACTGGGTATAAAATGCAGACTGATACCAAAACTGTCAATTCGTGTTATTCGCGATTTATTTTCAATTTTTAACTTAATAATACCGTAGTCATGCAATCGCCTTCTGAGTCGAAAACTGTCACTTTGTCTTTAAATATGGGATATATTTTCAATGTTTAACTTGTAAATTTTTTATTAAATACGTTTCACAGCTTACCATAATAAGTTCAAAAGTCTATAAAATAACGACAACAAGATGGATTACTAGCACATGGTCAACAAACTGAAAGGCACTTTGGGTAGCCCTTCACAACAGTGTCACGCAAGCGCTTTTTCGAGATTGTCTGCCGCGCGAAAATTTTCCTTCTTGGCCCATTTAAAAAAGTCATCAACATTGAAAGGCTATACAGTATTCATCAGTTTCTTTGGCTCGATTTGTTTGCTTTCTTTTCCTTTCCTTTCGCTCAGTTTTCTGGCTGGTGTGTTAATTTGTAACAACATTCAATTTGTTTTGATTTGACCCCGGGTTTGACCTATTTTCACAATACGATTTTGTCACTAACTCAAGGCGATGATTACACAAGGCCTGTACTTACCAGGCACATAGGTCTATTTCTGAATGTATCGGATTAATGCGTCAGTCAATTCCAGCAGTGCCCATCACCACAGCCATCAAAGCTTCTTCTGTGTCAGTAGAGGCACATATAAGTAAGCTGACAGAATCCAAGATGTAGATGTACTGTACAGGGTGATCATTGGAAATTTTGAAAATAACCCCTAAAAGGTACCAAAATCTCATTTTGTGGGTGTGGCTCAAATTCATTTTTACCCCTTAGACAGGGCTCCAAGCTGCGACCATTTTGGTTGCCATGGTGATTTTTTTTTGGTGACTACATTTTCCAAACAGGTCGCCAATTTGGCGACTAGTGCAGTGCAAAGGTTTGGCCCGGTCGTAAACAATAATGATTCATTTATTTGTAGTATAATCGCTTAGCCAAAGAAATGAAACCACAAGTTTCTCCAGTATAACTATTTAATCTGCTCATGTTGTTAATCTGTTTGCATTTTAATACAAATCATGGATTAGACTCAGCTGTTCGTCGTGCTGTTCATCTTCAATCATGGAGCCGCCGTCTTGAAAACCATGGTTGCATTCTTATTTCTGTACCGAATAATTGCATGTTTGCAACTAACTTGCTTTTTTGCATTTTCTATCTTCCTTACATCCTTTTATTTACTTTCCTGGACGATAATTAAGACAGTTCGACAACAAACTAAATGAGAACGGCACGAAATGTCCATCGAACACAACACTGAACGATTTCAATCGGGTTCATGACTGTTGACATCTACATCTACATTTATTTAGTCGGCGGTTTTAGCTTCATGTAATGTGACACGATGTGTCCTGCATTAAAAACGCTTGATTTTAAATAACCTGATTTTGGCAATAAAATTTTCCAGTGGCGACCATTTTAAAAAGACGGTCGCCAAAACGCAACTTGTGGAAAAATTGAACTTGGAGCCCTTCCCTAAGAGGTACCAATTCAAAGATAGTACTAGTTCCTGTCATATTTTTTCCCGGCTAATACCTTAAAAGCTACCGGAATAACTCTAACGGTAATCATTTTAGATTTGACCACCCTAAGCTAGAGGTACCAAACCATGAATATTAACCCCTAAAAGGTACGACAATCATCCCCGTCACTTTTATATGGGAGTCCCCCCTGGGATAATTATACCTGCAAACACATCAGGGCCATTCCATTTTATATCCATCCCCCCCCCCCCCCCCCCCCCCCCCCCGCATTGATGAGGTCAGTGGACATTTATTCCCTAAGAAAACAAAGATCACAGTGCCAACACAACCCGGCCCCTAAGAAAAAAGACAGTTTTCTCGCCAACCCCCTCAGAAAATACACAAAGATCAAAAGATGCCGATGCACTGCCCCCTTGGAAATGACTTTCAGAGCTGCTTAATAAAATCATGTCAAGGGTTGTTGGGGGGTGGTGGATATAAAATGGAAATCCCTCATGCACAGGAGAAGCGGTCAGTATAAAAATGCAGACTACATGCAGTTTGCAGCAGACTGGGTAATTAAGCAGCAGACTTGCAGCAGAGTTTGAGAAATTGGGATTCCACTGTATCTCTGAATGAATGAAGCCTTAATTTATTCAAGTGTTAATTAAATGATTAGATAGCAGTGGGGACCCTAAAATAAATAAATAAAAAATTATTAATACTAAAATGCTAAAAATAAGGTGATAAAATAACCTCCAGTTGGTGCTAAAATATGCATGGATATTTGTCTGTGGACATTATCTGATTTGAGAAGCAAACAGATTTCCAAGAGCTAAGCTCGAGGAAAACTGTGAACTTCAAGGAACAGATAATGTCCAAGGACATATACATTGTATCCATGCTTATTTTTGAAGCCAAATGGAGGCTATTGTGTTTATTATCCTTCAAATATTTTCACCCAAGGCCGCTCTTTTTTTGAGATCTTCACCAAGCTGTTAAACAACAAAGTAATTTTGTTGGCGTTCAAAGTATTGCTAGTCTGTTCTTGAACATTCAGTTCTATTCAATAGCAGTTATTACAGTTGAGCCCGCAGTAAAATATTCTTTTGTTTTTAAAAAGTATACAAACGAGTTAGGCTCGATTTCTGCCGCTCTCTCGAGTCCGGTCTTCGTTCTGGCTCATTTTCCAAAGTCTCTCAGTTTCTCAAAGTTCTTCACCTACTTCTCGTTTCTGGTCTGCATGGTAGTAGGTCCTGGTGCAAAGGACTATTATCACTTGTAGCTCGTCAAATTTAAAGTAGGAACTTTCCTCCTGTGGTGTTATCCAATCAGAAATGGCGTTAACGAAGTGCATGTGAGTTTGAGGTGCTTGGAATAAATTCATCATTGTTCGGTGTTTGATAGCTCTGCCCACAAGAAACGCAAGACACTGAGACGTTTGCATCAAAATGACGTCACTTCATTCGAAGGGAAACAATTAAAGCTCCTCTCTTCTGTGTTTGCTTGCGCTTTGCACTAAATTTTTCATGGTTCGCGCTTGATTTTTTCACTCCCCAGAAAAAACTTCCAGAGCTCGAGCTTGGATATCCTGATGAAACACTGTCTCTCATGTTTGATATATATTTACATGAAGCTGGGGTGGAAGAGATTTCGTAAAAATTTCTGTGATGCTGGGCTGGTCCAGATTTTGTGAAAATGATGCTGAGGTCGTTGAAATTTCATGAAAATTTCCATGCTCCCTGGGTGATTTTGTTCATGTGACTTGATGTTTCCATGGCAACCAAGTTTGACTGGTTGTTTACCCAAATTTCATTTGCTATATAGGAAGAGTTTCTTGCAAAATCTTTACAGTTTTAACATCCTTATAGTTTTTTTTATGATTTGTTCAAATCAAATTTGGAGATTTTCTGACATTTCTGAAACAGCTTGAAATCGAAGATGGCAGATTTGTTTAAATATGGCGTCATTTTGACATCATAATTTGGATGCATTATACACCATATAAGTTTAATTTTCAGACTAGGAATACTTTAGGAGATACATAGGCCCCCCCTACCTCAAGCTCGCAAACAAGCACAAAATGCCCAGACAGAATAGGGTTAACCCTTTCACTCCCAGAATCAAGCATCAAGTGAATTATTGTGTTTCTAACTTTAAAGTCTGTTGATGAATCCCTAGTGTGTAACCATTCAAATGAAAGCTATTGAGCAGTACTGTCATGTGGTACTGTTTATTATGCTGTACAAGGTGGTTCTAACTTTAAAGTCTGTTGATGAATCCCTAGTGTGTAACCATTCAAATGAAAGCTATTGAGCAGTACTTTTATAATGATACTGCTTGTTTAACCATATATGAATTTTAATTTTGAGCTTTGACCCCCTTTGGGAGTGAAAGGGTTAAATAACATTTGTCTAAGAACTACATCACTTATGATTTGTTTTATCTCTTTGTAGATTGCTATTGCTGTGTTGAGGCATGTGATGAACTTAACTGATGAGCTGTGGTAGATGGGTTATGTTGACAATGCCAATGGTGATCGTCTATTGTTCTCATTTCATTTATCCTGTCTTATTCATCATGCAGTACAAACCCTGATATCTAAAAACACACTGACATGGATCTTGAACTTTGTACAAGAGATTTAATGCATAAGAGCTGACCCTCAAAGGAGTCGGTTGCAATTCTCTTCCTGAGTTTCTTGATCGGTGAAGCAAAGACTGGCCCAACAATGAGACGGTACAAGACAGAAACTTGTTTAGGAACTAGGACTATCTGCATGCGCCAAATGGATCTTGAACTTTGTACAAGAGATTTAATGCTTAAGAGCTGACCCTCAAAAGGAGTCGGTTGCAATTCTCTTCCTGGGTTTCTTGATCTGTGAAGCAAAGACTGGTCCTACAATGAGATGGTACAAGACAGAAACTTGTTTAGGAACTAGGACTATCTGCATGCGCTGAATGGATCTTGAACTTTGTACAAGAGATTTAATGCATAAGAGCTGACCCTCAAAAGGAGTCGGTTGCAATTATCTTCCTGAGTTTCTTGATCTGTGAAGCAAAGACTTGTCCTACAACAAGACGGTACAAGACAGAAACTTGTTTAGGAACTATAGGACTATCTGCATGCGCTGAATGGATCTTGAACTTTGTACAAGAGATTTAATGCATAAGAGCTGACCCTCAAAAGGAGTCGGTTGCAATTCTCTTCCTGAGTTTCTTGATCTGTGAAGCAAAGACTGGCCCTACAACGAGACGGTACAAGACAGAAACTTGTTTAGGAACTAGGACTATCTGCATGCGCCGAATGGATCTTGAACTTTGTACAAGAGATTTAATGCATAAGAGCTGACCCTCAAAAGGAGTCGGTTGCAATTCTCTTCCTGAGTTTCTTGATCTGTGAAGCAAAGACTGGCCCTACAACGAGACGGTACAAGACAGAAACTTGTTTAGGAACTAGGACTATCTGCATGCGCTGAATGGATCTTGAACTTTGTACAAGAGATTTAATGCATAAGAGCTGACCCTCAAAGGAGTCGGTTGCAATTCTCTTCCTGAGTTTCTTGATCTGTGAAGCAAAGACTGGTCCTACAACGAGACGGTACAAGACAGAAAATTGTTTAGGAACTAGGACTATCTGCATGCGCTGAATGGATCTTGAACTTTGTACAAGAGATTTAATGCATAAGAGCTGACCCTCAAAGGAGTCGGTTGCAATTCTCTTCCTGAGTTTCTTGATCTTTGTTCAAAGCAAAGACTGGTTCTTTACATCTGTTCAGAATTATATTTATTATTATTAGTTGTCTAACAAAAAAGACAAATGATTCTTTAGTTGAGGGAATGTTTGACCTTATATGTGTTGTGTCTTTGTTTGAGGTATATTGAAGCATGCTCCAGGTTTTACCCCATGGTGTCTATAAATGGTCCTTGAATAAAACTTGAAAAAAAGAAATGATGAAAAAGTAAGTACAATTTTTTTCATGCTAATTTAGTACAATAATGCCCATCTTCTAAAGATGCATTTTACATTGCACAAAATATAAGGGTCACACTATGCAGTCCAAAAACTCTCAAGTTAATTGTGTTTTGTGTCATTGTAATTTGCATACATTTGCACCAATGAGCTAATTAAAGAAAAAGATTGACTGCAAAAAATCAGCAATCCTCCTCCCACGAAAATTTCATGCCACACGGTATTTGATAAAATTTAATACTAATAATATAAATAACAAAGTATACGTTTCCAAGGCGATGTTAAAAGTGTATATGACTGATTTTTTTATTTGCTTGATCAAATCTACATTCGATCCTGATATGGTAATGGTATTTATAAAGCACATTTTCCAAAGTTCAAATGCGCTTTACAATTCAACTCAGGGGTGAGATCGGACATCAGCTTGTAAAGGCGCCTATGGCAGCTGCTGTCAGTCCTTTCATGATCTCCCCCCACCCACCCAACCCATGAATATATGTGAATAGGCCAGACCACAACACCGGGGACTACGTCCCCTACTCTTTTCGAATAGTGATGTGGGTTCTTTAACGTCCCCTACTAATTTGGTACGAGGAGATGTAGGAGACAAGGCCAACGGCTTAACGTCACCGCCCAATGACGCAATCATCTGAACTGAGACAAGGTATTCAGCACAAATGTGGATTCGATAAAGGAAATAAAAAATATCTGTCATATACACTTCAAAATGTTGCATTTCTCAGCTGTCATTTAACTCTTTTTATCCGCATGCCACATAACATATCTACAATAGATGATATAAAAACAGTAATGTGAAACATTGTTATGTTTATTGTTTACAGGCATCCATGTGTGCATTCTAAGGAGATTCGTGGACAAAGAAAGAAGCACGGAACTCACTGAAAAGGTAAGATTTGTTGTGTCTGTATAAAATATTACGTTGGTCAGTGAAATACCGTAAAAGCTCTATTTAGCCCCACCCTCTCTATTAAGCCCCCCTCTCTAATAAGCCCCCCTTTGGAAGTCAGAGTTTGGGTAATACGCCCCCCCCCCCCTTCCGTCAGGTTGATGTAAATAACTTTTTCATCAATATTTTCTGGCATTTCAGTCACTTTGTATTGAAACGTGGTCTTTAATCATTGAGCTAGGGTAAAAATGACGTTGCATTGTAAGACGGTCATACATAACCAATTTCTTGTTCTGTTTTAGTTAGTGGTTTGCTCCTGTATAATAGTAAAGTTTGAAAAGTTTTTCTTGAAAATTTATGATTTGAAATAAGCCCCTCCTCTCTATTAAGCCCCCCTCTGTAATAAGCCCCCCTCCCCCCCGGGGGCTTAATAGAGCTTTTACGGTAGATAGTGGGAAAACAAGAAGCTGTGTAACGATTATTATCGGTCAGTTTTTTCGATGCCAAAATTACCTTTAAATTGACGGAAACCATAAAATAACAGTTAACTAAGGTAGAAAAACACCAAAGAAGTAATAATAAACCGAAAAGGAACAAGGATGGTTAAGATTGGGAAGATTGAGAAGGATAACGAAAAATAAACTTTAAGAATTAACAATTCGCCATCAGGCTTCAGCGGTGATCAGTGAATTCGTACATAGTAGAAGTAGATAACAGCTTCTCTCGTTCTTATCGTACAAGTATACAGTGAACTATCTCTAAGACGGACACCATCGGGACCGGTACGTGTCCGGCTTATAGAGAATTTCGATGCAGTAAAATGACTGAAAAACGGCGCGCAGGGACCAACACCAGGTGTCCATCTTACAGAGGTGTCCGTTAAGAGAGAGTTGACTGTACATCTTATTCATAAATGGCCGCCCAGCAATGTTTTGTCTGACAAGGTTTTCAAAGATATTGATGCTAATTAGATTACCAAGCACTGCAATATATGTTATCTTAGAAAGTTTGAGCGTTTTTTGTGTCTACTGAGCTTGCGCAGTAGACAACTATCTACTTGTCTGAAAAATGTTAAAGTGCCACTATGATCAAATTGTTGATATTCATTTTTTTACATTTTCGTGTGCAATATGACTTTCTTATATATCGTGCCAAATTTCAATCCATTACGAGCATTAGAAGTCATTGTTTTTGGACTTGTTCCAAGGCTTGGTTGCGAATTAGAGAAAATGACGTCAGATACTCAAAAATACCTCACAGGTTGAAATTATAATAACAATAAGTATAGAAAATTGCATGAAGAGCAACAACAACTTTGCACTTTTTCTGGGATAGAGTGATCCGCCTGACTTGCGCAGTAAGACCGGAAGTCCAAGAATTTTGGCGTCCGTTAGTTGAAACATGGGGTCGAACACAGGCGCAGTAGAGCCGGAAGGCCTAGAATCCTGTCATGGCGGATCGCATCCTCGGAGACCCAGGGGTAGTTAGTCGGGCGCGAAGAAAGTTTCTAATCGGAAAAAGTCGGAGCGATGAATTAACACCTGGGTAGCGACTCTTATCGCACTACTTCCAGAAACAATTGAATACACGGTCTCTGATTGGGCAGAAAATGTCTGGCATTGTATTTTGGGCAGATTGGGCAGAAAAATACAATGCCAGAAATTTTCTGCCCAATCAGAGACCGTGTATTCAAATGTTTCTGGAAGTAGTGCGATAAGAGTCGCTACCCAGGGGTTAATTGACAGCTACTTCGAACTTTCGCCGCTCCGACTTTTGCCAATTAGAAACTTTCTTCGCGCCCGACTAACTACCCCTGGGTCTCCGAGGATGGGCGGATCGCTTCCCCCAGAGATCGTTGTTGGCCGCTCCACTGCTGGACAAGGGTAACGAGGACTCTGGGAACGAGATTGAAGAAAACGACGAATCGCCAGAGGAGGAATGTGGGATGCATAACTAGTCACGGACAGAATTATGACAATTTTTATCCTTTGTATTTTACCAAATCACAGTGTCAATTTTCTTGGTGTAATTGCCTTGTGTGCTAGGTTTATAATTTTGTACGTCTAAGCGCTCAGGCGGGATCGAATCTCGTCTGGAGTTTACGGTCATATTTATTTATTTATGAGGTTGGTGTGTGTCCGGAAATGACGTCACACGGCGGGGCGCTAAACTTTCGATCTCGCCTCGGGTTTTTTTTTCCTTTTAACACTGACTTTTATTTACACTAACTTAGTTTTCATTGTAGACGTTCACAGCTTATTTGACGACTTGCGTCTAAAAATAATTCGCCGATATTATGAGTAATCAGATGCGAATTTGCCGGGCGGCTGAATGATATGTAAAAGTGATAAAAGAAAAAGAAAAATTTTAGCTAAAAAAGCGAGGTGGTTTCAGATCATTCGTCTGAAAAGTGGGGAAATAGTCCATCAATTTCCGAAACTAACTCGGCTTCAACAGGAGCGCTACAATTTATTAGTGGATTGTGTTGACATTGTAGATCTATTTACGCCGCAATTTGAAGTCCGAGGAAACCTTCAATTCGATTTGATATGCTGAAACCTTTGATACATACGCCATTGATAAGCCGACTTCTTGCGATAAATATTCCAAAATTGCCGGTTCAGTGACTCTCGCGAGAAACGAGACGCGTCTCGCGAGAAATAAGACACGTCTCGAGAGAAGCGAGACAAGAGGCGGTAACTTACTTTTGAGCGGTACTGTAAATACACAGTCTAACCATATCCTTTGTGTATTGAAAGACTAAACAGTCTTATGCAAACCATTTATAAGGGAGCTATGTCACGATATTTTAAGTCATTTTTTTGCAAAATCACTTTCAAACTGAAGAAAGCCTCAAAATAATAGTTTACTAAGGTAGAAAAACACCAAAAAGGTAATAATAAACCAAACAGGAACAAGGATGGTTGAAGATGGAGAAGATTAAGACAGATTGTGAATGGCGAACTTGAAAAAATTGGCCAATTTTTTCAAGATGCGCCAACCGTGACGTAGCTCCTTTAAACCTTTTTCTAAGAATTATCGAAGTGTTAGATTCTTAAACTTGGATGAGACAAAGTTTTCTCTACAGTTAGGACTTTATTTGTGTTGGTTTTACCTTTTCCTACAATTATCGAAGGCTTATTGACTTTTTTACTATTTTTTTTCTCTCAAGCCCTTATGAAAATTTAATACATTATTGAAGTATTAGTATAGATCGATCAAAATAGTTTTTATTGACAAAATAGTCAGTCACTGACTCTGTTACTGTCCACAGTAATGACTTAATACTTTTTCTTAAAGTGCCCCTAACCTTTTTTTTAAATTTTCTCATCTGAATCTAAACATCACCCATGGAACTTCTGCGAAAAAATTTTGCGATTTGCAGAAAACGCAAATTTTTTATGAATATTTCAAATCTTCAAAATCCTATTTTTTTGCGGTATATCCGTCCCGCTGTAAGAAGGCCGACGGGCTCACATGTTCCTTAATCTACGTCACGGTTCCTTTTTCTGAAGCAACGTGTACCTTAATCTATGTCACAGTTCCTTTATCTGAAGTCACGTGTCCTTAATCTACGTCACAGTTCCTTTGTCTGAAGTCACGTGTTCCTTAAACTACGTCACTGATCCTTTGTGAACCGAGAAGGACGGAGAGGAGACTAAGGCAAATGGTGAGCCAAAATGGCGGCAAATTTGAAAGTTTTATAAAATTCATGAAAAATTCGCGTTTTCCGCAAATCGCAAATTTTTTTCGTAGACGTTCCTCGGGTGATGTTTAGATTCAGATGAGAAAATAAAAATAATAAAGGTTAGGGGCACTTGAAGTCTGTATAATAAATCAAATCAAACTTGGGCAAACCTTCCAGTAGACACATGTACGCATTGCGTACCTATTTTTGTTTAACGGCTGCAAAGTTATGGCTCTTTCAATTTTAAGACATTTGTGTACGGGATTCACAAGCCTCGTTTTCATGTTTGTGCAAAAATTGCAATGCCTATAACTTCTCCTCAAAATAGGAATATGGCCTTAAACATACACATATTGACTCAGTTTGACATGATCTTTCTTGTTATTGAATTTTTTCTTCAGTTATAGGCATTTCAATTTTTGCACAAACATGAAAATGAGGCTAGCGAGGATAGGTTTTGATTTCTACAAATGGCTTAAATTTGAAAAAGCCATAACTTTGTAGCCGTTAAACCAAAACGTCCAAGATAACATATTTTGCAGTGCTTGGTAATGTAATAGCATCAATTTCTTTGAAAACCTTGCCAGACAAAAAATTGCTGGGTGACCATTTATGAATAAGGTGTATGGGCATGTTTTATTTACCTTTTGTTGTAAGTGTAATAAATTACCCATCCACGTCAAACTAACAATTCTTTTGTACTTTCTGACAGGGTTTACAGCTTCTCAACCCTCAAAGGCATGTGTAGTCTTCAATCTGGCTGGAAAAGTTTTATTTTACTTAGTAAAAGTACATTTGAAACTGTAAGTTGATTGAATAGACATCTTCTGTGTCCACGTCTGCTACGTCATCCGCGTATTACATAAATAGTATCCATCATAAAATTACAACTTTTTGAAATCAAATAGTTGACATCGAAAATACTTAAAACGCTAATTTTGTAGCAAATTTACCCCCACTTTCAGTGTTACCTGCATAGTGAATATCTTTTGTTTGTCTAAACAATGAAAGACAACGATTCTGGTTTATTCGTTCAGATACAGTTATTAGATCACGTTTTTCTGCGTTAAAATTATCAAATATTTACGCTGTTAACAGCGGTCTTTTTTACGATAATCACTGAGGTAAACAAAGCTTCAAATCGCATTTGTTCTTTTCAAAATTACAATATAAGACAAAAAAAACATTTTTTCGTTATATTTGTTTTCATTTTAAGTCGCAGCAATTTGGTAAATAAATACAGGTATAGTCAACTGTTATAGCGGACACCCTCGGGACGTACATGTAGTTTGGTGTCCGTAATAGCGAGAGTCCGCAATAGCGGGGGTCATTTTCAGCCAAACCTCTGTAGCTTTCACTGGGTGGAGGGCTGGATTTTGTCCGTAACAGCGGAGAGTTGACTGTATTGATTGTTTAGTTTTAAAAACAGGAGGTTCTGCTATGAATGGGATGTCACCTTACATTTCTCACCTTTCGGGTGTAAAATGCAAATTCAGAGCTCTTTCTGAACAAACTATGCACTTCAACGTTCTGCTATAACAAACACGCTTCAAGCAAAAATTAATATCATCAGCAAAGTTAGATATAAATTTGTAATGTTTTAATTACTAAAGAAACTTAAAACTTTATGTCGCCCCGTTTATAGCAGAACTTGTTTGTGCATGGTTTGAGGTAGTAAACTAGAACTTTAGTCCATGTATAATAATCTTGAACCAGTAATACAGTCGAAGCTCTCTGAGCGGACGCTCTCGTATGCGGACAGCTTCTTACGGCCACCTTGACAAAAACCCTTTTGAACTCGAACTCTATTTACACATTCCCGTAAGCGGCCAGCTCCAGTTTTGGCGACTTTTTCTTCTTCCCTAAGGTGTCCGCTAACGGGAGCTTCGACTGTAGTTCAAATAATGAAATAAAGCTGTAGTTTGGTTTTATTGGAACTCCAGCAAGTACTTATAAGATGCTTTTGCCGAAATGTTATGCTTGTCTTTGTACATCTTCTCAAGATCCTATTAAATTAATAAAAATAAAGTCCTTGTTGTCTTGCTTTGCGATTCCGTTGTCTTTATTTACGTCTGCAGCAACCTGGCCTCCACCTTGGAGGAGTGGTCACAACGGTCCAAAAAGTGGTCAATTCAGGGATTGACATTTTTCCTTGAGCATCATACCAATTTTGCCTGTTTTTAGCACATTACGTTCCTGTTATTACGCATGCGCATTAGTGACATAAAAGTACCACAAAGATGAGAGCAGTAATACCTATAAAACAAAGTCCCTTACTCTGGATGCGGAGGTGGCGCTGTTCAAATTTATTTTCAAAGTCATCCATTTAAATAGTAATTACATATACTATGCACTTCAATTACACTATTATTTAGACAGAATTAAACAGTGATATTTTTCACCATCCTCCATCCCCAACTCCCACCCACCCTTCCAGGTCAACTTCCCTTTATAGATGCTTTGAATATCATCTTTGTGGTACTTAAAATAAATTGCGCATGCGTATCAAGAGCCTTATCCGTTGCCTTAGCCGGAGCCTTCTTAACCGGAGCCTTAACCAAAGCCTTATCCAAAGCCTTATCCAGAGCCTTAGCCAAAGCCTTATCCAGAGCCTTAGCCAAAGCCTTATCCTTTGCCAAAGCCTTATCCTTAGCCAAAGCCTTATCCAGAGCCTTAGGACGTTTTTCTTCAATAGGACGTTTTCCTTCAAAGGACGTTTCTCTTCAAATAGACGTTTTTCTTCAAATAGGACGTTTTTCTTCAATGGGACATTTTTCTTCAATAGGACGTTTTTGCAGTCTGATCCAGTCTGATCTTTCACCGTTGTTAAAATCAAGATTTTACCACGGGTGCAATGCACGTGGAAAATTAACTAAAGAATATGAACACCACGCAAGTTTTACGTTGTTTTCACAATTTTAATTTGGTCATTATTTTAAATAACGTTACAAAACACTATTGTCTTCTTTGTTTTGTAAAAGTAGAAAACTGCTGCACGCACTGAATACTAATGAGATTAAAACAACATGATAAACATTATTTCTATTTCAAATTATTTCTAACGTTTCCTTTTTGTTTTACATGAAAGCCTGTATACCAAACTAACTTTTAGCAGAATCACACAACAGCAGCTAGTGAAAAACGTGGCAAAATAAATTTCTTAATTCGGGGCAAAGCAAATGAATCACGTTCGAAATAAAAACTTGTAGATTTCTTTTCCATCGATATGCAAATTCTAATGAATACCGACTACAATTGCTGGTTTGCAACCATTCCCGAGAGATTTAAATGACAAAGACCCTGGCGGCCATGTTGGATGACAGGAACAATAAAGCTAATTAGAATTCTTTTGTTAATGGTCATCCAACATGGCGGCGATGACGTCAGTTGCAAACCAAGAATTCGGTCTTGTCTTGTAACGCTTCTATCCGACAATTGAAATAGCTGTATTTTAATCATAAAATCAGTTGACTCCCGATCTTCACTGCTATCTCGAACGTTTTTCAATTTCCCTTGAGCTGTTGAGGGTTCCAGTAGGATTTAAAGTAATTTTTGCAACATTTTTTAAACTAACCAAATCAAACTGCGAGTTTGTAATCCATCTAAATCTTCCCTTGTATAAAAACCCCTTCAATACGGCAACCTAGTAATACGGCCAACGCCCAGATTTAGCGATCCCCGTACGCCTATTTTCTTTGTAAATTCACCCCGCATAACGGCCACTAAAAAATATAGGAAATCATCGACAAATAACACATGAGTATTCCTTTACTTATTCGCACAGATCCACTGTTTTCGCTGCCAGTAAGTTTATTTAAGAGTTCGATTGTCTTTGGCATCTCTCTGAACTTCCATGCCATATCCGCCTCTATAATTTCGACCACCCCGTATATTACCAGTTTTATTTGGCCTGTAGGTGTCCGTATTAACGGTGTTCCACTGTACATCATCTCATTCGCTATTGATTGACATGCGCCCTGGTCTTCCTAGCTCTCTTCGTACTTAAACCATTTATCCAAAGAAGTGTTCTCTCTCAAGCTGCTAATAAATGGTAGTGAAGTATTTGTACTTGTTGACGCACAACGAAGATAAACATCAGGTCCACAATCTTAGAGGTACAGACTGGCAGCAAAGACAATATCGCTCTTGATTTTGATGATACCTAGGAAAGCAGCAATACGAGAGAGATGTTTAGGAAGGAAACCTTAAATTCTCAATTAATCACTTACTACTTATCGGGTGTTCTTGCGATCAAAGGAACTTAGAACTCGCTCCTGGAGAACTGCTTTGTCCTCTTTGTATGTACAAGAAGAGGCTTGCCAGTAAGAAAACATTTACAAAATAATACATTTCCCTGCTATTATGAGAAGTTCGAAGGATCCGAGTGAAATACATTTTGATGTTGCCGTTGTCTCAAATTTCTGTAAGAAATGAGAAAAACAACGCTTTTACTTGGTTTTACTTAATTGTTTTTTAAATCTCTCTGTGCCTGAGAAATTTGGAAAACCAAAAAAGGTTTAAAAAACCCCTATTTGAAATCCTTTTAATTCTTACAATAATTTGTGTACACCTTTTGCTAGTGGGTTAATTTTGGCTTGATTTCTCCTAAGCTTCTACATGTCAGTACAATCTGTTACTCTTAAACACAAAATAAAATCACCTCCAGCTCTGTGTTTTCTATGGCTTTGGACGCTTGGCACATTTGCCTCAAGAGTTCTTCCAGCCGACGCATACAGCGAATAATACTTCCTACTGAACAAACAAAAATAATATTTAATTTAGTATAATTATGAAATAATTTAACCACCAGATACAGAATTAATAGGATAAACTTATATTGACATGATAGCGCGATTTGACTTGACTGACTACGTTTTCTTTCCTTGCGTGACAGCTTGTAATTAATTGAGGCCAAACTGGCCCACACTGCTGGAACTTATCCATAACTATTGTTTCTGGCAAGCCGGCTCATTTTCGCGGCTTGCGCGCGCGTTATTTTGTGAGCCTGCTCACAGGCTATGGTTTCTGTAACACCAAGAAACACCCATAAGTTGCTGTGTTTCATTTTTTGTGTCCTTTCAAAGGGGAGGGTCACAATTTTTTGGACTCCAATTTGGGTGAGGGTCACAATTTTTTAGCTCACTTCTTCAAAACTTAGTGCCAAAACTTAGGAGGGGGGGGGGGGGGGGGGGCAGTAAATAATGACAGGTCCCTTATCTACTTCAACGATTTTATTTTCATTTCAGTAGATTTACTGATAAAATTTCAGGGATGTACTAGCTATGCTGGAAAGCGTAGATTTTCCATGTAGTTTCTATATTATTAATAATGAAAATTAGCGAAATAAGATTACGACGTTTCGAAGCCATCATGACTCCATTATCAAGTAAAAAATGACAGTTATAGTTTTCGAGTTTAAATACAAAGAAAGGTGACAGAGTATATTAGAATATATAAATGTGTATATATTAAGTGTTTCACGGCTGAGCGTTCGGTGTCATGACCCCTGAGTTGACAAAATGTTTTCCGTTCTAAAGAAATGCCAAGGAAAACTTGATTGCTTAGTGCATGAAATGCTCCTGATTCGTGAACGAAAACCCAAACTAAACACGCAATCGGATTCAATACGTGCGAAAGTATTTATTTAATCATATACGGCACGCACTGACACTTTCGAACGCTCAGCCGTGAAACACTTAATATATACACATTTATATATTCTAATATACTCTGTCACCTTTCTTTGTATTTAAACTCAAAAACTATAACTGTCATTTTTTACTTGATAATGGAGTCATGATGGCTTCGAAACGTCGTAATCTTATTTCGCTAATTTTCATTATTAATTGTATCACAAAATGTTCTCTTATCAAAGTTCCTATATTTATAACTGTTTTGATCCATTGACGTTATTCCTTAATTACGACTGTGTACAGACACTAAAACCATTCAATATGGACGTTAATATTTCCCGTGAACTCTGTCTCCATCTTATCGATCCTCAAACACATTACCCATCTATTTCAGGATAAACAAGTCGGGGGAACAAGTACCAGTGATAGAGAAATCCCGCCTCCGAGACGGGACTGAGCCCGCGGTTTTCCTCCCCGAAGTTGCTAAGCAACATACCGTATTTTCTAGCGCGAATGCTTCGGAATACTCGCTAGTTTCTGATTGGATAAAATGGTTCGGAAACTCTTCGAGAGCGTCAACGAAGATTTGCTAAAAGTGATAGATACAGAGAAACTTTATAACAACTTACATGATGATGTCGAGAGACACATCCTTCTCACATTCTGCATATCTGGGATGTTATCATGTTAACTAAAATAAAATGAAATAATTTTCCATTACTTTCTAATCTCTATACAAACTTAAACGTCGCCTTGAAAACGCAGTTTTTAGAAGAAACAAAAACTCGCAAGTACACTTTCGACTTTTTGTTTTGTTTAATGAGGGTAACACTAAACAGTCTTGCAGCTGACAACCTGTGGCCCTCGGATCCCAGATCGAATTGAAATTTAGAAGTGTTGTTTTTTGAGGAGGGAGGAAAAATGGAGAGCCCGGAGAAAAACCGCAACCCACATATGACGGCGGGTCTGGGATTCAAACCCAGGCCACACTGGTGAGAGGCGAGCGCTCTCACCACAGCGCCATCCCTGCTCCCCAATATTTATTTTGCTATTTTTATAGTTTATAAAGTTAAAGTTCAAGATCCATTTGACGCATGCAGATAGCCCTAGTTCCTAAACAAGTTTCTGTCTTGTACCGTCTCGTTGTAGGGCCAGTCTTTGCTTCACAGATCAAGAAACTCAGGAAGAGAATTGCAACCGACTCCTTTGAGGGTCAGCTCTTATGCATTAAATCTCTTGTACAAAGTTTTCAAGATCCATTCAGCGCATGCAGATAGTCCCAGTTCCTAAACAAGTTTCTGTCTTCTACCGTCTCGTTGTAGGACCAGTCTTTGCTTCACAGATCAAGAAACTCAGAAAGAGAATTGCAACCGACTCCTTTGAGGGCCAGCTCTTATGCATTAAATCTCTTGTACAAAGTTCAAGATCCATTCAGCTCATGCAGATAATCCTAGTTCCTAAACAAGTTTTTGGTTTCTGTTTTGTACCGTCTCGTTGTAGGACCAGTCTTTGCTTCACAGATAAAAAAACTCAGGAAGAGAATTGCAACCGACTCCTTTGAGGGTCAGCTCTTATGCATTAAATCTCTTGTACAAAGTTCAAGATCCATTCAGCGCATGCAGATAGTCCTAGTTCCTAAACAAGTTTCTTTCTTCTAACCGTCTCGTTGTAGGACCAGTCCTTTGCTTCACAGATCAAGAAATTCAGGAAGAGAATTGCAACCCGACTCCTTTGAGGGTCAGCTCTTATGCATTAACTCTCTACAAAGTTCAAGATCCATTCAGCGCATGCAGATAATCCTAGTTCCTAAACAAGTTTTTGTTTCTGTCTTGTACCGTCTCGTTGTAGGACCAGTCTTTGTTTCACAAATAAAAAACTCAGGAAGAGAATTGCAACCGACTCCTTTGGGGGTCAGCTCTAATTTATGCATTAAACTGGCACTGAATGCTGAGGATATTTTTCTTCCATTACACTGTAATATGCGAATGTATTGTTTCTTGTCACAGTCAGTCAATTATGTAATATGCTTTTGTATTTCTTTCCATCCACGTTGCGCTAGTATTGCTCCAGTATATACTTTTGAAATAGGACTTTAGAGGAAAACCACATGCACTAACAGTATTTAGCATTGAGATTTTTATCATGGAGTAGTTGTATCACGCCCGGGAATTTAATCTTTAACATCACTCTATTTTGTCTGGGTGGTCACGCAGGGCCATCCAGCGGGTTGCTTGTAACTTCTCCATGCTAGCCTGCGTAGCAGTTGTTTCCCTTTCTGAGTGGAAGGCGCGTGAAGGCATGGAGTGCGAAAAGAGCGAAAAAATGGGAGGGGGGAGGGTGTGAGGAACGGAAGGAAACGCCTGCAATGAACCGAAAGCCCCTCCCCCTCCCAGTTTTTTTTCCACTCTTTTCGCGCTCCATGCCTTCACGCGCACTTCTGCAGCAAAGTGCCTTCCGCGCTCTTCGGAAGGAAACGACTCCATGCAGCCACAAGGTGACGCACTGAGACAATGTTGGAAAAATGTAAAATACAGAGATGTGGAGAAACTCTGTTAAAGTTACATCAGATGGCACATAAATTATAGCCTTTTGATTATGAAAAGTGTTTGACGCGCAATAATGTTTTAAAAAGCTAAACAGAAAGATAATTTTGCCAAATTTGAAAATCAATTGGAAAAGGTTACGAGCTGTTTGTTTGTTATCCCATTTCAGATCATGTGATGTTCTCTTGAAGAATTGGTTTCAAATTGCTAATCAGTAAATCATGTGCGCGCGAATAAATAATTTTTAGGAAAACAAAAGAACAAATCTTAAGAGAAACGCCTGTGATTTGAACGCGAGCAACAAACATACGAAGCTGAATGAGTCCAGAAATTTATTTGAAAATAAAATAAGCTAAATAATTCATCCAAATTTGTTGCTTATAGTTTTATAAATTTGGAAATGAGCCAGGAATTTGGCGCGAGCTGCTAAAGCTAATAAAGCTTTTAAAGAAATGTTTTTTATTAATTTCAAAATAAGGGAGCATTCACAAAAACTTGTTTGGGGGGGGGGGGGGGGGGGGGGCAGGGGTACGGGGGGGGGGGGGGGGACTGATGAGAAACTAGCCTGTAGTAAAACAAATTAGCACCCCTCTTGTCCAATGGCAAAATTTTCAAGACCCCCCTCCATACACCACTGGAATTTTAGGTACCCTCCCCCCGTCCCGCAATCTTATTTTCTTGCAAACAATTTCATCACAAATAAAGTTGCAAAATAAACCTGGCCTGTTGAAGTTACCTCGCCTTTTTTAGCAGATCAATAGAACAGCCAGTCGCTCTCCATTCTTTGTTTGTTAAAATTTTTTGGGGGCTCCAATATACCGGTATCTTTATTTATGAGGGCCGAAGGACTTGGAAAATTTTTTTGGGGCTCCCACCTTAAAAAAAACTGGTCTGAATTGATCGGCGGACTGCATGGGGTCAAGACAGTCCATCTTTGTAATGTTTTATTTAATAGACAGTTTGCTTTCCTCTTTTTATATAAAATGTTGCAGTTTATTACATTAATATATTACTCTGAAAATGTTTTAATAATTTATAAACTTAACTATTATAATAACTTATTATTACCATGCTAGCAGATATAATATTTGACAAACATGAAGATGATACGTGATACATAATTTTGCATACAAAAGTTTACATTAATTGTGAAATTAATTAATATCAATAATAATGATACTACGACAAACAATACTTATTACTGTTATTTGTCATAGTGTTGCAGTTTTGTTTAATAGTACATTATTCGAACAATCAAGGGGTGCAGTGTTGGCAAGTTGTTTGTTGGCTTATTTCTATTTTCAAGTACCCCCTTGACAAGAAGTTTTATTTTTCAGATCCGCCCCTTTTCACCCCCCCCCCCCCCCCCCCTTTTCTCATCAGTCTCCCCCAACAAGTTTTTGTGAATGCTCGCTAAAGTAAATGAAGATTAAGAAAAGCAAAAATTAAAAAATATATACATATTTAATTATTATTTTAAAATAAATTGGTGGTGAGATTTTTTTTGATTAGTTTTTCAATAATTTTTTTTTTACTGAAAACTGAGTTTATATAATGAAATAATCAATGCCAGATGTTTCAGGATAACCCTTCATCAATAGACTGATTAAACCGTTAAATAACACGCCACTGTTTTACTTAACAGTTAATCAGTCTATAATGAAGGTATTATTCCTCAAACATCTGACATAGTTTGTAATAAATTGCTTTGAGAATGATCCTATTTGCCACTCCAGAAACATCAGGCAGACTAAGCACCAGCTTTCAACAGTACACTAGGATTTCTGGGATTGTTTGGGTAACAGTATGAGCTATGATTAGTCAACGGTTTCCAATGGCAACCATCAATCAATCATAGCAAATATTGGTTACCAAACAATCCCAGAAATCCTAGTGCTGAAAGCTGGTGCTTAGTCTCCCCAATCTAGTATGTGATTAACTGGATCGACGGAGTGGAGTCAGAGGTCTATGTTGCTACATTGTGCATGTACTGCTCATAGCAATATGCATCTAATTAGCAAAATAATTATAAATTTGTGAATAATTATGAACATTTTATTAATAATTTATTTCAGTTAAATGAATATACTGCAGCGAGAACTACATGCAACAATTTAACATCTTCCAGTCTCAGGGTATGGTTAAAGATAGGCATACATGAATACAATGTATTTTGTTGATTTTTTACTTTTTCTCAGAATCCCTTCATTAATTTGGGCAAATGTAATTTTCACATACCTATTACATGTACATGTATGATACATGTAGCAATGCTGCGTATCTATTTATCAAAACCTACATCAATCCATAGGATTTGGCCATAGTTAAGTTTAGTTGAGTTTGAGTTTTTTTTTTCAAGCAAAGAAACTGATGCCAAGGGCAGATTTTTTCAGGCCCACTACATGCAGTCAACTCTCGTTATAGCGACACCCTCGGGATGTAGTTTGGAGTCCGTAATAGTGAGTGTCCGCAATAGCGGGAGTCATTTTCAGTCAAACTTCTATAGCTTTCGCCGGGTGGATCGGCTGAATTTTGTCGGTAATAGTGGGTGTCTGTAATAACGGGGTGTCCGCAAGGTGAGAGTTGACTGTAATTAAGCTGCTCAGGCCCACAAAAGCCAAAATTGGAATATCTAGTATTCAGTTTACAGCGTATTTACAAACCTCGTTCCCAGGGTCTCTCTTCTTCCCGCCAAAAGCGATTGAAAAGAGACCCTGGTTGGGGCTGGTCACATGTCTCCCAGAATCTGGGAGATTACAAATAAACGATGTGAGGGACTGGGGCAGCTACAGTATGTAATTGTGAAATTTGTCTCTACTGAGTGTTGTAAATCAGGACGTGTTTTCGTGGTAAACACTTTGGCGGTTCCAATTAAAATTTGAGTTGTTGCAGGCTGTGCAAATCGGTTGGCGATGTATCCTGCTCAAAAGCTCTCAAAGAATCTTCTTTGCTAAAGGAAATCATGCACCTGCTCGCCCGCTGTACTGTTGAAGATATTTATGGCGCTACACTGTAGAGCGTATTTATGGATTGTTGGACCATAAATTTGGGAGCAAGATAAATTATATTTGATCACATCACATATATTGTGCAGGCCATATATATGCGAAAGACGATTAATGAATTTTGAAGCCTTCAACGATCAATGAAAGCCAGAGTTCTTAAGTGTTTTATTGAAATATCGCCACCGGCTGTACAACAAACATTTACCAAGAGTGAAGACCGGTGCGGCGAAGGGTCGAAAGGCAACCGTCGCAGATCGAACTTATAGTTTCAAATCCAGGACAGGAAAGGGGTTATTTTTCGGTTACGATGTTTTGCTCGATTTTTTTATTTGTTCATTTGATGGTCTCGTGTATTTTGTCGCTACTGGCGGCGTTGCGAATATAATTGATAAAAGTTGACAAAATGAGCCGATCATAACATATTGCGATCGGTATGACAAGAAAATTCAACCAACTCCAGGTAAATTACGTACTATTGTTTGTTTCTGTTTGTTTTCATTGGCACCTGCCTTACATGTACCTCTTAAAAAAGAAATAACTCACATAATTATAACGTGCATTCACTTTGTTTATTTACATTGTGCGATGTGTTTATAGATTTTTACAGCATTTTAGACTGACTCACAAAATATATTAGCTTGGTTAGTTAACACATCTCGGCCACAGTAAATTGCCTCTAAACCGTTTAACTTGTTGGGCTTAAAAGAGATCTTAAAACGATCGCAAATCGCTGTGAACAGTCAGAACAGTAGCGGTTTGTAGTAAGCACGACAAAGATTCGTAATTACAGGAGCCCTCCCTAGGGTTTAAAAATGTCACCTAGACACGTGACCAGCCTCAACCAGGGTCTCTTTTCAATCGCTTTGGCGGGAAGAAGAGAGACCCTCGGAACGAGGTTGCGTATTTACCTGAGTGTATCACTATATATCCTGGTGTTTTGGCAATCAGTCTCCATCGTCATTCAGTCTCCTTTTATCCTGGTTTGTTTAAAAATCCTTGTCTAGTTCAGCCACATCTACACGTACATCCATCCTCTTCTTCCCTAGTTGGTCTGAAAAAAAAAAATTGTACATGTAAATTTAACAGGTGCCCTCTATTTACGTATTGAAAACTGTACGTTCGATTTTGTCCCATTCGCAATTTATTTTGTGCAAGTTCAATTTCATTCGATGACACGTTTACTTAATTGAACATTCAATTTTGTTTTTATTCACAATTTTTTTGGTGAGTTCAATTTCGTTAGATGACCGAACTAAATCGAACTCAATCGTTCGATTAAGTTCGATTGAGTTCAATTTCATATATATGCCGGGTGTATAAGATAGCTCAACTAATATTATTTATCTCTTCATGAAGATCCACCAAGTCAGGTACTAGGCCTGAATAGATGTGTGCTAGCAAATCCAGCCAAAGTTGCTCCAAAAAAGGCTAAAAGTTGCTCAAAAGTTGCCAAAAATTGAAAAAGTTGCCACCAAAAATTTGAAAAAGTTGCTCACTTTGCAAGCCATTTTATACTAGATAACAACTTAAAACATGGAAATGTTGGATGTGTAAATTCAATATAATCTTAAATTTCAACATAACTATCATAGTAGTACTTTCTAATGAAGTAAGTAGTTTTCTAATGAGTAAATTATGTTAATTAATGTTGGAGCATATAACCGCTGGATAATCCGCAACGATATTAAATAGATAGCTGCTGTCCAGTTCGTGGGTGCACGTCAATTCATGCACAGAAAGTAGAAAACAAAGGAATGTTAATCATTTGCAGGGTTAATACTATTCAATACACGTCTACAGCATTCTTAGTGTCGACCAGTTTCAATAATAGAAACATTTGGGATAATATATTTGGGTGTTTTATCATTATTTGTTGCTCAAAAGTTGCCAAGGAAGGCAAAAGTTGCTCTAGGTTGCTTGCAGTACAAAAAGTTGCTCAAACTCCAGAAGTTGCTCAAAGGTTGCCAAGCACAATCTATTCAGGCCTAGTCGGTACGTGGTAATTTTCAGTAATTATAATAATAATATTACTGG
Organism: Desmophyllum pertusum; assembly: GCA_029204205.1. NCBI lineage: Eukaryota > Metazoa > Cnidaria > Anthozoa > Scleractinia > Caryophylliidae > Desmophyllum > Desmophyllum pertusum. The sequence continues at coordinate 1,364,205 of MU827315.1, forward strand.
CCATTTAACCGTCTGGCCAGATGCAGCCCCCTGCTAAGGAATTTCCTGGGCCTTTGAAGAACACCCCCCCCCCCCCCAACACCCCTATGGAGTTTTCCAACTCCCTCTGTGGTGGGGGTATAGATATTTTCTAGAACCACACATTCTCAATATTATATTATTACACCTAAAAAGGTTTCAATTTTACAAAATACCTTCCAATATAACCCAAACATTTTTGAAACGTAAAATTTCCACCCCCAAAACACACAAAACGAAGCCAAGACGACCTCCAAAAAAGCCTTCTGGGGTTAAGACTAGCCCAGGGCTTATTACTGAAATTATTGGAACTAAGTCAGGTTAAATTACAAAATATTGAATTGCAAAGGAATACAATTCTGCAATACAAATTATAAGGTGTCAAAGGTACATGTAGGAAGAGTGAAGCTACTTTTAGTACATTTTAGATCATTTTAACACCTTTCATGTTGTCTAAAAGGATCTTTTATGGGTCGGAATTTCCTTTTGTAAAGCTAAACACTCAAACATAGCTTATGCATCGATCAATTCCAGCTGTTACCATCCCCCCCTGGGCAATTAGCCCGGGGATTTGTAAGGCCTTCTGTCCTGGGGTCAGGGATTTTTGTATAACAACGTGTTGTCCCAGGAGGAGGAGGGCGGGGACAACTTGATCGATCACCAGATCCATGCGGTCCGGCCAGATCAGTATTAAAAAATGGAAGAATTTGCCGGTAAACCGACTATTGTGGGCGATTGGCTGGAAAAGCAAGGTATTGGAAAGTTTAAGACTTTGTTTGAAGGTACAGTTAAACCCCGCTAATTCGAGCTCGCGTTATTTCGAATTCCCCGTTAGTTTCGAACTCAAACCCATTTCCGCCCTAGGATTTGCCCGTTTTTTCAGTCATTTACTATCGGCTATTTGAACTCGGTTATTTGAATTCCCCGCTATTTCGAACTAATTGTGTTTCCCTTGGCCTAAAATCAACCCCGTTATTTTGAACTCTAATTAAAAGAGTTGATGGTCAAACATCAGACAGCATCAGAACACAGCTGGAAGCGCACTGAACTTATTTATAACCTTTTTATTGCACTTATTTTGTAATTTATATATCTTGTTCCATTGCGCACAGTTCCGGCTGTCAATAACAGTATAGAAATTTGCTATTCCATAACGAATGTACTTGTCAATTCTCAAAATAACAATTGTAATAAGGTACAAGTTATTCCATCATGTTAATTATTAATGATTATTTTGATATTTAATGCTGACCCAGTTATTTCGAACCCCCGCTAATTCGAACTATTTTACGTTTCCCCTGAGAGTTTGAATTAACGGGGTTCAACTGTAGTAAAATGTTAATAAATTTTGTTGCTTTTTCCGTTGCCCGAATAGCCTGCGTGGCAGGCGTAGAAAGGGGAGGGACAGAGGGGAGTTCGGGTGCGCGAGCGCGAAGCGCGAGGAGAGAGCGCGGAGCGCGATCGGCGTGGGGGAGGCTGGGGAGGAACGCCTGCTATAAGAACCCCCATTTGTTCATTTCTGCGGCCGTTGGCGGCCGCAAAATTCTGATTAGTTATTTGAACAATAAGTCGGCATACTGTCACGCAATGCGAAATTACTGAAACATAATCAAAATGACGGCCGATGAGGATGCTTTGTGGAGAACTTTATCTGATTTGAACATCGTCGCCAGTTCCCAAATAATCTTGAAACCGGCTGGAAAAGCTTCTTTTAGTTGGTAAAGAAGTTTTGGCAGTGTTGCCGACAGGGAACGGTAAAAGCCTGATATATCGAATGTTTCGCGCCAAGAACTCAAGGACTTCCAGATGAAAGGTAAAGCAACGATTGTTTTCATCTCTCCGTTGATAAACATAATCAAAGACCAGCTACAGGATATGGAATCACTGGGATATTCTGTGGTTGATTGCAACGACTTATCGCCCGCAGAATGTAACTTCAAGGTTATACCTGACTGTAGTATAAAACAAGATTCTTACAGTTCGTGACATAATTTTGTATATTTGCCGTTAAAATGCGTTTTGCTGAGGTTTGTTTCGGCTGGAGGGACTGGATATTAAATATTCCGTGTAGGACGTTTATTTCTTGCATTTGCTTTCAAGCTGGGCCCGGCATTTTTCAATTGATTGCTTCTTTCTGGCGTGATAGTCGTGGGAAGCTGTCTTTTGTTTCGATCGTCCGCGCAGTTGACATCCAAAGTTCACAGCCAAAGCCAGCCCCGGACTTTCTTCTCTTCCCGACGGTGAAAATAAACTTTCAAAGGAAGCCCTTCCTAACTAACGCCACAGAATCGCTTTCATCCCCCTTTGCAAACCTTTGCGAGAAGTTGCGGCCATTCCGTTCTGAAGATTTTCTCATGATACTCGACTGCTCGTTCATGCAAGAATTATTTTTTCACGCCTTCAAAATCTCCGCGTGAAGTCAATCATGTAGAAAAGCGCGTGATTGGTCGTTGCATTGACAGTTGACTTAATTGGATTACAAAAATATTGGTGCGGCAGAAATGCAAATGAAGCGGCTTTTGTAGCAGGCGTTCCCTGCCCCTCTTCCCGCCGATCGCGTTCCGCGCGCTCTCTCCTCGCGCTCACGCCCGAACTCCCTTCCTCCCCCTCCCTTTCTACGCCTGCCACGCAGGCTATTGCCCAGAAGAAACATGCAACGTCTAGTACTTTCCGATTCTGATCCGATCCAGAACTTTCAACCAGGCACTGATGTTATGTTCAGTTTATTGCTTTTCCGTTGCCTGGGGATGGGGAATTGTAATTTTTGGTGGCCCAGGGGCGGGTAATTTGTAGTTCCACAAAGGAAAAAAATACACATCCAGGGGTTGGCCTGGAAGGAGGGGGGGGGGGGGGGGGGGGGGGGGGAAATTGATCGATGGAATGATCGATGCATTAGTCAACTGAATATTTTTGTTCAAAAGTAGACAACAAACAACGGCGCAAGTGCGGTCGTGCGCGGCCGTAAAATATTTTAATTTCCCGCTGTATAAAATTATGGTCAATTATAAAATCGTAAACACATTTATAAAAAATCGTAAAACACCTTTTATAGAGTCTAATTTAACCGAGTTACATGCTTATGTTAGCCAATAAAAAGAATAGAACCAAGTCAATGTTTATAAGCAGCGATTTTTTAGCTTAAAGCTTACCTCTCGCGTGATCTTGCATTTTAAACTAGGACTGTTGCAAAAACGTGGCCTCCATTTCTCAGGTTTTGCGGCCGCTGTAGCCATTGTCCTCGTGTTCAAATATCACCAAATGAGGGAAAATATGCTTCAAAAGGCAACTTATGCCAAAGATGGCTTCTTCGTCGACGGTTTAGCGTCAAAACAGTTCATAATTCCACCAAGTTTTCAAGCGTCCGCCGGCGTCCGCCATGTTGAAATATTTCGTTCCCAGTCTCTTTTACGTCACGGTCACGTCACGTAAAATGCGCGGGAAAATGGGAAACGTGGGAACACGCGGGAACACGCGGGAAACCGCGGGAACACACATCCTCGGAGACCCTAGCCTGCGTGGCAGGCGTAGAAAGGGGGGGGGGGGGGGGGGGGGGGGGAGGAAGGGAGTTCGGGCGTGAGCGCGAAGCGCGAGGAGAGCGCGCGGAACGCGATCGCCGGGAAGACGCCGATCGCGCTCCGCGCTCTCTCCTCGCGCTTCGCGTTCGGGCCCGAAACTCCCTCTTCCTCCGCTTTCTACGCCTGACACGCGGGCTACGGAGACCCAGGGTCTCGTCTAATTTTAGTACGGTCTGTTAATTTTGGCAGACCTAGGATTGTTCTCATTTGTTTCATATATTTAAAAAAAACCTCGTTCTCAGGGTCTCTCGGGTTGAAACATTCTCGTCCCCAGAGGCCACGATCCTTTTGGTCAGCACCAAGAATCGAGACCTCTGGCCGGAACCAATTTGTTGAACATGCGCAGAGTACCGTTCTATATTCTCAGCCAATCAGATTGTCAGATTTTGACGGTAGTCCGCGATTCGCGGACTTCCGGTTACTCTGCGCATGCTCAACAAATTGGTTCCGGCCAGAGGTCTCGATTCTTGGTGCTGACCAAAAGGATCGTGGCCTCTGGGGACGAGAATGGGTTGAAACAGAATTATGGCGGAATATAGCGTGACATAGACTCTTTACCCAATGACGTAATCACCGAAAATCTCGTCCGGCCGCCATTTGTGACATTTGTTTCCGCTTTCGTTTTCAGATCGACCAAATCATTGCTCTGTGATTGTTTTCTAAAAGAGAAACTACTTGGCAACATCCAAACGGTATATCACGGAAATAAGGCCATTCTCTTGGAACATGGATGATCTAGAACCTATCTGCGCCGCTGAACAAGCTTCTTTCTGTGTGGAATTGACGAAGCGACTCAACATGCAGCGAAGACAAGATCACTTATGCGACATCACTTTGGTGACGAACGATGACAAAGAGTTCAAGGCTCATAGAAATGTGCTTTCCGCAGCAAGCCCGTACTTTTCCAAGCTTCTTCAGAGCAATATGAAAGAGAGTCGAGAAGGGATTGTTCGATTCCAGGAGATTTCGGCGTCTGTTATGGAAGATGTTTTGGGGTTCATTTACACGGGAACTGTCGAGGTCACTCAGGAAAATGCCGAGGAACTGATCACCGCAGCAAACTATCTTCTCATTCCGAGCTTGAAGACAGTTTTGTGTCCATTTCTCGAACAACAATTGTCCAACTCAAACTGCATTTCAACCTTTTATTTCGCTGAGAAATCACCAGTGTGAGGAGCTAGTCACCAGTAGCAGGGAGTTCATCCACGCGAACTTCGCCTCTGTTGCAGAAATGGATGAATTCTTAAACTTGGAAGCTAAAGAGGTGGAGAGGTGGATTTCAAGTGATGAGATTTCTGTCGCAGTCGAAGCCGATGTGTTTTCAAATCATATTAAAGTGGGTTGAACAAAACAAGAGCGAGCGGAAAGCAATGTTTGAAGAATTGTTTCGTCACGTGCGACTGGTTTTCTTATCGCGTGACTATTTGCAGGATGTCGTGACCAATGAACTTGTGCAAGAGAATTGTGGCTGTTTAAAGCTGATCTCAGATGCTATAAAGCTGACCAGCTTTGCAAGTGAAGATGATCTACCGCAGTCACCGAGAAAGGGCTTGAAAGACGCGCCATTGTAGCTTGTGGAGGGAAATACACTTTTTGTTATCTCCCCGAGAAAGACGAGTGGAAACGTTTACCAGATGGGTTAACAGAGAAAAAGTACGATACCCAGATTATAAACGTCCGTGATCAGTTGTACGCCTTCCTAAAACTTCTAACGCAGAGAGATATGATCCAGTTTATGATGGTTGGTCTAAGTGTGCTAACTTGTGTGCAAATTCAGCCATGGTGACTGTCGTTAGAGGACAAATCTATGCTATTGAGTTCAACACATCTACTGAAGAATCCACTATCTCAAGATACAATGTGGAGCTGTGTTCATGGGAGACAGTCCTCACATCTCATCAGGGTTGTAGAGTAGAATCTTGCGTTGTCACGGCTGGCAATCATCTGTATGTTTTTGGCGGGAAACCGCCACAGGCATCGGAGTACGTTGCGAAAGCTGAAAGATTCGACACTTTGGAAAACAAATGGGAGGAAATCGCAGACATGCAACAAGCAAGAGGCTGTGCTTGTGGTGTGGCTACTCAAGGGAAGATTTTTGTCGCTAGAGGGAGAAAGGAAAACATATTTTTGCCCCAAACTTGCGAGATGTACAATGTTTCTACAAACGATGGCAATTTATTGGAAGCTTGAATGATTTCCGTGCGTTTGGTAGTATGGTGTGTCTGAACGGAACACTTTATGTGCTGGGTGGCACAAACTTCGGGCAAAGCCTATTGACAGTTGAATACTATGACGGTACAGAGGACAAGTGGATCAAGAAGACAACCATACCGGTGAAAAAGATCTGCAAAGGAAATCAAGATACATTCACCGGCTGTGTACTGAAGCTCTCCAAAGTTGTACTGGACAAACTTAACCTTGTCTAGGAAACAGTGTTGCCAGTAGCCTGCGTAGCTGAGTAAAATAGAGGCGCGAGTTTTTAGGCGCGCGCGCGAGAAAAGACACACGCGAGTAAGGACTGAGGTATGTTGCCAGCACTGCCACAATCGGGAATTTTTGTATTGGGCAAACCAGTGCCTTTTGGAAGAAATAACTTGGATTGCCGTTTAGTTTTGTCAAAGAGGTTTAGTTTTAAAGTTATTAGTTTCAAAAAGCCAAAAATAGGTTAAGGTTTGACTGCGTTTAATGTCAGGGTATCACATCTGATTTAGGAGTAATTTATTAAAGCATTTATTAAAGCATAAAGTGTTGTCATGGCAACATATTTTTACGAATTTAGAGATCTTAATTTGTTCATAATTATTGGTAAAACCCTTATAAATGCAAAGCTGATAAGAAGGTGTATAGTAATGGGAGCAACGCTCACCTTTCAAAGGGAAATAGATAATGGATAGTAAATAATTAGTTACTGGACGATCTGTTGTTGAGTTAAGTGGATTTACATTTGAAAAAAAAAAAAAACTATCATTACAGTCCTCAGTGCTTTTAAACAATGCAATGAACCAACATAAATATATAGGAAAAAAGACAAACGTTCATCAAGACCTTTAAATCTAAATCGAACAATGAGAATACCAATGTTAGTACATATCAGTCTTCTGCATGAAGAGACAACTTTCCTTTGTATTATAATGTAAGCAGAAATTATTGATAGCAATAGACACCTGACAGTGTCTTGTTAAGGCACTGATGAGCACAGTAACTCAAACATTGTTATTCAATACGTTGGATTACTTTTAGCAGTACAGATTTATAAAGTGTTTTCAATGATTATTTCACATTAAAGGAATTTGCTGAGTTCCAAAGAAGTCCTAGTTACCTTCAACCCCAGCGTTGTTGCTTGTGCTTGTTGAACCACTATCTGACTGTAAGCTCTCCTATGAAACATCATACAACCCACAGAACACACGAGGGGGGAGGGGGGGGGGGGGGGGGGTTCTGTGTTGTTGCTTGTGCTTGTTGAGCCACTATCTGACTGTAAGCTCTCCTATGAAACATCATATAACCCACGGATTTACACACCAAGAGTTGCAACATACACACGAGGGACTTATCCAATTTTTAACTCGTGAATTAGAATGCAATGAACGAGTTATATTAGCATTTGGTAGACAAATTGCACTCGCTCGATGGGCTGTAAACTTTATTGGCGCTATTAATTTATGCATATTAATTTAATATTCATAGGAGTCTTTGATCGTCCAATAATAAAGATGTGTTTACGTGGACAAACGTTTGTCCCTGCGACTTGTCCCATCGATTCAAACACGTTTGATTTGACAGGGACTTGTCACCTCATGTATACTGCATGTGGAAAAAGTCTCTGCGATCAAATGAAAAACAAAATAAACCAATCACAGAGCGAATCACAGAGCGAATCACAGTGCCCCGGCTGTAACCATGCCGACCCTCATGTCAACACAAGGGAGACGTCCCTGGAAAAAATTCCTTGGTCTCGTTTCTTTGTGCCAATATGTTTAGTATTTTGCCCAAAATAGAGCGGTTTTCAATTGAGTGTCGAAAGTAATCGCTGAATTGCTTTGGTTTTGCTTTTCTGCGCTCTGTGATTGGTTTAAAAAACTCGCGCCACCAACTCAATCAATCAGATGCAAAATTTATTTCTGTATCACTATCCTCTAAGAACTCATGTATAATGAACGAAGTTGATTTCTGATTTTAACGTACACTGCTTGAATAATTTTTTTAAGACTGGTTCACTTCTTGTATTTCAGTATTCGTTTTGCTATTATTCCCTGTATAATCAGTGTATAATGTTTTTTTACGAGCTCCTAAACTTAAACAGGTGATGGAATATTTAATAATTCAAAGATGGAATCTAGAGAATATAATTCTAAGCATTATTTACCACTTGTTTCATATATTAAATGGATTTAAGTTGAAAATCGTTGGGCCGTCGACTAGTTTGTGTGTATTAACAGAATTGCCGAAAATAGCGTGACTTTAATTTACCCGATGACGTCATCCCCGAAAATATCGTCCGGCACGGCCCCCATGCATTCGTTTCCGCGTTCGTTTTCAGATCATTGCTCAGCGATTGTTTTCTAAAGAGAACTACTTGGCAACATCCAAACGGTATATCACGGAAATAAGACCATTCTCTTGGAACATGGAAGATCTAGAGCCTATGTGCGCCACTGAACAAGCTTCTTTCTGTGTGGAATTGACGAAGCGACTCAACATGCAGCGAAGACAAGATCACTTATGCGACATCACTTTGGTGACGAACGATGACAAAGAGTTCAAGGCTCATAGAAATGTGCTTTCCGCAGCAAGCCCGTTCTTTTGCAAGCTTCATCAGAGCGACATGAAAGAGAATCGAGAAGGGATTGCTCGATTCGCGGAGATTTCGGCGTCTGTTATGGAAGATGTTTTGGGGTTCATTTACACGGGAACTGTCGAGGTCACTCAGGAAATTGCTGAGGAACTGATCGCCGCAGCAAAACTATCTTCTCATTCCGAGCTTGAAGATAGTTTCCGGACGATTTCTAGAACGACAAATGTCCAACTCAAACTGCATTTCAACCTTTTATTTCGCTGAGAAATACCAGTGTGACGAGCTCGTCACCAACAGCAGGGAGTTCATACACGGGAACTTCGCCTCTGTTGCAAAAATGGATGAATTCTTAAACTTGGAAGCTAAAGAGGTGGAGAGGTGGATTTCAAGTGATGAGATTTCTGTCGCAGTCGAAGCTGATGTGTTTCAAATCATATTAAAGTGGGTTGAACAAAACAAGAGCGAGCGGAAAGCAATGTTTGAAGAATTGTTTCGTCACGTGCGACTGGTTTTCTTATCGCGTGACTATTTGCTGGATGTCGTGACCAATGAACTTGTGCAAGAGAATTTTGGTTGTTTAAGGCTGACCTCAGATGCTATAAAGCTGACTAGCTTTGCAAGTGAAGATGATCTACCGCAGTCACCGAGAAAAGGGCTTGAAACACGCGCCATTGTAGCTTGTGGAGGGAAATACACTTTTTGTTATCTCCCCGAGAAAGACGAGTGGAAACGTTTAGCAGACGGATTATCAGAGAAAAACCACGAGACCCTGGAACGAGGTTCCACAAAACCCAGCTGATAAACTTCCGTGATCAGTTGTACGCCTTTCCTGAAACTTCTAACGCGGAGAGATATGATCCAGTTTATGATGGTTGGTCTAAGTGTGCTAATTTGTGTGCAAATTCAGCTATGGTGACTGTCGTTAGAGGACAAATCTATGCTATTGAGTTCAACAAATCTACTAAAAAATCCACTATCTCACGATACAATGTGGAGCTGTGTTCATGGGAGACAGTTCTCTCATCTCATCAGGGCTGTAGGGAAGGAGTCTTGCGTTGTCACAGCTGGCAATCATCTGTATGTTATTGGCGGGAACCCACCACACTCGGCGTACGTTGCGAAAGCTGAAAGATTCAACACTGTGGAAAAGAAATGGGAGGAAATCGCAGACATGCAAGAAGCAAGAGGTGGTGCTTGTGGTGTGGCTACTCAAGGGAAGATTTTTTGTCGCCGGATGGAGCACGACATGCGAGATGTACAATGTTTCTACAAAACGAATGGCAATTTATTGGAAGCTTGAATGATGAGCGTGCGTTTGGTAGTATGGTGTGTCTGAACGGAACACTTTATGTGCTGGGTGGCACAAACTTCGTGCAAAGCGTATTGACAGTTGAATACTATGACGGTACAAAGGACAAGTGGATCCAGAAGACAAACATACCAGTGGAAAAGATCTCCAAAGGAAATAAAGATATATTCACCGGCTGTGTACTGAAGCTCTCCAAAGGTGTACTGGACAAACTTAACCTTGTCTAGGGAGCAGTGTTGCCAGTAGCCTGCGTTGCTGAGTAAAATAGAGCGCGAGTTTTTAGGCGCGCGCGCGTGAGAAAAGACACACGCGAGGAAGGACTGAGGTATGTTGCCAGCACTCTCACAATCGGGAATTTTTGTAATTGGGCAAACCAGTGCCTTTTAGAAGAAATAACTTGGATTGCGTTTAGTTTTGTCAAAGAGGTTTAGTTTTAAAGTTATTAGTTTCAAAAAGCCAAAAATAGGTTAAGGTTTGACTGCGTTTAGTGTTGTCATGGCAACATATTTTGACGATTTAGAGATCTTAATTTGTTCATAATTATTGGTAAAACCCTTATAAATGCAAAGCTGATATGAGAGTCATAAGAACGTGTAAAGTAATGTGAGCAAAGCTCACCTTTCAAAGGAACATAGATAATGTATAGTAAATAAAGTAACTGGACGATCTGTTGTTGAGTATGTTGGATTTCATTTTGGAAAAAACGTTCATTTTAGTCCGGTTCAGTGATTTTAAACATTGCTCATATTACAAGGTTCTACAAGGAACCAACATAAACACAGACAAAAATTAATTGATTTGTCCTACACTGTCACATAGATCGAACAATGAGAATATCATGTTAGTATATATCAGTCTTCTGCATGAAGAGACAACTTTCCTTTGTATTATAATGTAAGCAGAAATTATTGATAGCAATAGACACCTGACAGTGTCTTGTTAAGGCACTGATGAGCACAGTAACTCAAACATTGTTATTCAATATGTTGGATTACTTTTAGCAGTACAGATTTATAAAGTGTTTTCAACGTTTATTTCACATTAAAGGAATTTGTTGAGTTCCAAAGAAGTCCTATAGGGACCTTCAACCCCAACGTTGTTGCTTGTGCTTGTTGAACCACTATCTGACTGTAAGGTCTCCTATGAAACATCATATAACCCACAGAACACACGAGGGGGGAGGGGGGGGGAGTTCTGTGTTGTTGCTTGTGCTTGTTGAACCACTATCTGACTGTAAAGCTCTCCTATTAAACATCATAAAACCCACGGAATACACGAGCGGGTAGGGAGGGGGGGGGGGGGGGGGGAGGGGGTTCTGCATTGTTGCTTGTGCTTGTTGAACCACTATCTGACTGTAAGCTCTCCTATGAAACATCATATAACCCACGGATTTACAGACCAAGAGTTGGAACACAGGAGGGACTTGTCCAATTTTTAACTCGTGAATGAGAATGCAATGAACGGGTTATATTAGCATTTGGTAGACAAATTGCACTCGCTCGGTGGGTTGTAAACTTTATTCGCGCTATTAATTTATGCATATTAATTTATTCAATCACGATTCAGCTCATAGGAGTTTTTGATCGTCCAAAAATAAAAATATGGTTACGTGGACAAACGTTTGTCCTGCGACTTGTTCCATCGATTCAAACACGTTTGATTTGACGGGGACTTGTCACCTCGTGTATACTGATCATGAGAAAAGTCTCTGCGATCAAATGAAAAACAAAATAAACCACAGAGCTAATCACAGTGCCCGGCTGTAACCATGCCGACCCTCATGTCAACACAAGGGAGACGTCCCTGGGAAGAGTTCCTGGCCCACGTTTCTTTGTGTAAAACGCCAAAAGGGATTTGCCCAGGACAAGTCTTCTTGTCACTCAATTTTTTCAATTTTGTTTTATTCACACTTTTTTTCAAGATTACAATTTTCGTTTTGTTGTGATGGGCCATTTTAATCGCAGGAAACTATAAACTGCGCGTTGGTTTTTATTTTACGACTGCAGACCTTACAACGGATTCGTCCCTGGTACAAGTCTCTTCGTGTGTGCTGACCTTAATGATATGTTTAGTATTTTGCCCAAAATATAGCCCACACAGTGTCCCTGGGCACAGCAGTCTGTTTATTTGTGTATCCTCTCCGAACTCATCTATACACTAACAGAACGAAGACGCAACGATCTATGATTTCTGGTTTTAAAGTACACTGCTTGAGGAATTTATTCACATTACAAGACTGGTTCACTGCTTGTATTTATTTCTTTGCTAATCTCCCCCCGATCAAACATGTGAAGGAAATATTAATTTAAAGTTGGAATCTCACTTACATCAGTGTGTAATCTTTTTTACGAGCTCAGACTATAAAGGCTCAAACTTGTGAAGGATCGAAATATTAATCTCACTCAACATAACAAACAGCACAGATGATTTTATAAGCATTATTTACCACTTGTTTTATATATTAATGGATTTAAACTTCAAAAACGTTGGGGCCGTCGACTAGTTTGTGTGTCAAACAGAAATGCCGAAAATAGCGTGACATTACCCTTTAACGATTACGTCAACCCAAAAATATCGTCACGGCCCCCATTCGTTTCCGCTTTCGTCAGATCATTGTTCTGATTGTTTTCTAAAGAGAACTACTTGGCAACCATCCAACGCCCTCGTTTTTTTGTGTAAAAACGCCAATATGTTTAGTATTTTGCCCAAAATAGAGCGGTTTTCAATTTAGTGTCGAAAGTAATCGCTGAATTGCTTTGGTTTTGCTTTACTACGCTCTGTGATTTGTTCAGTTAAAAAACTCGCGCCACCTACTCAACCAATCAGATGCAAAACCAAAACTAATCGCAACTTGGTCGCACGCGTTTTTCCCGCGCTTGGGCTGGTCACGTGTATTTGCTTCAAGTCTCATTGGTTCATTGTGTTGTTTTCGTTGTTGTGATTGGCCACTGTAATCACGCTGGTTTGATTTTACGGCACTCTATTAAAACCGCTCTTATTAATAATCCCATTCAGTATGTAAGCACCCCACACTAAGAACTCATCTGTACACAACGAAGTTGATTTCTGGTTTTAACGTACACTGCTTGAATAATTTTTTCACATAATAAGACTGGTTCAATATGGTAGTTTATAGTTTATTTCTGTATCCTCTAAGAACTCATCTATACATAACTTAGTTGATTTCGGGTTTAAACATACACTGCATGTGAAGGAAATATTTAATAATTCAAAGGTGGAATCTCACTTACATAACAAACAGCACAGATGATTTCTAAGCATTATTTACCACTTGTTTCATATATTAAACTCGTTCTCAGGGTCTCTCGGGTTGAAACAGAATTATGCCGAATATAGCGTGACATAGACTCTTTACCGATGACGTCATCCACGAAAATCTCGTCCGGCCCCCATTTGTTTCCGCTTTCGTTTTCAGATCATTGCTCAGTGATTGTTTTCTAAAGAGAACAACTTGGCACCATCGAACGGTATTTCACGGAAATAAGGCCATTCTCTTGGAACATGGAAGATCTAGAACCCATCTGCGCCGCTGAACAAGCTTCTTTCTGTGTGGAATTGACGAAGCGACTCAACATGCAGCGAAGACAAGATCACTTATGCGACATCACTTTGGTGCGAA